>OY720043.1:1082262-1256941 GCA_963082485.1 Eudonia mercurella
AAACTGTCTCGCTGTCTTGTTCTATTCGAATCTATCGAAAACGGCTGTCGTGACTGAGTCGATGTGTCTATAAATGTAAGTGAACTTGTAAATGTATCGTTATCTCTTTCGGGCGTTGCAATATTGTATGCGATCCCGGGTGAACGACTTATGTTCCTACTGTAATGATTGTAACCGCAGCGCGGCGGCGACGCCCGACGCTTCACGACGATCCACGAGTGCGCCGTCGGATCGCATGCGCCGCTACGAGGTGTAAAAGTCTCATTTGCAATGTGATCGAGTATTAATCGACGGGTAAAATTAAGACTAATGAATACTTTAATGTATTGTATTTTTTTATTTGATGTTTGTTATAAATATTGTATAATGCTTGTGTAAATCGGAATATGTGTTAAATCGGACGGTCGAAGTAACAATCAATAGTTTTGATAAACATACTTTTATTGGTATAAAGTACGCAGTTGTATTATTGATTGGTACTGCGCCGGCTATAGTGAAGCGTCGGCGGCGCGGCGGCGCGCGGACCAACCAAATGTTAGAATAACCGATCAAAGGGTTGCGGTCTGCCTGGCGCAGACGTGTAGATAGGACTCGCCGATATTTAATGAACTGTAATGATTAGCTGTAACGAGCGCGGCGGCGCGGAGCTGTGACCTTGTATAGGGGGCCGCGCCGCCGCGACAATGTTAAACGCTCGCTCGGGGCTTCATATCCACGAGGACCCTACCCCTCTCCCCTTTGCTCCCTCCGCGTCTGCGTGCGATCCTCCCCGCCACTGCATTTGTGATAAGACTCGATGTCCCCTGCAGTATTCGAGCCCCGAGCGAGCGCGACTGCGAACTTAATCGAACATGTGTAAATCGAGTTAAAATATTAAAATAAAAAAAAACAAATATCGAAATTTTATAACAAGAAAACCTCTTTATACGTTAACTTAGATAGTTATTGATTAATTTCTAGCTTTTAATAGGTGTTCAATATTTTTCAAGTTTTTCATTTCGTTTTATTATCGCGCGCAGCATTTAACGGGCAGAGCGCCCGAGTGTCAGTGTAAATATTATATTTAATAGTTAGATACGATATGGACAATACCTAACAAGTGGAAAAACAATGATTTTATTGAAATACACTCGATGGAATGAAGTTGCATGCCGTAGTGATTTTATTGTGTTGTCCCTCCCCCCGCTGCCGCTAGCATGTAGTTAGTTGTTGGTGTGGCTGCACAGATGGCGCCACCGCTCCACCGGATTACATGTCTGCACTGTTGACATTATATACCTTATTGTCATTGATATAAGGCTCATATACTGTCTTGAAAGTGTATATTCAGGAAGATTTTTATTACCGTCATAATTTTGATACGATACTTGAGTTTGAACTACTTTGTCAAAAGATTTAAACATGTTGTTGTTTTAAACTGTCAACATGGAAGGTCGATATTTCTTGTCATATTTCTACCATGCAATTCACCGTGCAATTTCATGTATGGAACATCGTATCGAAGTTTGGACTGTGATTTAAAAATCGTCTTGTATATCATGAAACGAGACTGTTTTATGACAATATGCTGTTAAAAAAGTTAAAGGAAAAATTAATCATAGTATCATAAATAATAGTATCAATCGTCAATGCTCTTTAGAATAGTCATCAAAAGTGGCTTAGCGTTTTTATTAGTTCAAAAGTTTCTGGATTATTGGATTAAAAGTCGTCCGTAATCAAATAACGACAAGGTGCACTTTTAACTAAAGATAGTTTGCTTTATTTTTCATCTAAACTAATTCAACCTTTGTTTTGAAATATTTGAAAATGTACCGTAGTCGTATAAAGCTAGGATCGATTTTGTTTTAAATGATCAGATTTAGTTTTGTTAAGTCAGAAAAAGTCAACTTCTCCGAGTGCGGCTGACCTTGACAGCTAAAAAATATACGTCGTGAATGGGTAGTAGGTAAAAATTGTTTGGACGATTCAAAAGCACTTTTCGTAAGTTTATTTGAATAAAAAATATTTGACTTTGACTTTGACTTGACTTAAAAGTCTCTAGTAGGGGACAGCCATGCCATCCCCTCTAGAAACCATTTAAAAGTGTTTTGATCAAACAGCTTGACCGAACTCCTTAAGATTCTCACCGCCCATAAAACTTCGGCTACGCTGTTAACGTAACATGTAAAAGCAATATCTTTAAAAAAAGCCAGAAAGCTATTAAAAATTAAGACATGAGTATCCGTGCTACAACATAAAAAAATGGCTGCTTCTGGGTCATTCATAATGTAAGAAGAAATAAATACTTGAGTGAAACCATGAGAGAAAAAAAATTCTTTGGAAGATCTATAAAAAGAGCAAAATACTGTTATTTTTTCTGTGTACTGGCACTACCAGCCTGTAACACCGATACTTGTTCAGACTAGAAACATAAGAACAGCCTTGTTGATTAGGTCAATTAATAACGAAACTCAATAAAAAGCGAAACGTTGAGTAGATGGAGTCACTGGCACTGTCCGTATCAGGGTGTTAAGGCGACATTTGTTCAATATTCGATCACGTTGACGAAAACGAGAATTTGTATGACATTAACTGTTTGTCACCAAGAGGCGCTGATTCAATGCCATACAAAGTTTTCGTTCGATCCAGTGGAGATTATAATAAAACTAGCATAAGGCACTCGAAAAAGCAAAATGCAACGTATTTTTAGTAGATAACCAATTTAAAAGAAAATATATACCAAGGGTCATGTTTAATTGTGCCAGTGGCGCCTCTAGTGACAAATCATTGCACGATTATCTCCTATTCGTAGGAACATAGCTGAGTTAAGCCTATGTGGTACGTTTAGTAGGAAATCGTTTGATTATAAATTCTTAAATTGGTTTCATACATTTACCATATACCTAGAACATTAAGAATAAAAAATGGCACTTGAAGTAAAAGATACATTATTTATTTGAGACAACATAACGTAAAAATAAAGATTTGATGTTTAATCCTTAACTGGTTCACCGCAATCCATTTTTCAATCATATTGCAATTAACTTATGGTATAAATTACAAAACAACTTTAAGGTTAAACTATTTTGTCCCAAAAGCATGCATTTCTTAGCCAAAAACCAAATTTTAATAAGATGTAAAGTACAAATCAATACGCATATAATTTAAACCTATAACCAGTAATCTCAAGGTGTACTTTAAAATATTTAAGAGTGCACATTATTTGATTGAGCATAGAGGGTAGATTTGAGCCTAAACTGAAACTGGTGCCAGGCAGTAGTGTCACAGTATATATATATATATACTGTGGTAGTGTCATGTATAAAAAAAATCGAAGCATTATTTGTTTTAAAGCTGATTTATCAGTCTGTTAGGAAAAAAATGTGAGATTTGTACACATTCACTGGCTCTTAATGCTACCTGTTAAAAAAAAATATACTGAGATTTTTATTTTTTTTCGTCTCTATTACCTATGTGTTAAAGCCTATCACCTACTTATTAAGAGCGAGTTTTATATACAAACAAAAACGAGTATTTGTATATCATTGAAACAGCGCCTCCTGACAAACGAGATTAGTTGCAATTTTGCTATTGTACTAGTTCTCGTTTTAGTTAATGTGAAATCGTATGGTGAGTGAATAAAAATAAAATGCATTTATGAATTACCACGCAAAAAGAGAACCGAATAAAACTTTATAATGTCGTTGGACAAGCAACGGCCAAACACATCTAAGTATATTGTAACTTAAAACCATAACCTAGGGATAAGCTTTAGGAATTGTGGGTCGATCCCACTTTATCCATGGATATACAAAGTTGATTTAGTGGGACAAAGTTTTTTTCTAATTACATAATTGGACATCCCACTTTATCCACTGACGACAAATACATTGCGACTGTTTGTAGCGAGTAGCGCGCTACTCACGCACGGCTGCTTACACACGCACGTTTTAAGCTATCTGCCACAATGAGAAATGGTGAAACTTATCTACTCGTACAGTCGCCGTCAGATATATTGTACCAGACAAGGTGACCAAATACTTATGAACAGTTCAAAATGTAAATAAGTTTCATACACTACAAGTTACCATTAATATCTGAACATTCATTACTTCATTAATATCTGAGCAGATAAACACACAACTAACCAATAATATCTAAACACTCAACACGTCAAATGTACGCAGATGGTCTTAAATATTTGAACAGTTGAGGAAAAATTGCAGTAGGAAGTGCTCCCATCTTTAATATAAATAAGAACTTTTTTGATAATTTATACGAGCCCCGATGCAAAAGAGTTCGTCTAGTCATACATTGTGATGAATATATTTTTCTTTTCAACTTGATTCATTTCGAGAAAGGCACTAGCAGTGAACAATTTATACATTTTAATACTCTATTTAACTGATATTAATTTTGCACATCTAAAGAAATAATAATTTGTCTATTATATGAACCCGGGAAGTATTACTTTGCGAATAATCGCGCAAAACAATTAAACTAGTTCTTAATTGATGCAAAACAGTTCACCTATCATCATCATCATCAACATCAGCTCATTTTATGTCCCCACTGCCTCATTTTATGAACGAAGCCTATAGATGGATATGGAGAACGGGCCATAAACCACCACGCAGGCCCAGTGCGGTTTGGTGGTTGTTAAGGACTGCTAATGCAGCCGTAGCCGGGACCAACGACTTTACGTGCCTTCCGAAGCACGGAGGAGCTCGAGATGATACATTTTTGGTTACCCATCCGATGACCGGCCTTTGCAAAAGTTGCTTAACCTCAGCACTCGCAGACCGGGTGAACGCACCCGACTCGATCGAGGAACTCGATGGCGCAGTGGTTAGCGTTAAGCTCGCTCCTCCGATCATCCGCCATCTCTTTTTTATGTTTATACGTAGAAAAATAAATAAAATTCAATTCAAAAAATAGAAATGAATTGTCATATAAGATGTCAACGGCTATAAAAAGGCATGTTCAACGTATTATTTACGTATATATATCAGTTTTATTGCACTCGTAAGCCCAGCGTTTATCTGCGTAGATACACTTGACGTGATGAGTGTTCAGATATTATTGGTTAGTTGTGTGTTTAGTAGTTAATGCTAGCATCTGCTCAAATATTAATGAAGTAATGAAATTACAGATATTTTGTAGTGTATGGAACTTATTGACATTTTGATCTGTTCAGAAGTATTTGGTCACCTTGTCTGCTACAAAATATCTGACGGCAACTGTACATACACCTTCGTGGCACAGACCTAGTTATTTGGTCTGTGTTCGTGGGTGAAGCTGACGCATTGTCAAAGTTGACATAATCAGGTATCACCAGTGTTCGACACTTTAGGCCCAGTGTTTGGCAAAGTTTTCGTCAACAAAAAATAACTAATTTTTCGTTGAAATTTTATAGTCCTAATTTTAGTTATTAACCATAATCTTGGCATATCGGATTTTTTGAAAAAAAATTACAAAATATATACTTATGTATTATTGGCGAGCGTGTGGACTGTATAACTACGAAATGGAAAAAGACGATGGTGGTATTAATTTCGACGTATTTAATAATAAAGTTACTTACAAACTGCAGTGCAAAATAGAGACATCAGTTGTTGAACAGACAGATCGTGGTTGACACAGAACGACAATATCAAAATACAAAAAAATGTAAAAACAAACCATAAAGAAAATATACAAAAACAAGGTTCAAACTAGCCAGTCGCCAACATTCCGGGCCCCTAGTGGAACACTAAACCCTGGTGGCAACTGGCTGGGGTTCGGCTACAAGCGGTAGGAGCTTGCGGACTGGTCGGCGCAGTGTGCCTCCTTTAGTGGCCACGTCTACGACGCGCACCAGCCCGTCAGGTCCCCTAAAAGTTTTGACTACCCTGCCAAGAAGCCAAAGACCCCTTGACAAAGCATTGTCCGCGATAAGGACTACGTCACCTTCGCTAACATTAATGTCTTTCCTGCTGCGCCCACGTGGAATCAACGTTGGCAGGTATTCTGTGAGCCACCTTTTCCAAAAGTGATCCGCCAGCCTGAGAGCATGCCTCCAGTCACATCTGCGTAGCAGGTCTTGGTCTGAGAGCTTGACTGGCCATGGAGCCACCGATGCAGAGCCGAGGATAAAATGAAAGGGCGTCAAAGCTTCTGGGGCCTCTGGTGAGTTTGTTACGTATGTGAGAGGTCTGGAATTAACTATGGACTCAGCCTCGATCAGTAACGTGTTAAAAACTTCCTCGCGTGGGGCTCTATCTTTTAAAGTAGCGCGCAGGGCTGTCTTTACTGATCGCACCATACGTTCCCAAGCGCCTCCCATAAACGGAGAGGCGGGTGGTATGAACCGCCATGATATTTTGCGGCTTGTCACAAAATTCTCAACATCTTCATTGTAGAGCGATGCAAGCTCGCGATTAGCGCCGATGAAGTTGGTTCCATTATCGGAAAATATCGTTGACGGAGTTCCTCGCCGAGCTATCAAGCGTCTAAGGCTCATGATTGCTGAATCTGACGACAGTGATGCAGCTATCTCCAGATGTATGGCTCTCGTGACTAGGCAGGTGTATAGAGCCACGTACCTTTTTTCCCGTCGCCGACCCACTGCCACTTCTACGGGGCCAAAGTAATCTAATCCAACATGCGTAAAAGGTCGCTTGTGATGGTCAAGGCGTTCAAACGGTAAATCCCCTGTGGTTGGTGTCAACAGGCGGCCCTTCTGCCTTCTGCAAGGTAAACATTCCTTGACAACGCTGCGAATAGTTGTTCGTGCTCTTATAATCCAAAAACGTTGTCGCATTTCGTTTAACACCATCTCATGGTTGCCATGGCCAGCTTCGTAGTGTTTGTGTAGTATTATCAGATGCACAATTCGATGACGGCCGTCCAGAATAATTGGCGACTTAACACTCTCTCTCACCTCAGGTACAGATTTTATGCGTGAGTCTAAACTTACCAAGCCGTCTTCGTCAAGAATCGGGGCAAGCGCGGCTATTCTGCTACTTTTAGGCACTGGTTGTGAGGCTCTCAGCATCTTTAGTTCTTCTGCAAAGCTGTCCATTTGAATTCTTAGAAATAGCATCTTCTCTGCACGGAATATGTCTTCGGTTAAAAGTTGCGAAGGGGACGCAGTATCGTTAGCAAACCTGGCAAGCAAATGCGGTGAACGAGATTTAGACACAAATATTCTAACGGCCTGGACAACGCGAGCAGATGCCCTTAACAATCGTACCCAACTGCTAAAACGAGATGGATCTGGGAGCGGTGGTGCAAGTAATGGAGTGAGTGTACTTAGAAGCCCCACGAACTCTGGTTTTAACTCAGAAATTTGTGAAACTTCGTAGGTAGTGCAGTCTGGTTCGCGTGGCCATTCTTTAGAATGGTTGAGCAAGAACATAGGCCCAGTGAACCATCTGTGTGATGAAGTGAAGTCTAAACATTTTGGCTTTGTAGCGTCGTCAGCGATATTAAGTTTGCTAGGAAGCCATCTCCAACTTGATGGATTCGTAAATTCCAAAATTTCGCCTAACCTGTGTGCAACAAACGCTTTGAACGTACGCGCATCGCTGCGGATCCATTTTAAAACTGTAGTGGAGTCAGTCCAGTAAACCACGGCGGTAGGTTGTGACCGGTGCCCACTCAAAATACTTTGTGCAAAACGCGTCGCGATAAGAGCACCTTGTAATTCGAGACGTGGAATGGAAAGCGGCTTCAGGGGGGCAACACGTGCCTTGCTGCCAATTAAAGCGAGGCTGACTGAGTCATCAATGAAAGTGTAGCGCCAATACGCAACGCAAGCATAGGCTTGTTCCCCCCCATCAGCTATGACATGAAGTTGAGTGTCACACAGGTCTGGTTTGCCCACATACCACCGTGGTATACGTAGACTGGCAGCTGATGCGAGTTGTTCAAACCAGGATTTGCATTCGGACTCGTATTTTGAGGGAATTGGTGAATCCCAATCAGTACCCTCCCTCCAAAGCTTTTGAACCAAAATCCTTCCTTGAATGACTACTGGCATGAGCAAGCCTAAGGGATCGTAAATACTCATTACGCTAGAGAGTAAACTTCGTTTAGTCAGTTGCGACTGTGCGCTCGTGAATTTGTGGCCTGTTCGGAAACCTAAGGTGTCGTTAAAAGGGTTCCACTTTACACCTAATGCGCCCACGTCATGATCAGGAGGTAAGTCAATATCGGATCCTGAAACGCTATGGAGCTCTTTGGGTACCAGTGCAAGTGCCTCTGGCACATTTGACACCCAGGAACGCATCTCGAAGCCACCCGACTTGTGGACTGTGACTATTTCGGAAGCCAAACGACTGGCATTATCAAGGTTGAACTCGCTTCCGATATAGTCGTCCATATAATGGTCATAGATAATCGCGTGAGTGGCCGCGGGATACTTACCCTCAAACTCTTTGGCGTTCTTATTTTTAATATACACGGCTATAAAAGGGCTAGAAATCGCACCAAAAATTAAAGATGACATCCTGTACTCTTTTACTGCATCTTTAGAATTGCCGTTGCGCCATAAAAACCTAAGTGCATCACGATCACCTTCTTTTATTTTTATTTGAGGAAACATTTCCCTAATGTCGGCATTAAAAGCAATAGGCCCCTCTCTAAAACGAAATAAAATATTCAATAACGATTGTAGTAAGTCAGGGCCCTGCAGCAGCATATTGTTTAAGCTGACACCCCTGGTAGTAGCTGCAGCATCATGCACTACCCTCAACTTGCGTTTCTGTGGATGAAATACACCAAAATGTGGTAAGTACCACCTTACAGACTCGCCAATCGAGGATTTTACATAATTTTCGTGATACGAAGATAATTCACATTCTTCAGCGTATCCCTTTTGAACAACACCGTCTATAAAACCTTTATATGCTGTTGCAAATGTTTCATCTTTAGCCAACTGCTTTTCGAGAGACTTAAGGCGAGATAAGGCTTGCGGGTAACTGTTAGGCACGTTATTTGTCGCCTCTCTTTTCCAGGGCAAGCCTACCTCGAAACGCCCAGTACTTAATCTCCGAGCTGAAGATTCTACTAAACTTACCGCTCGTGCATCATCACTGTTTTGCCTGGTCACATGCTTATGGATGCCTAAAGAATCTATTTCGTATTGTGTCTTTATCAGCGCCTCAAGAGAATTGTCAGGTGATGCGTGGTCGGTTTCGGCATAAGTATAAGTAAAGTCAACAGGCCTAGAACTTGTAGAAATGGCACCGTGTAGAACCCAACCTAAGAGTGTTCTTGACGCTACAGGTTCGTTCTTCCTACCTACGCGCGTCTCACGGCTCAAAGACAAATACCAATCTGCGGCTCCAATAAGCACAGTTGGCACGGCGTTCTGGTATGCCAGCATATGAGACAGGTCTAAAAGATGGCTGTATCTCGAAATTGCGTCCATATCTATAGTTTGAGGACTAAGGCGAAGAGAGGTGATGCTGCGTGCGCTTTGGATTAAGTGATGTTCAGGTAAGTCGCGCCCGCGTATGTGAAAGTTTACGTAGCATACCTCAGTATCCAGGGACATACCACCCACGCCTGTGACAGTAAGTTGTTGTCGGCCGGTGATCTCTGCCCCGATACGTGTAGCTATGTCGCCGTCGATAAGTGTGGCGGTACTGCCCTCATCAAGAAGCGCAAAGGTGTCGATGGTGCCGCGCGGTCCCTCCAAGGTGACTGGTAGGATCTTGAGTAATCCTCGGACGTCCGTTGCAGGTAAACCGCATGTAGTAGCCACGACGTCGCCAGCTTGATGAGACTCAACAGCTTGATGAGGCTCAACCATGTTATGTGTTGCTTCCTGGAATGAATTGGGAATATTAGTGGAGGCTTTATTTTTATCGTTTTGCATTGATGTATCGCCGTGTAAAAGGGCGTGATGTCGCCTGGTACAGTTATTGACGCCGCAACGCTTCGCCCGGCAGTCGTTCCATGTATGCGGGTTAGATTTCAGGCACCTATAACAAGTTTTGGTTTCTCGCACCCAACGCCATCTGTCTTCGACAGTTAGACGTAGAAATGTCTTGCACATTTTTACTGTGTGTGTGCCTTGTTTGCAATACGTACACTGAGTGGCTTTGTCCTTAGAATTAGTGGCGTGGACATTCAGAGAATTCGGGGTCTTACTATTTAAAAAGCTTTGGACCTTAATAGGTGATGAATTTGGCGACACGTCAACCAGAAAGTTGTAGTTAAGTTGTCGCTCCGCTTCAATGATCAAAAACCTAGAAAGTAGCTCTAGTTTAGTAATTGTAGGCTCAAAAGGCCTGTGTGTGGCAGCATAGTCAGTAAAACGATATCTGGTGTGCTCGCTAAGCTTTAAAAGCACCGTGCGAAGTAGTTCAATCGAGGACAGATACTCTGTTTGCTTAAGCCATTTTATGGTAGCAACACAGTTCCTAAGTTTGTTAGCCAAAGTGTTTAAATGTTCTGGGCTACTTATCTTTAAACTCCGAAGACCGGCGATCTCCTGTGCGACCAACAGCTCTGGCCGCGCGAAGTTCTGCTCTAAAGCAGCCATCACCTCCTCGGGATCCTGTGCTTCACACAAAACAGAAGAAATAGCCACCTGGGCCGCACCGCGGACACTGGTGGTAAGGCGGGCTAAATTCTCTGCGGAGGAAAAAAAGGTTTTAGTTCGCTCGTAAGAACTCTTAAAAGCTAGCCATTCATTAATGTTGCCTGAAAAAGTAACTAGCTGAAGCCTTTTCTGACGGTCGGGCAGTGAAGAAATGGCCTGTGCTAGTTGTAAAATAGAGTCAGGTTGAATGACAGCTGGCGCAGAAGTCGGGACGTTCACATTCGGTGCGTGAACGTTATATGTCGGTGCCTGAGGGCGTGGGTCAAGTTGAGGGCTAGGTATGTTTTGATTACCCACCCATTTTTTGACGCGTTTTTTATGAGAACTACGAGAAGAGATACTGCACGACTTACCGGAAAGTTCCTCCAGGGAGGCAAGTTTCGCACGCAGCTCTAACTCGTCTGCTTCTTGTTGTAGAAGCGCAAGTTCACGTTCACGTTCGCGCTCACGCTGTTCACGTTCGCGCTCACGCTGTTCACGTTCACGTTCACGTGTACGCTCACGTTCTACTAACTCGCTTTCACGCTCGACGCGCCGTCGCTGAATTTCGGCCTCAATGGCCAGTTTTTGTGTGAGTATAGAAGAAGCGCGCGAGTGCGAAGCACTGTGTCTGGACTGGCCTTTGTTGAGTGGCCTGGTTTCGACACCGGAGCTCGTAGGGAGTACACTTGTTTTTTGCTGGTGAGCAACGGTTCTGATACCTCCCTCAGGTTGCGAGTCCTCAGTCGCGGTGGCCGCTCGGTTAGTGCCGCTCCCACACGGCGTTGGCTGATCACATTCGCGGAGAGAGACCGGAGTACTCTCTTCGCGATGCGATTCAGCTGGGTCTGGTGCCGCAGTATTCACAACTGACCTAGTTTGGCTACGTGTAACTACCATCGTAATGATTATGTTAGAAAAGTGCTAGATGGGATGGTAAAATTTAGGCGATGAATGGACCAAAATATTGGCGAGCGTGTGGACTGTATAACTACGAAATGGAAAAAGACGATGGTGGTATTAATTTCGACGTATTTAATAATAAAGTTACTTACAAACTGCAGTGCAAAATAGAGACATCAGTTGTTGAACAGACAGATCGTGGTTGACACAGAACGACAATATCAAAATACAAAAAAATGTAAAAACAAACCATAAAGAAAATATACAAAAACAAGGTTCAAACTAGCCAGTCGCCAACATGTATAATTCAACAAAAAAAAACTGCCATGTATAGGACAACATGTCGATCACAAGTTCCTGTCGAACACCACTGGTGCCATTATAGATATACGTCATGGAATATTATTATCTAAAATTCTATCAGTGTTGCAATTAGTAAAAACTCTATGACAATATTAAATTGTCAGCGTCTTAAGTCAACTGTCAAAACTCAACAAACAGAATTATCACAAAAAACAAACCAAAATACAAAAGCTTAAAAAAACACTGGCTTAATCATAGCGAGCTATCAAACAAGAAACTGATTCTTTACACAACCAAGCGGTATCACCACAAACTACAAGCCGTGCAATGCCCCCGGATGGCCAGACCCATCCCAGACATCAACCTTCGGGGCATATCGAAGCACGAAACAGAGGTCACTATAACAAAAACCAACAGCAGGTCTCTATTCGACGCAGCCGTCGACACTATAACCAGTAGGAAACCAAGTAGGGACCTGGTTTTCGGCACATTGTCCGGATGGCTAGCAGGAGTGACTATAATAAGGGTAGGCAAGATAGCCGCGTTCGGTCTAGGCGGTGGGGTGATCCTGCTCCATTTCGCCAGCGAGTGCGGCTACATCCATGTCAACTGGGACAGGATTAAGGAGTCTGCGGGCCACAGCCAGGCCTGGGTGGAGGGACTGCTCCAGCTCATGAGGAGGAACAGCTGCTTCTCTGTAGGCTTCGTCGGCGGATTCTTCTTTGGAGTCGCTTCCACATGATATTATAAGTAATGTATGTTTTAGAATATATTGTTGACACAGAATTTGTGTTTCAGTTGAAGGTAAATTAATGAAGTAATCAATTGAGAGTTGTTGAACCAATTTTAGAGTATCACACAAAATTGTTTCGAATATGCATCTGCTTGGTGCTAGGTTCCGCGATAATGATTATATTTATTTTGATTTGGAAGCGTCTCTTATACCGTATAGATAGAGACACAGAGTACCTATACAATAGAGACTATAGCTCAGGGTGCCTGTACGCGTTGGATCATGTTAAAGAAAACTAGAAGTTGTATGGTATTGAAGCAGCCTCCTAGTGACAAGAGAGGAGAGTTAAAACTTTTCAATACAAAAGGAGGTGCTGCGTCAATGCTATAAGTACGTGTTTTCGTTGACGTGATTTCGATCATTCGTGTTGAATAAAATTCGCATTAGACTCCTGGGTGCCAAGTGCGAGTTTTGTTTACTATCCGTATTCATTCGATTACGTTTACGAACACTAAAATTAGTATGGCATTAAAGCAGCGCCTCCTGGCGGCATACGAGAAGAGTTATCATTTTGTCATACAAATTGTCGTTTTCGTTAACGTGATCGAATTGCGAATGAAACTCGCACTTGGCACCCTGAGCTTAACCATTGATGAGTCTTTAGTCAGGAGCGTCATGAGTTTTTGACTTCATCTTGAGCATCTAATAGTAAAGACAATTTATTAAAGACTTTTTATTTCGCTTAAAATATGGTAGGTAGGTACATAAGATGAAATAACTACTTACTTCTTTAGGGGGTTAAAGTTGTCCGTGTCCGTAGGCGAACCCCAAACTCTCTGTTTTGAGGTTCATGACTAGTTACCCTACACGTGACCCCTGGGCAGTGTCAAATGGACAACACTTATTCCGGTGGTAGGCTTCGGCCGTGGCTGGTCACCACCCTCCGGACAAAGTCGTGTCGCAAAACCGCTTAAGCCGTGTTCCGCCACTATGTCCGGTGTAGCCAACCAGGAGAATGGATCTGGGCAATTGAGGCGCTCTGTGTAATCGCTGATGACTGCTCGTCACCGCCGCATCGGGTGCATGGCTTCGGAGAGCAGCGGGATCCGAAGCACGGTGCCGCCGCTGGCCGACCGTAAGAAGTTGGGGGCCCAAGTAGCGGGTTAGCCACCTGTGAAAGGCTGCCCCGCCACCTCACGAAAAATCCTTGATTGCTCTACCTTGCCGGTTGGCGACCGGATGGGAGGACCAGGTAGCCATTCTGGGGCGGTTCGGGCGTCCCCGCGGTCTCCGTGTCCGGCTCCTTTCCATGCGGCGGTGGCGAGTTTGACATCTGATGGGCGGGATGCCTCCTCGCCCAACTGCCATTCTTCTCCTATTCACTCTTCCAAACAAATATGCCAAAGAAACTAAGGAAAAACGTTAAACAGCGGCTGCACGTCCTCCCACTCAAAGTGCACCTCTCAAACATCCGAGTCCAAACTCGATGGGGTTGTGTCGTTTAACTGCCGAGTGCCACCTTCCAGTTCCATCACCAGATCAGCTCCATGTCATAAAAATCGCTTCAAATATGCCTATAAAAAAGATTCCGACGAATTGAGAACCTCGAACTCGGTTAAATATGAAGACGTCCCTTGATTTCTTCAGAGTTCCATCATCAGATCCTGACCTGATGACTATGGGACCACCTGCGAAGTATACCCTTTCTAACATTGGGCATTTTCCAATATTTTTGACGATGTAAGGGAGAAAAGATCTGGACACTTGCTGAGTTTCTTGTCGGTTCTTCTCAGTACAAGATCTCCCGCCCAGAGTAGACTTACGAACCGATGGCATAATGACGTTCATAAGAGCTATTTGTAGCCTAAACTGAATAAATGATTTTGAATTTTGATTTTAAATTTTGAATTTTGAATTGAAAAAAAAAAGAATTTTCCAAATCGGTTCAGGCGTTTTCGAGTAATCGGGTAACATACATAAAAAATCCCGACGAATTGATAATCTTCTCCTTTTTTGAAGTCGGTTAATAAACTTGGGGTTCTCTCTAAGGTCAAGCAGTACGTCACGCCAGAACAGCTGCTCCAACTTTAACAAGCACAAGTTCGATCATGTATGGAGTACGGCTGCCACCTTTAGGATGGATCAGCCAAATACCATCTAGCTGCTTTAAACTCGATTAAAAAACGAGCTAAGAGACTCATTGGTGACCCTGCCCTGATAGACGCCAAGCTGCAAAGTCTCGTCTGTCGGTCTTCTACAGGATTCATTTCGGGGAGTGAGCGAAGGAGTTGCATTACCTAATCCCACCATCCACTTTCCGCTACCGGAGAGCGAGGCCGCGAGTTCAATCCCTATGTTGTAGATATGCCACCTTGTAGCACGAGCCGATTCGGTTCAACTTTCTTAGTGCGTACAGCTAAGGAATGGAACGCGCTGCCTGCGAGTGTGTTCCCTGAAAGGTATAATCTGGACCTGTTCAAGGCCAGAGTGAATGGCTATTTCTAGGCAGGCATGTTCCATCCTCGACCGCACCGTCATAACATCAGGTGAGTTGTGGTCAAATGCCTGCCTATAACCAATTTAAAAAAAAATCCTAAATTTATTTTTTTATTCACAAAGCTATATTTATATTGAAACTTTAAATACCTACTCAATTATTTCAATATCAGATCAGGGTGCCTAGTGTGATTTTTGGTTACTAACCGTAATCATCCGATTACGTTTACGAAATCGATGAGGCAGCGCCTCCTCGCATTTTGCCAGATAGAAACTCGCGCTTGGCACCCGGTGTCGCTCGGATTGCGAAAGGTTGTGGGTTCGAGTCCCCTGTCCCACATAAGGCTAGTTGATTTTTTTCAAGTAGTTTTATGAGTTTTGGTATATATTTAGCACAGTGAATGCTAAATAAAAAATCAACATAAAAAAGGTAACAAAATGATAAAAATCAGAGTTTGATAAACAGACTAAATGAAATCGCTTCGGTTAGAAAGGTACGTAATTAATTATTGTAATAAATAATATAAAGCAAATAATATGTAGGTGAGTATAAGCGATTGGGCCAAAATGCTTTTTTAATTTATTACTTAACATCGATCGTATGGACTAAAGAAATACAAAATGTGAAAGGAATTTAAGAGATTCCAATAATAGTAAATTAGCTATACTGCGAAACTACGAATAAGTCAGGAATAGGGAAAATGTATTAAAAAATAATCAATTTTAGTTGCCGAAATGGCCGAAATGGCGCGTCATAACCACGTCAGAGCTACGACATACCGTGTGTCCTAAATTGCGCTTTATTTCCATGTACTTAGTATGAAATTTGAATGGAAGAGGAAGCCGCCCGTGCCATGTCCGCGCCCGACGCCCGATATGTCACTGTGGCCTGCGCCTAAGGCTGCGTTTCCACCAGAGCGCAGCGCGAGGAAAATATGCACCAATAAGATTACCACCTCTGCCTTGCGGTGTAAAATGGAGTAATCCTATTGGTGGATTTTTCCTCGCCCACCTCTTAGCTACCTCGCACAGCTCTAAGTGCTTTGTGTGAGTTTTTTTTTATTATCCGTATTCTTTCGATTACGTTTACGAAAAAGAATATTTATATGCCAAAATTTAACTCTTCTCGTATGCCGCCAGGAGGCGCTGCTTCAATGACGTATGTACTTACTAATTTTCGTTTTCGTTAACGTGATCCAACGTTAAATAAAATTCACACTAGGCATCCTGATGGAAACGCAGCCTAAACGCAGTGACTACGGTAGGAGACCTTTTACTGAAAAGAACTAGCAAGAAAATCGTTTTTCCTTTCTTCCTATTTTCAACGTTGGAAGACACCGCTCTGTTGTAATAATAAATGTCCTATGACTCTGCATTAAGAAGATTTACCGCAAGGTTTTAGATCAAAATTGCTGACTTGTGAGGTACCTACTGCAGTCTATTGTGGAAACAAAACGCGTGTAATTCGCGTCTCGTTTTCATAACCGCAACAACATTGCTTCAAAACCGTTTTAAGACCTCATGAAGGAAGGAAATTTACTTTGAGTTCACAAACCCTGAAACCATATGCAAGTATGATACTCCTATGCATATGCGGCTTGGTAAGTAGGTATAAACGACTGCCATGTTACGACCACAATAGAAACAAACAGCTGGACTCTTGGTGAATTCTTGGTAAATTTATTTTTTTAGAATCAGGTATTAATTACAACTAAAAACATAATGAACAACGAACACAATACTTGCTAAGTAAGACAGATAGTGTAAGGAAATAGCATCCGCTATTTATACAAAGTCTACAAACACAAAAGAATATCATTCGATGGCTAAAACGCTAAAATGACGCTGAAGAAAACAGGGTGCATAGTGTGAGTTGATTACTTATTTGTTTATTTATTTATTGAATAAGGTCTACCCACGACTATTACAATGGTAATATTTACATAAGATAATTAGCACAAGTTGTATATAAACCTTATTGCATCAAAGGTCCCTCCCAATGCCATGCCTATTAACAAACGTAGATAAGCTTTTCTAGATCGGACAACACGCACTTTCGGTGCAACAAAGTCACTGATGGCCATCTGTGACTTTGTTGCATTGAAAACTGCAAACCCTGTCTTTATTTGGGGAAACAGAAAAAACAGAAGCAAAAACAATAAACAATACATTTTATAAAGATTTTAACTCCATGTCATTACATGGAGTTAAAATCTTTATAAAATGTATAATTTATTTATTATTAGCCCTCGCTGTCCCACTGCTGGGCAAAGGCCTCCCTCCATTTCTTCCACCCATTGCGGAAAATGTATAATGTATAAGAAAATTTATGCGAAAAAATCTTAAAAGTCCTCTCCTGTAAAATTACAAAATGAGCTGTTACAAGCAATAATAATAGTCAATTAATAATAGTCCTGATAGCGCATTAGTAATAATAATAATCTTTTAAATAAAGGTAGTGGTAAGGTTAATTTCAGGTAAGTATATAAAAAAAAATTATCACATTCTTGGAGTGTATTAAATCTATATTATAGTAGGCCTACTACGAAAAATGTATATTATACCTAAACATGTGGGTACTCCTACGCTACTCCCTTAGGCTGGCTTTCATTTATCGAAGCGGTGCAAAGCAGCGGAGTTTGAAAACTGGATTTTTATTCGCTTACCGCTCCGATGCGTCACACAGCTACGATTGAAAACGAGCTTTAGGGACAACGTGTAACCAAGTTAATGTTTATAATTTAATTTTGATCTAGTGCCTTACAAATAAACAAAAAAAAGGCCCGAATAGTTATTCCGTGTTTTGTTCCTGTCACGTAAACGTCATCTCAAATTAATGTAAAAGAGACAAAATACGGAATAACTATTCGGACCTTATTCTTTGTTTATTTGTAAGGCACTAAAAGTATAACATAAGTATAAACTCGGTATAACTTATTTCAACATTATCGGCAGCATATAAACGTACCACAGCTGGCCATGGCCCCTTAGACAAGAGGCATAACACTATAACAGAATAGAAATATTATGGTATTGACACAAAATCCAATGATAGATACGTATTTCTAACGTTTGATTGATTAATGTAAATCACTTACGATATTTTTCTATTAAACCTTTTAGCAATATGCTCGCCGATTCCGATCCGAATGCCTCGAAGAATCGAGTAGGGGAACGCTTGCCACGGTAGACATGTAGGTAATGCCATATCCCCTCAAGAAACCCTCTGAGGATGTTGGAACCAATAATTTCTGCGGTTACGCTGTTAAAGGTCATCAGTGGCCAACCGCAATAAAGGCTGAAGGCTTTAATATTTAGTACATGTAATTTCAACTTTACTGAACGCTGACAAGCTTAGAATATTTACTTCCATTGACAAAGTACTAAAGGCTACTTTTGTTGCTATGTAGATTTCTCGACGAACGTAGTTAATTCTGTCAAGCCAGCTTATGCTTCCACGCTTATATTTCTTAGTTTCTGCACGTTTCCTTCTTACTAGTATTATTATTTTTAATTGTTAGTTTAAAATTATACATGTTCTAATTTCGATTATATTCGCAGTCAACCTATTATATGGAAAATCACCATTAATCTATATTAATCTTTAGCATCTTTTAGCGATCGACAATGTTTGCGTCACTCCTATTTTTAATCAATATATTTAATAAAAGGAACGTGCTAAAATGATATATTTTTATGTTCACAGCAAGATCCAGCTTAGGCACGGCACCTCTGACTACCACCATCATTGAACCACCAGAGCGGCCGCCGCTACCACCAGACCCCATACCACCTCAGCCAGGGCCTATAGCTCCTCTACCAAAACCAGTGGAACCCTTTAAAGCACCAGAGGAACCCAATATATTCCTCGAAAAACCCACTTATCTGACTCAACCAAAACCAATACCTCATTCACCAAAGATCTCACCATCATCCATTCCCAATCCTAGTCCAAGCGTCACAGCTACGAAACAGGCGGAGCCAGGGTACCCGAATTATAACAGCTACTTATATTCGATACCCGGATATTCAGCTTTCCAACCGGTTTCTTACCCAGGAGTGGTACAGCCAAATCAAGCGCCTATTGCACCAAATGAAAGCATTGCCAACGAGTTTGTGCCATTTGCAAAGCAAGTCTCAAAAGAGAAAACTGTAGAGGAGAGAACGAGTACGGAAGTTAAAACGGTAGCTGAAACTCAATCTAGTCAACCGCCAGCGGATTTGGCCAAGCCCCAAACTGATTTCGAGGAACATTTCAGTCCAGAAATCATTCCAGCCGTTCCCGTTACTGAAGTTAGTCAAAAGTCTGAGTGCAAAGTGAGCATTACTTCCTTGGCGCAAGGGTCTGGAGCAACTGTGACTATACCTCCACAGACATCTAATAAAGATACGAAACAGAAATCATCTGAACGGTTCAGTTTGAAAACAAGCATTCCTATCAGTAAATTAGATTTAAAGTGCATGAACACACCAGCCGATCCCGCTCAACAAAACATCGTAACGAAAAAAATGCCCGTAAGTCAGCCATTTCCAAATCAAAAGCCTGACTATGGATCGAGAGTAGAGATACAAAGTAATATTGTTATAAAAACTGCACAAGATACAGAAAATAAAGAGGTGAAATCAAATACGCAAAATAGCATCAATACGTTGATAAATGCGGCTGAAGCAATAAACAAAACAGAATCGCAGTTTAAGAAACCTGAATCTAAGCCTGAAGTATCTAATGATGTTAAAGATTTGGTTCCTACGCCGACTTTTACATCGCAAGCCCCCAATGAAGTGCCAAGGCCTTTGTTCAATCCTATCAACGTCGAACCTAGTAAACCAAACTTAACAAATAAACCATCAGACGGATCAATAAATGAACAGAAGAACCAAATATTATTCATACAGAACAAGAACGCTTCGAATCCAAAAATGTTGCTGACAATTCAGCAACAAAACCCGCAGGTACTACTTCAAAGAACGAACTTCGAGTCAAAAAACCTGCAAGCTCCTTCACGACTGTCAAACCAAAATAAAAAATGTAAAGAGGAAGTTGTCAGTGACAGCGGGAACTCCTCAAAAGTCGTTGCTTTGAAACGACTCCATCAAGAGAACTGTGATGAAAATGATTTCGAGAACTTGATCACAGAGAATCAAATATATGGTAATAAGATAGTCGTGAAGGAGAAGTCGCAAGGAACTCTACAAGAGCAAGATTTAAAGAATAAGTCTAAATTAGACAAACCTGTCCAGAATGAGACAAAAAATGTTGTATTGCAACCAAATTTTCTATATCTAAGTAACGTCCAATTTCCAGCTAATTTGATGATGATAAAAAATAATACCAAAGTAACGCAAAGTAATGATGTGAGTAAAACTACAAAAGTGACATCGAATGAAAATAAAGTTACCGAAGTTAATACTGCAAGCATCAATGCAGATGTGAATTCACATGTTAAAAACACCAAACCGCAAAATGGTAACGTCAGCAAAGACATACATGTATTAAAATCAAGCAATAACGTGTTGCAGACATTATCAAATAAAAATAACAAGACTGATTTAGTTTTTCAAACGAACAACCAAAAAGTATTAATGAATCCCCAAATAGTGTACCAAATGCCAATGATAGTCGAGTCTGATAACAAAATAAATCAGCCATTCATAAATGTAGACTATTCTAAATTTGTTGGTCAGAATAAGAAAGAGTTTTCAAAGTCATTTGACCAGACCAAATCTAACGATAAGCTCTTCATAGCATGTCCTTATCAAATGGATTCAAAGTTACAACCAAAGATTGTTATTACTAACATTAGACCTAAGATCTCAAATATAGAAGAGGTTAGCTCTTTAGACATTTACGAGAAGCGGAGAAGACTACGACGCTTGAAATATTTAAGTAATCGAGAAACAAAAGAACAGAAAAGCGAAGTCAAAAAGCCACTTGAGAAAACAGATGGTCGCAAAAATATAATAACTCCAGAGAAAATGACTGCTGAAATATACAAAGAGTTTGCTAATAGCAAGATAATTGTAGAAGAAGGCGTACATGAGAACGACAGCGATTATGGAGAGGAAGAGTTGAAGGAATACAACTTAATCATAAAGGAATATGGTGACAAAACTGAAGACGACAGTGGCAAAGTAGAATTCATGTCTGGTCTCAGACTGGCTACACTGGAAACATTTAAAGGTAACAACTATAGGCATTTCCATTAGTCAGCAATGTTTAAAACTATTTCTTACGCAGAAATACCTCCAGATAATCCTATTTCTAAATTACCTTCTTTCTATTATCATAGTTGCCAGTGAAAATCTTTCAGCTTGTTAGCAATGAGGCCGCCTTTGTATACTCTATATTGTGCGCAATAAAAGTACTTTTAATAATTCCATTCACAGAAAAGGACCTTGAGCGCCAAGAAAAGATCCTGAAATGTGACTGCGTCGCGTCAGCTTACATAGCTGCAGGTCGTCTTGACAAAATAATGCACGACGAGAACATTCCAGCATCACCCAAGCCAAGGACTGAACCTCCTGCTGCCATCAGAGAGATCGACTTCAAGGAGCACGAAAATGGCGTCAGCTTGCAGAGGAAGCAACTGTTTCTGTCACAGCTGAAGTTGGTGCAGGTCTCACAGCAGTATAAAGAAGGTACGTGGAAGCGAAGTTACTCTTGTATAAAGTGCGACGTTGGTCACAGCTGTAGATGCTAAAACTCGTACCGCTAGCGTTCTAGGTGTTTCTATAGTGTGACTACCTCCAGAATCATACTATATAGGTTAACACTTCATGCAGAACCACGGAAAAATTAAGGATTCTGAGTTAATAAGCCTCCTCTGATTAAGATAACAGCCGATAAAATATACCAATGCACAATGTGCCAGCATGATGGGTTCTGGCCATATATTACATTATAACAAAATAACTTTCAAGTGATTGTTCGATTGGAAAGACTGGAGTCCAGCAGTGGGGTGTTTTTAAGTTGATGATAAGCTCATAACAATATTTATGTGGTTTCCCTACAATTTCAGGATACGAACATGTATGGCAGGTGATACTCAAAGAGAGGAAGCGAAGAGATGGCGACCTCGAGTCTGACGTCAAGGCCAAGCAGCTGAAGCCTGACGTCGGCCTGGATACGAACGGCCAGCTGCGGATCCTGACGGAGATCAAGAACTGCGTCAACGAGAACAACAACCTGATTAAAAAGAGGTTGGATTGCAGTACTGGCGAGCTCGACGGTGAAAGCATCCGAATGTTAGCGGAGAAGAACTTCTCAGAACTCAACAGACTATCTAAAATGGCCGATAGAAGTGTGAAGCTGTTCAGCGGTCAGGAGACGAGGAAAAGAGATCTCAATCCAGGCTTCGACAGTGAGAACATTCAAAAACCTCAAATAAAATTGAAGCAGAAAAGTTACCCTAGCATTAATATACCTAGTATATCTAAGATAATATCGTTGAAGACGACTGAAGAGCCGAGTGCGGTCGTCTCGACACAGGCGACGTCTATGGACGAGCCGCAGAGCTCGGCGGCCGGCGTGGAGATGTTCAGACAGACGGTAGAAGCTGGGCAAGTCCAAGACTTCAGCTGTCAAGTGGAAGAGTCATTTCCGTGGCCCGGGATAGAAGTCGCTATGAAGAGTTACAGAGAATTCGATTTAGGTGAGAATTATATTATTACCTAGATATAACTAGAAATAATAGAACTACAAAAGATTCAACGAAGTAAAACATAACAAAACTTTTAAAGATAAAAATAAATCTGAATAATGTTGCCATTAATAAATATGTCGCTGTAACTTTAATGTTCCCTGTACGGATAAAAAATTGCACCACCCCATATCTTCCCGTGGGTGTCGTAAAAGCCGACTAACGGCCGAAATTAATAACCTATCTCTGGTAAGAGATAGGCCTATCTTAGTTTAGTTACCTAGCAACCGCTGTTATTTTTCGATAATTAACAGAAATAACTAAGCAACAAAGCTCTAGTAGGCCTATCACTTGCTGAGGATAGGTTATTAATTTCGACTGTAAGGGACCTTTCCAGAGGATGGGCAGCAGCATCTCTCTGAGGTTACTCTCAACCTACTGGCGTTTCCAATGGCTCTCCATCCAAACCTGTTGCTGTATTCGTCCACATTTTCGCAATCATTAAGGCATTGAAAGCGATTCTGCAATTCGAGCTGAAAGTTTGGGGTATTGGATTTGGATAGGTGCAGGACGAAGCGTAGCCCTCTGGCTATGCTCGGGGTTTCTCTGCGTGATCGAATCAGAAATGAGGAGATCCGCAGAAGAACAAAGGTTACCGACATAGCCCGAAGAGTTGCTAAGCTCAAGTGGCAGTGGGCAAGGCACATCGCTTGCAGGACTGACGGCCGTTAGGGTGGAACGGTCCTCGAGTGGCGACCACGTACCGGAAAGCGCAGTGTGGGCAGGCCTCCAACACGGTGGACCGACGATCTGGTAAAGGTCGCGGGAAGCCGCTGGATGCGGGCTGCACAAAACCGCTCGTTGTGGTGGTCCTTGAGGGAGGCCTTTGATGATGACGATGATGATGGACTTTAATGTTAGTAGAAACATTGTTGTGTTCCGACACTAGATAAGATAACCATTTCCTCAGTAGTAAAATGCGCTTTCGCCTTTTCGGCCTTATCATATCAGTTACAGATAATTAACATCATGTGAAATGACATTAAAAGAGTTAAACGCAGCAAATTAAATTGTGGCATAAACTAACCAGACTTCATTAAATAAAAACAGATAACGCAAATAATAAATTAACGAGTAAAATGTGACAAATCCCACAAAGTGTTTTATTCAACTGAGTTCTACATAGATAAACTAAAACTCTTCTTTACCAACAACATTTCTCAATTCCAGCGAGAAAGCGAGAGATCTCGGACCTGCACCGGCGCAACACGTCGCTGCGCGTTGAGTGCGCGCACGTGACGCGCGCGGCGTCGCGCGACTCGGACCGTGCGCGCGCACTGCTTGCCGAGCGACAGCATCTAGCGACGGAGGAGAGCCAGCTGCGGGGCTCCATACAGCGGCTGTGCACCGCCGTCGAGGCTATACGGAATTGCTGATATCGTCGAGGGTTGTTGACTTAAAGTTGACGTCACTTTTACCCTTACGCTTTTAAGAGCTGAAGACACACTTTAGCTAATAGCGGCCGGCCGAGTCACGGCATTGGAGATGTGCATTTTAGCCATCCGGCAGGTTACACGCGATTGGCGCTAGTGTGCACTCAACAATTTCAATGAATTAAATGAATCACCATTCGTGCACTAATTAAGACGCGCAACCACTTAACTAGTACTTACTACATAACTACAACTCAAAGTCAAAGTTATTTTTTTTATTAAAATAAACATTTAAAAAGTGCTTTTGAATCATCCAAATATTTATTCGTCTATTTTTCGGACCACTAATACAATAGGTAGGTTGTTGAACATATGACTAATTCTCTCGCTGCGATATCAATAACGAGTGCTCCTTTTCTCTTAAATGTCACTGGTATTTTTTTAAATATTTATCGTAGTAATGAAATTGTAAGTGCATTAGATAATGCAAAAAACATTATATTTTAACATTTTATTTCATATTGCTTAGGTATATTTTGAGATTACCGGTGAGATTCAAAATTGACTGGCCCTTGGGACTACATTGAGGAGTCAATGTGGCTTTTGGCTAAAAGAATGAGAGAAACCTGCTC
The DNA here is from genome assembly GCA_963082485.1 of Eudonia mercurella. Lineage (NCBI taxonomy): Eukaryota > Metazoa > Arthropoda > Insecta > Lepidoptera > Crambidae > Eudonia > Eudonia mercurella. Next base: position 1,106,955 of record OY720043.1, read on the forward strand.
TAGAAAACATCTAATTGAACCTCATGTATTTCGATCTTATTCCAAATGAAATGTAACTGCGTAATGTGCTCATCAAGTGTTCTGCGATTTTCTTTTGCACTGCTAAACAAATTAAGAACGGTTAAAGAACGAATTACTTGCAATGTTACTTGTCTAGGAATTGTTTCGAAAGTGTAAATTGAATGAACAAATCATATTAAGCACAAACTTCACACTACTTAAACTGTGACTTCACTAGCAATTTCATTTGTAAATACTTCAAACCACATGAGTAAATATCTAACTCTGTGCTTCAATCACTGTATAATGGCGATATAATGTAACTTTCTAGGTTTATCCGGACTTTATTAAACAAGCGGAATACTTTGAGAAAAGTATTGTATTATAAAATGTAATATATCTGTAACAGGTTATTACAGAGATATATTACACTTACTAATTAAAAAAATATAAGATTAAGGATTAACGTATGTACGTAGGTACCATTATTATTTTTTAAACTTAACACGGATACTATGCATTGTAATGAAAAACATTATAATAAACATCTACTCGCTTTTTATTAAAGACAATATTTTTTTAAATCTAATTAAAAACAATTGTAAGTAAATTTTATTCTTGAGCCTACTAAGTATTATTATTATTTTATAATCATTAATTATGTTATAAGAATAAAAAGCGAGTAGATTTGTTTATTATTTAATTTTCATTATCTACACTGGTTTTCATAATTATATTGGAAATTCAGGTAAAGCTCAAAAATTTTAATTATAACTTAATGATATTTATTTAGAGATTTTATTTGTAAGTAGGTTTAGACTGTAAATATAATAAAAGGCGATATTTATATAAAATACAACTTTATTTTTATTAATCAACATAAATTGTTTAAGGATGTCCAAGAATCGTGTGCATCACTAATTACTAGTCAGACGTGTACAATGGGTCTTATTTTATGTTCCTATTATTATATTTTAATAGATACCATTTTTCATGTATTTTATTTCAAAACTGACGGACTTTCATACAAACTTTCATCCCCTATTTGACACCCTTAGGGTATGATTTCCGTAAAATCTTTTCTTAATGGCTGGTTACGTCACTCAAAATCTACAGTCCAAATTTCATCTAATTAGCTTCAGTGGTTTCGGCTCGGCGATGATGAATCAGTCAGTCAGGACATGACAGACAATATGTATACATACATATATATAGAAGAGTAAAATATATTAAAAAGGCCAATCGGTACATTACATGTCTTTACACATCATAAGTATTTTTATATTTGATTTAATAAATTTAATTAAATTGTACTGGTTGACTTTTTAATTTGTTTAAACAATATCTACACAATTATTTTTGTATTTAAATTATTATTAAAACTGCTTTAAATTTTGTTTACAGCTAGTTAATCAAAGTCAGAGTTTGATTTGACTAGGAAGGTGCGAACAATAGGTTAAGGGTAATTGAACATAGTTATATATCAAACTTATCAGTGCAATTTCTGAACGATAGTGCAATATTTAAGTATATATTTCAAATGCAATAAATTGATTATATAATAAAATAGATGAAACTCAGTGTTTTATTTAAAAATCTCTGTAAGTATATAACAATCATTTTGACTTTCTTATTCATCATCATCAGCTCATTTTTTTTATGTCCCCACTGCTGGGGCATGAGCCTTCCCTATGGATGGATAGGGAGAACGGGCCATAAACCACCAGGCGGGCCCAGTGCGGGTTGGTGGTTGTTAACGACTGCTAATGCAGCCGGGACCAACGGCTTTACGTGCCTTCCGAAGCACGGAGGAGCTCAAGATGATACATTTTTGGTCACCCATCCGATGACCGGCCTTTGCGAAAGTTGCTTAACCTCAGCACTCGCAGACCGGGCGCGTTAACCACTGCGCCATCGAACTCCCCGACTTTCCTATAAACTACATAATAATTACATCATAATTAGAAAAGAGTATAAATAAATTAGGCACTACTCACTAAATATCATAAGTACAGACGCCACATCAACATATCCGAAACTGTCAAGTTCAACCATATGCCATATACACAAAGTTTAAAGTCGATTGAGGAGATTTGACAGTGTGTGTAGTCTGATGTGCGAGCGAGTGTACGTAGGACGTGAGAGATATATTAATATCACGTCATGTACATCTCAGCTGGTCTTGTCCAAGCAGCACAGCGCTGTCCCGGCCACGATGAGAACGATTCCCAAGATAGATCCTTTGGAAAGATACAAATAACAAATGCTTTGATATACCTACACACATTATTATTAGGTATGTATGTATAAAGAGTAAACATGATGAGCTCCCCGTGCTTTGAAAAAAAGCACGTTAATCCGTTTGTACCGCCCGATTGCTGTCGTAATAAGTACCTACAACAGTCGTTAAAACTCCCATGGTAATATCCCATATAAGGTCACTTTTTATCAACTGCAAATATTTTGACAAAACATCTAATTATATCAGAGGAATAAGACCCTAGCATTTAAAAAAAAATTCAGGCTAGTTTTTTTTTTACTTTTCCTGACACAAAAATTGTAATATTTTTAAGAGCGGCCTCTCTGTCGGTTTTTTTTAATGAAATTAGGGGCACGTGTAAGCGGTGAAGGCATTGCGGCCTCTCTGTTTCGGCTCCTTTGAATTGAAACTACCGAAAGTACCTACTTTATTTTTCTTTTTAATCGAAATGTCTTTTGGCGTTTTTCTTGAAAACTAGCGTATAAAAATTTAAGGTTTTTTCATAAAAATAGTTTATATATGTTGTTGAATTTATCCTCAAACTATTTGCAGTTGATAAAATGTGACCTTATAAAAAACAATTATAATAAGACTGTCCAATAATACTCGATGGGGCGAAGTGCTATTGAGTGAGGGAAACCGCCGCCTGTGGTCTAGTGATAAAGACCACCGATCGCAAACCCAGAGGTCCCGGGTTCGATTGCCAGAGGGGGGGTACTACTCGGTTTGGTTGGTGGTAGAGCTTCTTTGTCCGCCTGACTAGCTACCACAATTTTATCTAAATATACTGCCATAACATCAATGTTTGTAGCATTTGCATTGTTGAGTCCCGGCAGCTAGAGATGATAGCCAGTGCGTCAGTAGTTGAGAATCCCGGGTGAAGTGCGCTTCCACCATTGACCTTATCATCACCAGGTGAGATGAAGGCACTTTGCCTACCGTAACATATAAGAAATACCTCAACAGGCTCCATTAAATAAGACCCAATAATACCCTTGTCGAGCGGCTCCTCTGCGCCGACCGCCGCGCCTATCACCGCCGTGAACGCGAACGCAAGGCTGTTGGCCGTGGGCACCGCCAGCGACAGGGGAGCGCGCTGCACCGCCGCCAGGTACGCCAGCGACCCGCCTTGGTTCACTATCCAGGGGACCACGGTCTGGTGTAGAGATGATAAATATATTCATTAACCATTAAAATAAACTAATAAAAAAAAATATCACTAACATTCAATAATTGAAATTAACAATATCAGTTGAATGGTTGAAAATATTAGTTAACGTCGCGCGCGGCGAATGGCGCCGAGCGAACCGCGGAGGCACCCGACAGACGACGAGCGACAGAGACACGACATCAGCTATCAGTTGACGTCAAATCTAAATTGACCCCTAACTATTATCAGTTAAAGCACATTTTTCTTTGATATGTTTTTTATTCTTTTTTAACTTGTCATTTATTGAATAATTTTGGATGCACTCGATTGTATGTTCTTTCACTATAGAAATAAAAGTCTTTTTATTTATTACGATTTATCGTTCGTTCGCCATGTAATATTTTTAACTGATATTTTGATATGATATTTTTATTGTTTAGCAGTCGGTGGTTGATCGTTGTGTAGATAGGATTGTGTGGCGATTCGAGTGCAATATCGATGTTGTTAGCTGACGTTAATTAATTTTATACAGTTCTTAGTTGATTAAGTAAGTAGGTAATTAGGTTTTCATTGAACATTAATAAAATGCCAAGACGTCATACAGAAATTTGAAGTCATTTTGAAAAGTGTAGTGAAGAGGACAAAATTGCATGTTGCAGAAAATCGTTATCATTTATAGGTCTTTAGTTTTTAATTTCTAATTATTTTTTCTTTGTTTTTTTTTTCAAGTTAAGTTCTGTATTTAAATTTGCTTAGAATAATATTTATAGGAACTAAAATTATTAAAGAGGGGTGAATCTTCCATACATTGAATAATTACAAAAAAAAAGTCATATACGGCAGCGCCATGTTCCGTAGGGGGAACCTCAGTTACTAATTAGTTATCCATATGATTAGATGGCGGTAGTATAGATAGCATTTTAAATTAATAAATTACTTTTAGTTATTTTCTAGTAACTTACTTATAAATAACCATAACTTTTGTCATCTCCTTAAGAAGCTCGGTGGCCTAGCGGCTACGACGACGCATCGTGCTGTAGAAATGATAGAATAGGAAAAGCCTAAGTTCGATCCTTCAAAAATAACTTAATGTTTTTTTGAATTTTTTGTTCATTTATAAGTTTTTAATATGTTTATTTCAATCTTACAATAATAATATACACAAAAAAAATAACTAGTTTTTTGTAAATATTATATATATTTTTAGCGCCATCTCTCTATCCCATCTTCTTTTTTATGAGAGGCACATCTATAATATTATACAACTAGCTGTGCCCTGCGGTTTCACCCGCGTTAATTAGCGACTGTTCCACTCCTATTAGTCATAGCGTGATGTAATATAGCCTATAGCTGTCCTCAATAAATGTACTATTCAACACAAAAAGAATTTTTCAATTCGAACCAGTAGTTCCTGAGATTAGCGCGTTCAAACAAACAAACAAACAAACAAACAAACAAACAAACAAACAAACAAACAAACTCTTCAGCTTTATAATATTAGTATAGATACTAGCTGACCCGGCAAACGTCGTTTTGCCATAAAAAATAAAAAAAAATTTAGGGGTGGACTACCCCTAACATTTAGGGGGATGAAAAATAGATGTTGGCCGATTCTCATAGATACCAGATGACCCGGCAAACGTTGTTTTGCCATAAAAAATAAAAAATAAATTTAGGGGTGGACTACCCCTAACATTTAGGGGGATGAAAAATAGATGTTGGCCGATTCTCATAGATACCGGATAAGCAAAAAAATTTCATCAAAATCGGTCAAGCCGTTTCGGAGGAGTATGGCAACGAAAACTGTGACGCGAGAATTTTATATATTAGTTAGTCTATAATTATTAATGTTTAAAATTAGTATGAAGGAAAGTTCTTTGAATAGTTTTAAAGTAACACTTTAAAAGAATTATTCAATTTAACGTACATGTGTTTAAAGTTACTACTTCGATAAAATTATTAACTGATATTTTCAACCATTAAAATTAACAGTTAAAAATATTTATCAATTAACTTTTAACGAATAAATATTTTCAACCATTAACGCCATCTCTAGTCTGGGGAACACCGTCTTATCTCAGTTTGTGTCCATAACAACGTAGCATTTTATCTAAGTCTGTTGCCATAACAATGTAGCATTTGATCTGAGTTTGTCGCCATAACAACGTAGCATTTTATCTGAGTCTGTCGCCATAACAACATTGGCCGTTTGTCGCCATAGTAAAAATGTTAATAGCATCCTTATCCAAATGCCAGCGTGGACCAGAGCCGTGAACGCGAACGCAAGGCTTTCGTAGGCACCGCCAACGACAGGGGAGCGTTCTGCACCGCCGCCAGGTACGCCAGCGACCCGCCCTGGTTCACCACCCAGGGAACCAGGGTCTGGGTAACGCTGTCCTATCTCAGTCTGACTTCATAACAACATGATAGTAGCATCTTATCTAAGTCTGTCGCCATAGAAACATTCGCCTAGTTCACCAGCACCGCCTAGGGGACAACGGTCTGGGGTGGGGCCTATAGTCTTATTCGAGTCTGTCGCCATAACAACAATGTTAGTGGCTTATTACATTTAGTTATAAGATTCTGATTGATTTTTATTTAGTGATGTGTTGATATTACAGACCTGAATTAAATATTTATAAAATACAGTAAAAAAATTTAATGCCTACCCGACCCAGCCAGGAATCGAACCTGGGTCTTCCGCAATCCGGGCGGCTGCACTGACCATTATGCTACCGGCCAGGCTGACGTACGCACAGATTTTTTTTCACTGCTTTTATTTTAGACTGCTTTTTAGCGGCAGCAGTGCCTATCTATCCAACGGCTATAGCCACCGATGACTATGCAGATTTTTTTTTTATAAAAGAAGGAGCCAAACGAGCAGGCGGGTCACCTGATGGAAAGTAATCACCGCCGCCCATGGACACCCGCAAAACCAGAGGAATCGCAGACGCGTTGCCGGCCTTCAAGGAAGGAATAGGCTCGTTTCTTGAAGATTCCGAGGTCGTAACGGTCCGGAAATACCGCCGCCGAGAGCTGGTTCCACAACACTGTAGTTCGAGGCAAGAAGTTTCGTGAAAAACGCACAGTAGTAGACCGCCATCCATCTAGGTGATGTGGATGGAATGACAGTCGATTGCGTGTAGTGCAGATTCATCTTTACAGATGAAATACCACAAAGAAACATCAAAACATCGTCCCAACCCAATTTCAAACGTATCTCGGTTAATACGTCTTGCCAGCACGATGATTTTTTACTATGACGATAACATCGTAAGTCATTGGGTTTTCGCACAAAAAAGTTCATATATATCATGAGATCCACAAAAAAACCGGTCTTATCCTCCTTCTGCCATTAAGACGAATCTAATGACACTTCGTTTATCAAAATTGGTCAACCCGTTTAGGCTGTAAGGCGTACCAAAGAAATGGACATACATAAATACATACATACATACATACATACATACATACATACATACATACATACATACATACATACATACATAACAGTCCTTTTCCTTCGGCATTCGGGTAAAAACTGGATAACAGTTCTCATATCGTGAGTTACATTATCTAAAACGAACGTTACGAACGTAATTAATAACTAAAATGTTGTTAGTTCATGTCTGTTGGTGAGTTGGGACAGCGTCCATACATTCATTTGCATGGTCCTTTGATTATACAACGTTATAGTTAATTTCACTTTTTTATTTTAATTGCTACACTTAAGCTGTGTTAAATATTTATACAATACAGTGAAAAAATTAAATGCCTGGGTCGGATGACCCCGCCAGGAATCGAACCTGGGTCTTCCGCAATCCGGACGGCTGCTCTGACCATTATGCTACCGGAAGGCTGACGTAAGCACTGAATTTTTCCACTGCTTTTTAGCGGCAGCAGTATCCAACGATTCCTGGCTGGGTCGGGTAGGCATTTAATGTTTTCACTGTATTTAATAAATATTTAATTCAGCTTAAGTGTAGCAATTAGCACTTAAAATAAAATCATTGCATTCATTTTAACCACTATGAGAATGGAAAGCCCGTACCCATCAGTGCGACTTCTATCGGTTAATGCTGATGATGAAATGAGTTACCGTAAACTATTTCTACTTTACCACAAAACGATGGCTAACTAGCTATGCTGTCACTTTTTAGCTTATTACTTTTATTATTTTATAAAAAATAATAAATAATAATAATAAAAAATAATAAAATTTTAAACACGTATTTAGCCATTGTTGAACTTTAAACACTGTTTTGTAGTAAAAGGGTTTAGGCTTTAACAAACCCGCCAATTGCCAAGTAGAAAGGTGACTTCAGCCCAAGCCTGGCCGAGCCTCGTGTCTGCGTGCACCTCGCGCAGGCCCTTCGTGCCCTGTCGGAGGAACGGGTTGGTGCAGCCCCACAGCGCCCCGGTCAGCACCAGGAGCCCTGGAAGGGAATGGAACAGCTCAAGCAAGCATGCACTAGGAAGCCGCGAAGAATAAATCATCACCTCTGTCTAGTGATTAAGAATTATTTTTTTAAAATTATTTTACGGGTAAGCACAGTGCCTTATCTCACCTGATGTTAAGTGATGATGAGGCCAATGATGGAAGCGCACTTCACCCGGGATCCTCAACTAGTGAGGCACTAGCTATCTTATCTCCAGCTGCCGGAACACAACAATGTTACAAACATTGGTATTATGACGATATATTTAGATAAGATAGTGGCAGCTAGTCAGGCGGACAAACAAGCCCTACCACCAACCAAACAGAGTACACAAACATGTACCCCCCGATGGGAATCGAACCTGGGACCTCTGGGTCTAAACCAATAGACCACAGAGTTGAGAGGGTTCTGGGTTCGATTCCTAGCATGGTCACATGTTTGTACTCGGTTTGGTTGGCGGTAGAGCTTGTTTTAAGTCTCCCTGGCTTTGAAGTATGTCGCCATTAACATCAATATTAGAAGCATTTTGTTTTCCTAACTAACGTTCACGTTTAAGTTCTAACTGTCGGAAAAAATAATAATAGAGCAAGTGACTCTGTACTTGCGGATTGCGGGTGAAGTGTGACTCTACCTTCGGCCTTGTCTTCACTTAACATGGTGGGGATGAAGGTTAAGAGGCCGCGCGCGACAAATAAATATTTACACCACCATGTGGAGGTCAACGTTCTCGAGTTGTGATGATTTAAATTGAGCAATTTGCTCTATGTTGGGTCACTGGGTATTATAATTAATCCAGCTTCTGTGCTTCAGATGACACGTTAAACAGTTGGTCCTGATTGTTGTCAATAGATGGAAGTTGTTAAAACGGGTACTTCCCGTTTGGACAATAAAAAAATACCTAAGCAAAAGTAGCGTTTGGTAAACTTTACCCACCAATCAGGTTACTTACATATTGATTTTTAGTAATAAGTACTAGCTTCCACCTGCGATTTTACCCTCATGTTATTCGGTCTGTCATGAATGCCAGAAAGATTGATATGTGTTTCCGGGACAAATATGTGTTGATCCAGGATAAAATGCTTTGAGTATTAAATATCATACAAAACCATTTAGATGTTCACTAACGGTTTCACTAAGCAAAGTAACCTCTTATGTATATTATTTCTCACCTTTAAATCATTAAAGTACTTAATACATAATATAAAGGTCTTCGGTATTAGTGTCTTAGATATTAGTGATGAGAATAACTGATAAAGAAAACATTAAATGTAGAAATACTCTTTATTAGGAAAATACATTTTTACATCTCTACAATAATGGTAGGGACTGGAGTGTATTATTATAGAATACTAGCACTTTACTCGCAACTTTGTCTATGTTGATTAAGACAGTATTTTTAAAATCAATACTTTTATCAAAATAAAATATAGCCTGTGTTATCCGACAGGAATGTATAATTCTATCATTGAAAGAATTTTTGGAATCGGATCAGTAGTTCCATAGATTACCCTCTTCAAACAAACAAAAAAGTCAAAAAATTTACTTGTTTAACAATAGTATAGATTAATTGACGACCTCCTTGGTCGAGTGGCTTGCACACCGGTTTTCATGGTGTCGCTATCTCTGAGGTCCCGGGTTCGATCCCCAGTCGGATCAATTTAGAAATACCTGTTTTTCTATATTGTTTCAGGTCTGGGTGTTTCCTATGTATAATAAGTATGTATTTAAGTATATTAAGTTGTTATGTTTATCCGTTGTCTAGTTAACCATATAACGAGTTTCTTAAGGAAGCTTTTCTTGGGGCTAGATAATTGGTGTGAGTGTGGGAAACATTTATTTATTTTATTTATTTTATTTAATTAAAAAGTATTAAGTGTTTTTTCACCATCAAAAAAGGATACAGTGCAACTTCAAAGCTTAAAAATAATGTATTGCAATAACTTTGACTTTTTAATTAATTATTTAATATTTTAAACAATTTTAAATGCTTCTAAATACTTTGGTTTAAGGTTACACACATTAGAACACATAATAGCAAGCAAAAACTAGTTCCAAAAAGTATAATATCAAGAATGGCCAATTTCATAAAAGAGATCAAAATAAATATCCAAAACAATAATTATACACAAAGTATTATAATAAAAATTACAAAATCTAAATTGCATTCAAAATATAGCTAAAAATATAGTTAAATTCAGACTTATCACAGTAAAAGTATATTAGCTTTAGAATCCTAAACGCACCCCAATAGTCATTGGTTTTACTTCTGAGAATGGTATATAATTGTTGTCTATCCATTCTACAAAATCCTTTCCTAGAGCCACTGAACATTCCATCGCCAGTAAGCAATCGTTTTCAGCACGATGAGCGTCCACCGCTGGACGATTGAGCACCCTCTCATAAATGTCTTTCAGTTTGTAAGATTTCTTTGGCTTAGACCCCGACCAAGGGAATCTACGTTTTGATTTACAAACTCCTCTGTTAACAATTTCCTTTGTTTTTTTTAACTTCTGTGGTGTTGATTCATTCATAGTTTTCATTGACAAAGTATTTTCTAGTAGGAGTAAGTCTGCATCATCAATGTAAGCCTTTTCTTGTGCTCCATTCACTCTGTTCCTTTCTTGTTCTCCATTCGCATGTGCTTGACCGTTATGTACATGATTTTTTCTATATTCAAGTATGTCATAGAATGCATGATAACAGTCTGCACACAAAATATCATCAGAGAACTTAACTTTTAATTTCTCCAACTGCCGCTTAAGGATTGGAAAATCAAAAGCAATACCGTTTTGAGCAATCAAACAGACAGGCTTTTTTAAAATGTCTAAAAAGTTATTGATGATATCATAAACTTTTAAGTTGAAGACTGATTCATTTTCCAGGAGATCGTTGCACAGCCCAGTCACTTTGGTGCCATCGGGGTGTATGAATTTGCCTGGATTTAAACACAATGTCACTTTGTTTTGGACCCGGGGTGACGCGCCAGGCCGAGTGTCTAACACGTGTTCACTTTTCACTGCCACCAAACTGATTTCTGTTATTTTTGTCTTATTATGCTCTTCTGCTGGTAATCCAGTTGTTTCCAAGTCTATGAAGACGTAAGTTGCTACAAGTGGCATATTTCAAAAACTTATGAGTAAATTAACTGCTGAAGTGGCTTACCCAAGGCTTCCAGCATTTTATTTACGCTGATTCAGGGCAAGTTTTTTGTTTTGCTGATTCGTATTCTCGCTCGACTCGAGTTCCAATGAGAGAAATTTTAACACAAGCAACTATAACGATAATGCACTAGGTTTTTTATTTCATTAGGTATTCGATATAGTTATTGAAATATAGATAAATAAATATTAAATAAACTTTGAACAAAAACAACTTTGTATAAAAACCACAACAAGACAAGACAAGACAACGGACCAAAGAGTAGTATACAGACGACGAGAATTCGAGAACGAGAGTTCAAGGGTTAGACCATAGTAGAATGAAACAAGTAGGCCGACTCGGCCCCCGAGCGAGCGATAATCACCTAAACTTGTAGGGCTGTCGCTTTTAATTAGAATGAGGTAGGTATCTACATATAAAATAAGAACATACTTAGAAATATGAATTCATGGATTCCAGAGAACCCCCGATCTACCTAAACGTTGTTTATCAACTGTACAACACAACAACTTACAATAGGTAAGTAGGTACGGTCAACAGCACATCACGGTAAACACTTGCAGTTCGATATTAGTACTTATGCCCACAACATAAGAGCGGTACAAAGTCCAAAGTATCTAATTAGTCCCTTGTTTTCACGGTAGGGTGTGCCGTGTAATCTAATAAATTAAACTTACAAATCCTTAAGTACATGTATTTACCTCTCTAATCCACGAAATCTGAAGCAGAACTTAACTCTTTCGGTACCTAGTAAATAACTAACACAAAATAATGTAATTAGGTTAGGCAGGAGGTACTCACCGTTCTTGTTCGGTAGGTAAGGTAAAGAAGGACAATTCTGGATTTGACAAGCTGCAATTTAGACATCCGTAAACACTGCAATATCTCCTGAGTTTTTTTGTAGCCATCGTTGACTTACGTTTCACAAATTATATATAACCTACGAGCGGCAGCGGCGCGGCGGGCGCAGCGACGAAACAAGCAGGCGCGCGCGGCATTACGTGGCTCAGTCGCGACTGACGCAGCATTATTAGCAATAAACTTTGTCAGTGTGTGCGTGCGACGATGCGTACGGACGGGTTGGCTCGGCTGCGCTCACATACAAGCCGCGCTCGGTGCGTATGTATGAAGATGGCCTACTTGTTTCATTCTACTATGGTTAGACTTAGGGATTATGTTCCGATATGCACTGCGACTAAACTTGGGTAGTTACTGAATGAATGATTCCGTTGTAGTACTTCACCTATCTAGCTATAGGTAAAGGAACTGTCCTTGTGCTTTTAGATTTTTCTCGTGCCTTTGACACTATTAATACTACCCTTCTTCTTTCTAAACTGGCTTACTACGGTTTTAACCATAATACAATTAAATGGTTTGCAAGTTACTTACATGGCCGTACGCAAAAAGTTGAGCTACGTGATAGATAATACGGGTTCTTCAGTTTTTTCAAAGACTTCTCATCTTAAATCGGGTGTCCCACAGGGCTCTATTTTGGGTCCTATTCTATTTATTCTTTACATCGCTGATATAATAAAAAATATAGTTAACTGTCAGTATCATTTATATGCAGATGACCTACAATTATATCTCTCTTTTAAACCGAAAGATACTCTTACTGCAGTTGATATGATAAATCAGGATTTAAAGCGTATAGCTGAATGGTCAAAATATAACGGTTTAGTTCTTAATCCACTCAAATCCAAATTTCTCATCCTTGGTTCGAAGATGCAGGTAAATACTATTGTAAACTTTAATCCAACTATTAAATTAGATAACAATCGTTTAGAAAGTGTTACAGTTGCAAGAAACTTAGGTGTTGTTATGGATGGTCAATTACGATTTGAGCAACACGTTATTGAAACTGTTAAAAACTGTTTTTATAGACTTAAAGTCCTGTACCAGATTCGACAACATCTCTGCATTGATTTAAGAGTGAAGCTGTGCGACAGTCTAATTTTATCCAAGCTTAACTACGCGGATACTGTGATCAATGGCTGTATTCTGTCCAGAACTAAGGCTATAATCCAGCGTGTGCAAAATGCATGTGCACGCTTTTGCTTCTCGATCCCACGGCGTTCTCATGTTACCCCATTTTTAAACAGCTGTAACCTAATTAAGATGGAGGCGCGTCGTTCTTTGCATTTTGCTAGTCTTCTTTTCAGTGTGGTTCAAAGCTGCAAGCCACAGTATCTGTTTGAAAAACTAACATTCTCCCGAAGAGACATTAGGATGGCATCGAGATTGAGCTGCCCTAAACATAGATCGTCTGCATTTCGTGGTAGTTTCCGCTATGCTGCCACTAAATGTTGGAATAATATACCTCCACCACTAAGAAATTCTCAAACTGTCCATTCTTTTAAAGTTAAGTACAGGAAATACTTACTTGAGCAACAAAAAGGGCAACAACTTTAAACAGGCGGCTTTTATTTTATTTTTTTTATTTTTTATTATTATTTGTATTTTTAAAGATGGTTTTTGTTTTATACATTTTATTCTTCATCTTAGTTTATGGCACAACCACAAACTTTTTTATCGTTAGGTATTTTATTATGTAATCACACACAGGTATAATTAAATATTTATTGTGTATGTATAATAATAATCAAAAGCTTTATTTTTAGAACCTAAGCCTGCTACGCCGAATAAATCTTTTGAATTTGAATTTGAATTTATGTATACTCACTCACTTTAGTACAAAGCAGTTCATTTAGTTCAGTAACTCAGTGATATGAGAGTAAAACGTACGGATATATTTTACCGTGACCCCGGTGAGAGTTCTAGCTAGTTTCGCGCCTAATCTGGCTCCTTAAAATTTGAGACAGTGCAAGCGGAAATATTCTTTAATAACTATGAATTAAGACTTAGTATGGTTTCAGTACCTGCTGAGCATAGATGTTAATATTCATTGACGATGATAGATGGTTGTCAAATGTGATTTTTAGAATAGCACAGTGTTTGTTTATTTTTGTTATTTATTTGCTAGTTGCAATTTGTGACATTAATCTTGATGAGTTGACAATCCTAAGCCTGTGTAAAGTATGAAGGAAAATCAGTTTTCTATGTAATATTTTCGGTATTAGGTAGTTAATATGCAATACGATTTCTAATCGTAATTCTTGACTGCTGATATCTTCTAAATGTTCAATTAGTAGTCATTAGGATAGATCTGTCTACGATAAATACATTTATGCAATGCAATTGAACTGAATATGAAGTAGTAATGAGTTAGATTATAATACTAGATCTACTGAACTAAATGAACTAATTGAACTAAATGAGTGATACATATCCTTAACTCCCACTGAACTATATCACTCATTTCACTTCAGTGAACGATTTTGCGCATCTCTAACTGCGAGCACTGTAAGGTGTGTGTGTGTGTGTGTGTGACGTCAATTTAGTATACTGCGAAGCCGTTTCTTTATAGTAAAGCCGGGTCTCCTGCGACACTGTTTTGTGTTTTCTAACACCTAACATCAAACATCTAACAAAATATGGGCATGGTCTAACTGTTCTGTTAGCTCAAACAAGCAAACATGTTATCCGAGGCGGACGGAAAACATCCCCATGTTCGCCTGCGGGGGGAGGGGTAATTTCATTTCATCGTTGCTTGCAAACCTTGAGTGAGCACCTTTCCTCGAAAATGCCAGTGCTTACAGTACAAAAATGGCGACAATTTGTGACGTCATATATTTCCCTAGGATACCTACTACTGTATACTGTCAGTCCATAACGGAACAAATTTCTCACCAGAAAGAGCACTGGACAGTGCTCGCAGTGTATATCGGAACACACCCCAAATAGTCTGTGCTGTGTGTGACAACACTTACAAGTCTCATTCCATCCAATCATTCTCGTTCAACTTCATACGGGTCAATCTGTCACTGTCAAAATTGTGTTGTACTTGTTCTTGGTTTTGCAACGCAAAATTATAATTTATTCCATACGAATCTTTCCGTGTATTGGCTGCCTACGTGATATTGGCGGAATTGTGTTCGGCTGAAGACACAAAACATGCCATAAATAAAAGAAGAAGAATATAGGAAAAGCAAAGAGATCTAGCTCACATAGGCTTATCCTTAGTATATTTCGTGATTGGTGATGGATGATTGATGAAATAAAAGGTGACAATGCACTATCATGATAAATGATGGATAATTAATGGTACATACAATAAAGATACGGTAAATCGCAAAACGATTACTAAAGATGAAAATGTTTTACTTGATTCAGTTTGCGCAATTGAGTTTGCGAAGTATTTCCATTCGGTTTATGGCAGCGAGCAGGCCAAGCTTGACGTGGGAGCGGCGGCGGCGGCGGCGGGCGCGGCGAGTGCCGCTCGCGTCCACCTCGCGCAGCTGACGCTGTACGAGGTGCGGGCGGCGCTGGTGCAGCAAAGCAAAATGCAAAGCGCTATGCGGTACCGACCGGACGGCATTCCTACTTTCGTCATCAAAGACTGTCGGGCTGTTTTCGGAAAACCGCTTTTGAATCTTTTTAATTTATGTTTAAAGGCATCTTTTTACCTAGAACGCTGGAAAACATCACGAGTAACTCCTATACCTAAAGGTAATGGGAGCTCCGAAGTCCGAGGTGAATAGGTTCAGACCTGTCGCAATTCTATCGACGCCAGCTAAAGAGTTCGAGGGGGCAGTACAGCGCAGTATCCAGTCGCAGGTAGCGGCCCAACTTTTCGACGCGCAGCACGGGTTTCGCCCGGCACGCAGCACCACCAGCAACCTCGACGCAAGGGCCTACGTGGTACCTCATGTAGACGCAGGCATGCAAATTGACGCCGCGCCGGCCGCTTATTTTGAATACAAAAAAGCGTTTGATTTGGTCGATAACGATATATTGTTGTCAACTGGCGACAATCGGCACTACACTGCACTACACAGTTGTTAATTTTTTTCGTGAGTGTAGCTCTGAGAGGTAGAGTGTAGTTTCTGAGAGGCCGAAAGCAGTATGTAGTATTGATGTAGTATAAGCTGGGTATAGATCTGACCCACATTTTACCAGACCAGGAGTGGGTCAAAGCAGCAACTTGGGGCCCTTGAAATTGTAATTAGGGATAATTGTTGTTAGGGATTATTGTTGTTAGGGAAGCCCGATGCTTACTGTTCGCGGATGACCTCAAGTTGCTCTTAGCAATTAACGATGTTAAGGATTGCGAACGTTTTCAAGAGGACATAAACAGAGTAGTTGAGTGGAGTCGCAATAACAAACTGCAGTTCAATGTTGACAAATGCTCCGTAACATCGTATAGTAGATCGCAAGCTAAGCTCCACTTCAATACGTCAAAGATCTGGGCGTACAATTAAAGTTTTATTGCTAACGTTTGCGCAAAAAGGCCTACAGGAGTTTGGGTTTTGTTTTGAGGCAATCTGTAGGCTTCACAAATTTAAGAGCGGTAACTGCCCTATACAACGCACTCATTCGAAGTCAGCTGGAATCCAACGCTGTCATATTGGGCTCCTCATGAAGCAAAATATAGGATAATGATTAAGCGGGTGCCCTTCGGTTCGCCTAAAAATTTTAGTCCTAATAGTACATGGCCAAACCGTATTAGCCTTAAAACGAACAATTATTGTTTCGCCTAACAATTGTTTTGCCACCATTATAATTTGGTCTAAGAATTGAAAGCCCTAATTTTAGGATCTATAATGTGAAATACCCTAAAATATATTGGCATAACGTTATTTTGGCATTAAATTACGACGATTTCGCTTAATATATAAGATCTAATTTTATCATAGGTATCTAATATTAAATGTGCCAAAAAATTATCAGCCTAAGAAACGAATCGCCGAATTAAAGCATGGAATTTCAATTCTTCTATGGGACAAAAACAATTTTATTGAAAAAATAAATTGACAGAAGCGAATAGCTGCAAATCCGACTCCACGTAGTCTTGTCTGCCCTACCCTAGAGTGTAATTTAAGCCCGCGTAGGCGCGGAGGGGCGAGGCGGTCCGATCAAGCCGATGCTGCGGTGGTGAGCGAAAACTATCTGCGACGATAAGCTCGCGTGGAACCGCCGGAGCCCCGCAGCGCCGGAGCCGTAACAAAAACCACGTGCATGCTTGCTTGCAGCTGCATGCATGCCTGCTTGCATGCTGCATGGCTGCTTGCATGCTCTAAGTTTGCTTGCATGCCTGCTTGCATGCTGCATGCCTGTTTGCATGGCATACCTGCTTGCATGCTGCATGCCTACCTGCATACTTCGTTAGTATTAATAAATATTAATAATTAAATTCAAGTTACTTTGTCTTATTAAAATGAGTAGGCGTTTTATACTTTGTGATTTTTAATTTTGTGCCAATTAATATTTAGTAATTGCAAACTTTATGGATTACGAATTGTTCCGCGAAATGTCGCATTTGGTAAATAACAAAATGGCTATAAAAAGTTAGGCCAAGTGAAATTAGACCAAACACGATTATGAAGAGTGAAATTATGCGAAAAAAATTTAGGCTAACCGTTTTTGTGTCATTGCCAATTAGAAGTACAAAAAATTAGGCGACCCGATATATACGCCCTGATTAAGCACATACAAAATAAATTTACGAGGTACTTATACCTAAAGTTATACAGAGTGTATCCTTTCTATCCGTTGATGTATCCAACCTTGTTCGTTTTGGGCATGGTCGGATACAACAACTTCATATTATTTAATTAAAGTGCTGAGAGGCATAGACTGCCATCCGACTATGTTGAAGCGGCTGGGCCCACGTGTGCCCGGGTATGCGGGGCAGCGCGGCGGCGGCGGTCGCGGCTGCTCGCGGTACCCTGCGCCGGAACCTGACTGTTGACCAACTCACCTCTGATACGGTCTCTGCACACGCTTAACGTAGTCGCAGAACATATTGATTTATTTACCTGTTCGATGAAGAAAGTCACTTTACAAGTGCTGTGTTATTGTCCAAATTGGAATAAAATTATATAATGTTAAAAAAAAATGTTATAATAGAATAACAGTATGTAATAAATATAATAATATAATATAATTTATAATAAATATGATAATGTTAAATAATAAATGTAATTTCAATTCTAGTTAACAACACTATTGTATTAAGAAAATCCTGTAATGATAGCTGTATTTGATGATAAATAAATTAATAAATAAATAAAAGATTATTCTATTCTTG
Source organism: Eudonia mercurella (assembly GCA_963082485.1). Lineage (NCBI taxonomy): Eukaryota > Metazoa > Arthropoda > Insecta > Lepidoptera > Crambidae > Eudonia > Eudonia mercurella. The sequence goes on from OY720043.1 coordinate 1,125,113, forward strand.
AAAAATTATAAATTACCCCTAAACCCATTGAAACTCAACAGTTCATCACCATCATTAGCCTGTATTAGTTTATTGCTGTACATACGCCTAACGGTTAATAATCCATAATTATTTTATATTCATAAGAATTCATCAAAGCATTTTTTTTTTATTAAATCAATTACTTACAGAAAACAATACTTACCTCCTACAACCAAAATAATAAGCTTAACGTCTCATAATAATAAACCATATCTGAAACAGTTAGTAAAGTAAAGCCTTTATAATCATAATCATATCCTTAATCTTAATTATAAATGTTTTATTTTGATCATTTATAATCTATATAAAAGAAGTCAGGCTGGCTGTAGAGATAAGATCTATTTGTCTTCTTTATATTTAAAAAGAATATAAAAAATTGTCGATTTGGAAGTAGGTAGGCACAGATCATAGAGTAGGTTAAAAACGTAGTGTTAAATCATAGAGGAGAGTAATAGGTTATGTGTTAAATTCTCTTTGGAGTAGGTAGCAAAGGGTAGAGTTATGTATGCAGGTATTTTAAAGTTGAAAATGACTGCACTTCTAATCCAAGTAATCCACAACAAATTCATTTTACATTGATCACTTATTATATTCCATAACCAAAAAAGTGAAGTGTATGTCTGAAAATTAAGTCTGTGTGTCTGTCTACTTCACTGCAATGGCTAGGCGGTATCGCGATGCGGCTGCGAAAATGCAGCAAAATGTGCAAAAACATTTAAAAGAAATGAAAGAACTCTCTTCCTCCGAAGATGAGGAGCCGTTCGAGACCAGCGTCCTCGATGGCGTCTTTCAATCTTACTGGAAGGGCGGTGGAGACACTCACCTCTTGGATCGAACCAGGCATATGTTGGAAGAAGCAATCGGCGGCAGATCAGTCACTTGTCTCATTTGCATAGGTTCTATCAAGCGTTCGGATGCTATATGGACCTGTGATCATTGCTACAGCTATTTTCATTTATTGTGCATACAGAAATGGGCAAACGACTGCGTTAGCCTTAAAAATGAGGAAACTCAAGGACCTATATCATTATTTGTACCTCGAAAAATTGAATGGTGCTGTCCTAAGTGCCGGAATTCGTATAGTAAAGATGAGATACCCAGGAGATACAGGTGTTTTTGTGGCAACACTGACGACCCACCACACCATCCTTGGTTGATCCCCCATACTTGTGGGGAAGTGTGTAAGAAGCCTTTATCTATTGGCGACAATTGCAAACACAAGTGCTTGCTGCTCTGCCACCCCGGCCCTTGCCCACCCTGCCCGCAAACTGTGAATGGTACTTGCTTTTGTAACAAAGAGCGAAAGAGAGTAAGATGCAGTGCTGCCAAGTGGTCTTGTGGACAGCCATGCCAGAGAACTCTATTATGTAACTCACACAAATGTGAAAACATCTGTCACCAAGGCGATTGCCCCCTATGTAGTTATGTTAGCGTACAGGCTTGCCAGTGCGGCAATGAAAAGGCTAAACGCCCATGTAATGATCCCACATGGCAATGCCAAAAAGTTTGCAAGAAACCTTACTCTTGTGGATATCACGTGTGTGAAGAAGTATGTCATTCTGGTGACTGTGGGACGTGCCCCAACTCAGGCATGAGGTCATGTCCATGCGGAGCAAACCAGAAGTTTGTTCAGTGTCCAGATGTTATGGAAACATGCTTGGGTACATGTGGTAAAAAACATAATGACTGCGATCACGAATGCCCGGAGAAGTGCCACAAAGGCCCATGTCCACCTTGTCAAGTTCTTGTAGAAAAACAATGTGTCTGCTCTGCTCACACCCGAATGCTTCCGTGCAGTAAACAATATAAATGTGACACAAAGTGTCCAGGGGTGAGGCCTTGCGGCAAACATGGTTGTGGTAGAAAATGTTGCAACAGACATTGCCCACCATGTGAAAAAGTATGTGACAAACCTCTACAATGTGGCCGACACAAATGCACAATGGTTTGCCACCGTGGGCCCTGCTATCCCTGTCCCAGAGAGTCCAAAGTAACTTGTCGCTGCAAATCAACTTACATAACAGTTCTATGTGGTAGAGAGAAACATACAAAAACTCCTAAATGCACTCTACCTTGTAAAATTAAATACAAGTGTGACCATGTTGATGAGAACAAGCATTCTTGCCATTTTGGAGATTGTCCACCTTGTAAAGCTATCTGTAGCAAATCATATCCAAAATGCAACCATCAGTGTAAATCAATATGCCATGAATATGTAGCAGTTGTGTTCAAACAAGTAGAGAAACCTGCAACACCTTGGGAGATCACTCCACCTAAGACCAAAATCATGACTTTAGAATGCCCTCCCTGCGAAACACCCGTTCCCGTTATCTGCTTTGGTGATCATGAAACTGAACAACAACCATGCCACACTGCCAAAAGACGATGCTGTGGAAGAACTTGTGGCAGACCATTGGCCTGTAGCAATCATTCATGCAATTTACTATGTCATTTATACGCACCAAGTCCTGAATACCCAAATGTGCCTTATAGTTGTAAGCAGTGTAACAGAGAATGTGCAGCCACTAGGCCTAAGAAATGCTCTCATAAATGCGCAATACGAGCTTGCCATGCTGGTCCGTGCCCACCGTGCGATATTTTGGAGCGTATACCATGTCATTGTGGTGTAACAGAGTTATATTTGAGATGTCGTGAGGTTACAAATGCTACAGAAGAAATGTTATCTTGTAAGCAGCAATGTCCAAAGAATTTAGAATGTGGTCACCGCTGTAGAAACTCTTGCCATCCAGGGGCTTGCAAAGTTGGCCAAGTTTGTAATAAAAAGACAAAAGTACATTGTCCATGTGGTAATTTACGAAAGGATGCTCCTTGCAACCTTGTGAGACAAGGTGAAGTAAAAATGATCTGCGATGACACATGTGAATCGAAGAAGATTGCAGCAAAGTTAGAAAGAGATAAAGAAGAACAGAGGTTAAAGGAATTGGAAGAGGAGAAGAATCGTAAGGAGCTGGCAGAGTACGAATGGAAATTAAGTGGGAAAAAGAAGAAGTATAGGGAAAAGAAAGTTGTACAGAACATAGATGATAGAAATGTACTGCAAAAGTACTGGATTCCTATTATGTCGGTTTTGATTACTGTAGCAGGTGCTATTTACATGATCATCGAAATATAATTATTAATAGAAGTAGGTACTCTGTAAAGCTTTTATATTATTTACATGATGATTATTTTTTAAAAGACAAGACTTAATTTTAGGTTTAGTTTGTATTTCTGTCATATTTAAATGCACATAAAACAAATGACAGTAATTATATGTAAAGTGTTATTTTTTCCAATCTTTAAAGTTATATTAAATGCTCAAGATTAAGGGAGGAGCTCGATGGCGCAGTGGTTAACGCGCCCGGTCTGCGATCGCTGAGGTTAAGCAATTTTCGCAAAGGCCGGTCATCGGATGGGTGACCAAAAATTTATCATCTCGAGCTCCTCCGTGCTTCGGAAGGCACGTTAAGCCGTTGGTCCCGGCTGCATTAGCAGTCGTTAACAACAACCAATCCGCACTGGGCCCGCGTGGTGGTTCATGGCCCGTTCTCCCTATCCATCCATAGGGAAGGCTCGTGCCCCAGCAGTGGGGACATAAATGAGCTGATGATGATGCTCAAGATTCTATAATTATAGTAATTTGTATTCATGAAATTTTTTTTCTTATATGAATGTTTGTAAACATTTTATGATTTCTTGCATTCACCATTGTTTTGTTGTAAATGAAGAAAGTAAACAATAGAAAGACAAGTTTAAGGAAGATGTTTTGGTGATTTATTTATTTTTAGTTTAAGTCTAGTGAATACGTAGCTAAGCTACATAAGACAATTACCCAAAGACTTGTGCATTTTTTAAATTTTTTAAGGATAATATGTTATAAAGATAAGGTAACAATTGGTTCAGAATCATCCGTCCTATAAAAATAGTTAATTAAAATTATTTATGGGCAGGTTTTATTCATATGTTTATTATTACTAATGTATCCCACAGCTTACATTAATTCAGTTCAGTTTGTAAGTTTAAAAGAATTACACATTTTTTTATGATTAGACCTTTAGTTATGGATATCAGTAGTTTTCTTTAGTTTGTGATTGTGTTATTTATTTTTTGTATATTCATACTTATGAACAATAAAATTTTAAAGGTTATCAAATGTGTTATTATTAGACAGTCATAATGTGTCCCTAAATATTTTGAGTGCACACCCTTATGCTGTATTGAATAAATTTTAAATTTTAAAGCTTATCAAATGTGTTAATAATAGAGTCTTAATGTCTGTCTCTAAATATTTTGTTTGAGTGCATGAGTGCATGCCCTTACGGTGTATTGAATCGTGTAGTGCGAGTTTTTTTTATCACTAACAAAAACAATAATTTGTATGGCAAACTTGCTGTTTACCTCGTTTGTCACTAGATGGCGCGGCGCTGCTTCAATTTGTTCAATTAAGTATCGCTTTCGTTAACCTAATCGAATTAGAGATGCGCGATCCGGGTCGTCGATCCGATTTTTCGGATCGTAATGGATCGTAACGCCACGAACCGATCCGCGGATTGGATCGCATACCGTCGATCCGATCTTCAGGAAATCGATCCGGATCGGATGCAAATAAGTAAGACACAATTAATTTTAGATCTTTATGTGAACCTTTACAAGTACACTGAAGGCGCAAATCGCGTTTTAATTCATACGATCCAAGTGAACTGATCTTTTAAGCTTTGTATCGATCCGGCAAAAAATCGTACGACCTCGATCCGATCCGAAAATCGCTGAATCGTATGCCTGCCTATCCGATCTTTCAAAGGATCGGATCGACGCATTTCTAAATCGAATGTTACGGACGCCTGCACATCATCCACCATCCAAAACTGTCAATTTTCTTCAATAGATGTTCAACCATATGTAATAGACATAAAGTTTAAAGTCTATTGCGGTTTGTCAGTTTTAGGTAGTCTGATGTGCCAGGCGTGAGGCGTGTGTACATTAAATAGCATACAACACGCAGTAGATACAGTACGTACATAAAAAACAAGGCAAGACAAGGGCATTGACATAAAAACAAAGAAACAATATTAAACATTTTATTTCTAAATCAAAATACATCAATTAATTAATATGAAATCATTATTTTCAGCCGTGTATGTAGGACCGCCTAATTACATAAATTATTAATTATCATTAACTCACTTGTTTTACAATTATCGCAAGTAGCGGATGAACTGGTTAATAATTGGTCAATCTTAGCATTTACTTAGCAGATGCGCAAGGTAAGGTCTTTATCTTGAGTGCGCAGTAGTATATATTTTTTTATGTTTATGGGTTTTCATGTACATACTTTATATACTTTTCTAGCCATGATTAGTTATATGGTAGAGATTGTAGGTAACATCCAAATGGGTTTTGGGGATCTTACATTTTGAGATCAGTCATTTACACTTTATTTGATCTAAATAAAGTATGGATTGGTCCAACTACAAGATAGAAGAAGAAGAAGAAAAGAAAGAGGATTTGTGCAATAAACCAACCAAAGTTTGTAAACTTTGAAAAAACAGTTATTACAATCCCATTTGAACGTCACATACAAAAAAATGTTAAATTTGTTAGAATAAGCATTGTTACAAAGAAACTTTAAATTATAATGACTATAAACATTTTTCCGGAAAGCAGCCAAATTAAAAGATAACTAATGACGACTGAACTGCATGCCTAGTGGAAAATTCCTACTAGGCATGCAGTTCCGGGAATTTTTGAACGATTCGATCAAGTAAAACCTACCTATAATTATTATGGAATCGGAGCAGCGACATCTAGCGACAAACTTGTGAAACCCACATTTGATGAAATAGTAAAAAACTCTCGCTATACCTAACTGCAATCATACGGTGCTCTCTAATTTCACAAAAGAAATGAAATAGGTACAAAGAAGTTACTTAATCCATTTTTCATGCCTATTTGTACTTTTTTTTACAAAATACATAATTTTTTTACAACAGCGCCTCTAGCGGATTTGTCGGTAACGAAACGCATACTTACTAGGGTACCTATTATACCTAACATACCTAATATAGAAACTTTTTAAAACTGAGAGCAGATTTACGGACAAAGACAAAACACTTATAACCTCCCCTAAAACTGGCTAAATCATAGCGAGAGCCATCTTACAAAAAAATGATTTGAACCCAAACATTTTAAAAAGGTACCACTTTCTTCTGGACCGAAATGTATGACAGCTAATATTTTCTTTTGCGATTGTTTGGTTCCACAAATATATTTGCTTAAATTCATGAGTTGATTCATTTCACGATATATATCCTGTACCAAATACAGGATTTACACAATAATATATATAACTTATCTATTAGGTCGACATGCCTTTCGGAAATAGAAAAAAAAATGGTAACGTAATTATTGGTCGATGGGTAATGGCACTATAATTTAACCACGACTTCATTAAAAATTACACTTAAGCAGTTAATATTGTACAGCACCGAACGGAAGGGTTTAAGTATATTCGCACAGCTGCCGTAATGAATAAAATCATTTCAATATTATTCTTATAAGTAATCATCCACAATATTTTAACAGTACTCTTGCCGAGAATAGCAGAATTGTCAAAATGTATGCAGACTTTTAAATCAATAGAATGACTTTGAGGATTGTAAAAGTTCCACAAATTTTGCTTATCCTCATAATATATAACCTAATCTTGGCTGCTGATAATTATACTGATTAGCGGCAAAAACTTCTGTTCTGTGACTTTAAAAATGTGCGAATATCTTTATCCGGCTGAATACACAAACGCTTTTAAAACTATGAGAGCTATTCAAAATCTTCGAATTTATCATAGGTACGAAAGAAAACTTATTTAAGCCCTCATAAGAAGCGTTTGAATAATCGGCTGTGTTTTATTTGTATGAAAAATTTATGAGTAATTAGTAATTATCTCTCATCAGCGAACTCTAGTGTTGATTTCGGGTTTCTTCTTACTAGACAATTTGAACCAGCCCGCCTTTTTACTGTTATCTTTAGGCATTGAGACAGAGCGAGACAGCCTGTCCCTGTCACTGTCTCTGCTAAGAATCTCACTAGACTGACTCTTCTTAGCGTCTCTCACAGGTCTTCTGGACAGAGTGCTTTGATCGACTTCCTTTTTCTTCTCCTTTCTGTTAAGGGTTTGGCTGGAACTCGTCAGCCTACTGTTTTGAGGACGCCTAGTCAAAGTAGTTTGGCTGTAGGACTTGTTCTTCAGCAAGGTTCCCGGTCTTTCGTCTGTGTTTCTAGTAGACGGCGGCTTTTTCACCTCCCTCGTCTTGCTCTTCCTAGGTCTTTGCGCGTAGTGGACATCTTGCTGTTCGTTGTAGTGCTTGGGGGTCCATGGCGCGAATATGGAGAAGCTCTTTGTGGTCGTCCTGACTTGCAGGTTGGAGGAGTTGACGGAGGACACGTCGTCTCGTGACCTGTTGCGGGTGATGCGGCCAGGGTCAGGGATGTCTCCCACTGGAAAGAGGAATTAAGATATTATAGTTATTTTTATATGCCGTATAATAATATGCCTATGCCCTTGCGTGGTGGGTATGACCAGTAACGGATTAACCTAAATGCCAAAAAGAAACATTTTTGTTTCTTTCTTTTCTTTCTTTAAAATAGGCCGATGATGATGATGTAAAACTTTATAGTTTTACATCATCATCATCGGCCTATTTTACACACGATTGCGTCGTCCATCGTTCAGCTGGTTCAGGGGTGACCTTAGCAGCAGAAACCTGCCAGTGAACCTGTGTGACAGGGTTCCTGTTAATTATGGAGGTCTCACCGGTGGTGGCGTGCAGGTATACCACGCTGCGCTGCGACTGGTGGCTAGAGTCGCCCTCCGTGCTGCTCTCCCCAGAGTTGGTGGCAGGTGTGCGGCGCCGGTGTCTGGAATGAGAAAAGAGTTGGTTAAGAGATTTTTCATTCTACTACTGGGCGCTTGGGTTTGATCTAACTAACTTAAAGGTAAGCGACGAAAAAGCCGAAAGCGGAGGTTTACTTCAACCGGAAATTCTCAATCATTAAGGAACTAAACTGAGGAGCTCGATGGCGCAGTGGTTAATAACGCGCCCGGTCTGCGAGTGCTGAGGTTAAGCAACTTTCGCAAAGGCCGGTCATCGGATGGGTGACCAAAATTTATTATCTCGAGCTCCTCCGTGCTTCGGAAGGCACGTTAAGCCGTTGGTCCCGGCTGCATTAGCAGTCGTTAACATCCACCAATCCGCATTGGGCCCGCGTGGTGGTTTATGGCCCGGTCTCCCTATCCATCCATAGGGAAGGTTGATGATGATGAAGGAAGAATGATGAAGGAACTAAATTAATTAATTTAATTCTAAAATTAATTAATTACGCTATATCATATCTCAAACTGTCGTTATGGCGAAATACAGAGATAGGATAGTGCTCTAGCCTTATAATAACCCTCCTACCAACAAAATTAAATCCAATAACACATGCCCCTCCGGACTGGGTGCGATTCCGGCAGGCTTATTGGCGAAAAAAACCAACCAGTTTTTAATTGTACAATTGCTTTTTTTCGTTAATAAGCCAGCCGGTTAAGTGTATGTAAATTGAATGAATACAGTTTTCCATAACCTTTACCGAATTATTTGTACAATTATCTATAAAGAAATCAGAAATCAGAAGTGGCAGTGGGCCGGTCATATTAGCCGCAGAACCGACAACCGTTGGGGTAAACGAGTTCTCGAGTGGAGACCGCGCATCGGCAAACGTAGTGTAGGACGCCCTCAGACTAGGTGGAGCGACGATCTTCGCAAGGTGGCTGGCAAGAGCTGGATGAGAGTAGCCGCGGATCGTGCTCGGTGGCGTGCACTTGGAGAGGCCTATGTCCAGCAGTGGACTAGTATAGGCTGATGATGATGATGATGATCTATAAAGAAAAAGAAACTCACTTCAAATCCCTGGACAGTTCTGGTTTACTCCCCCTCAGCTCCGTTGAACTGCCTCTTTCCTCAGTTCGCCTCCTCAGCTCTGGCTTGGTGCCTTTCAAAGTCTTCGAGCTGCTGTGACTCCTCGACCTTTCATACGGGCTCATAGGAGGCTTCCCAACTCTCCTGTCCACCTGGCTCTCTGTCTCCGAATTGCTGATCTCCGATATATTCCTCAAATTCCTCTTGTAGTACTGCTTAGTTCTTGGGGACTCGCTCTTTCTTTCCTCCTCCCTGAGGTTTGACAGTGAGTAGCTTTTACTAGACAACTCACTGTGATCTATCTCGTCTACACCAGCACTGGAGTTAGAGATGGTCTTCCTCAAAGTGCTGTGGGCTTTCGGGGTGCTTCGTGTCTTCGTGGTTGTGTGTTTGACGTTCGCTTCGGACTCGAGGTCGGTGTCGCCGAAGAAGCGGAGGTTTTTCGCTGGAGAGTTCAGCGGCTTGGCGGTTTTGGACCACGCTTTGCGGGGCTCCGTCTCGGTTGTGGTCACTCTTTCTTTTTCAACCTGTAAATAGAGTAACGAAGATATACATACATTCAATTGAAATAACTAGGACGAGTGTTCATTTGGTATTAACTCTACATATTATTTCATTTGCATTTTCGTGTGCCATGGATTTCCGCATAGTAGCGCCTGTTTCCATTTACTAACGAAGATATGTTTAGTAATTGGCTCCCTAAATTCTCTGAGTACTCTTATTATGTAAATTTTCCACTCTTTGATACGTGTAGGTACCTTCTTATAAGGAATAACCTTAAGCCTTTTTTTTCTTTTGGAAAGTTATTTTGAGGCGGCGAAAACTAATTTGTTCCTCAAGCCGTAGTGATGGAACAACCTCAGATGGTTTCTAGAGGGGATGGCATAACGTAAGCATGATTTTCCGTCGTGTTCTGATCAGAATTTTACACGTCAGATGTTCAGAAAATAATCTCTGCAAGATTTCAATTGGCAAGATGTTGATACAGGTTTTTATTCTACCACAAACCAACCAAGTACAATAATTTATAACGTCCACAATGGTGTCTCAATGATTCTGCGATTCAAATCAATTACCTTGATACTCTTCCCTTTCTTTTTAGCTGTCAGTCTGTCCAAGGACTTGAACCAGTTGGGGGTGGAGGTGGTCGGCCTGCGGGGCGGGGAGGGGGTCGGGCTCGGGGTGGCCAGCCGCCGTCTCTCTCTGTACCTCTCAGCCTGAAAGGGACAAAGGATTTATTAATATACATCGATTGCGCTTGGGTACAAAATAATAAAAGTCTTAATATTTTCATATTCATATTTTTTTATTGAAAAATAAGACAACAGTGGCCTGCGGAATATCAATACAAACATTTTGATGTCGGATCATTGTTTCATTCGTGCTCTATTAACAAAGTTTCTGAGGAAATAAGTTTTATATATCATTACTTTCACGTATTGTTTACGCAGTTTTTGGGTATTTGTTTTAAATTCCAAGACCATGGCCTTGTGAGAGGATCAAGCTAACCTACACTAGTTCTTTTAATGTAAGTATATGACCTATTTAGCGCTTAGCACCAGTGACTTAAAAACACGTAAATTTTCGAAATTCCCTTAATTTCTATTCTATTAGCGTTATGCCACTTGTCTAGGGGGGCAGTGGTCAACACTATTTTCCTATAATCAATAAAAATAGGGGTTACCAACAATTGAATACAGACTTCCTGCTTCCTAGCTGACATCCCGTAAAACACTTAATCAATACTAAGTATATATATATACCTACCTAATATTTTAGCGACGAAAGCTGCTGGTATCGAACACTAAGCTTACTGTGTTGAACACTGGAGTAACTATGATATATAGCACTTTGCCAAACGAACCTAACCAATTAAATAAACTTTTCACACCACCTGCTCGACAATGCCTCATTTTATATCATGCAAACCTTACTCAAAGTAAATCATTATAGCCCTTGTCTTTTGCCGGGGTGTAATGTTGTACTGAATTTCATTATAACCCGCCGGGCAGTAATGTGATTCTCACTTCTCTTAGTTCTTATTGTTATGCATTTAAAGTCTAATTTCGTCAAAATCATTTATTTGAAAATCGAACTTATTCGAAAATCGAGCTGGCCATGCCACGGCAATTATATATAATTAGTAATGAAAATAGTATTTTAATAAATAAAATACTTTTTCTAGTAGCCTTGGTTTTTATTGTCTCGCAAAAGGTGAGAAAAGTAGAGTATACTCCTCAGGGATAAAACTGATTTTGCCTTGAGCGCGCTTAAATCCTTCACTGCTCTCAGGACTCCATTTTAATTTCCTCGCTTCGCTCGGAATCAACTCAAAACCCCCTCGCTGCACTCGGGAGTTAAATCTGGAGTCCTTCGTTACGCTCAGGATTCAATATCGCGCCCGTGACATAATACAGTGCTTTATCCCCTTGGTGTACAATCTACTATTAAAAAGGCACTTATCAACAAGCGCCTGTAAAGCTTTATCATTTTAGCTTTTAGCCAAACCAACCATACCAATTAAATAAACTTGTCAACTTGTAAAGCTGTCATTACATTAAGGCGAAGGGTAAGGCACACTAGCGCCGCTAATAGATTTAATTTAATAACTGCTAAACTGGATTTTTTTTCAAACATTGCGGACCTTCCGACACTAGGCAAACATCTACTATTTAATAATTGTGCATTACTTTTAGGTTTGTTTTTGTATTCATTCGCTAACACCAACAGTGGCCATTGTTTGTGAATAAATGCGATTGCCCGTTTTGTGAATAAAACACGCAACAAAAAGTAGTGCACAATTATTAAATAAATACTATGGATGCTTTCCTGTTGTCGGACGGTACGCAATGTTTAAAAAAGATCCGGTCCGTTAGTAATTGTTAAATTATCAATTAGTGGCGCTAGTGTGCCATACCCTTCGCCTTAGGTGCTAATGTATCAGTCAGATACTTCTGCTACTGATTGTACACCTGTTCAATGTATTGGATTAGTTTTTCTGCGGTAGCGGCTACACGAGGCGACATCACGCCTCGCCTACCTGTAGATCACGACGGGTCATCGCCTTCGAGGTAAACATAGTGTTGGGGGTCCGCCGCCTTGAATGGGCTTCTTTAGTTACGTATGAGCCAAACGCGAGTTAATACAAGAATAGATAGGTACATAGAGGTAATGGCAACCGGGTGTTCAACACAGTTTTTGTCGACAGAAAATAATTTTATGTTTTGTTTATATTTAAATACAAAAACACAAATGTTGAATAAAATTCCACGAGCAGGATTTGAACCTGCACCCTTCTGACATACCGGGTCAGGTGCTCTTCCAATTGAGCTATAGTGGTTCTAACCAGCCCGCCGAAATTATTCAACACTTTTTACTTTGAAAGCCAAAGGCGCTCATTCAATGTCAAACTACCGTCACTAACATCCGATCATAATTTCGGCGGGCTGGTTAGAACCACGATAGCTCAATTAACATAAACAAAGTAGGGTCAGTAGTGCTATTAGTTATTCTGTGGTAGGGTTCCTACCACTACCTTGGAACCCTTGTCCCTTAGTCGGCTCTTACGACATGTACGGGAGCAGCTGATACATTATTTTCACGTTTCAGACCAGTATTAGGACTTAGAACAAGTCCAACCAAAATCAAGGTTTCGATGCTGTTCAAGGAAACTTTTTAAAAACACTACGCCATCACTATTGGCATATTACATAAAAAAGTTGACTAATACATACAGATCCCTATATACAACATTAGTTTGGTTGTTACCAAACCAAACTAATATTTTTAGGGTTCCGTAGCCAAATGACAAATAACGGAACCCATATGGATTCGTCATGTATGTCTGTCTGTCTGTCTGTCCGTCCGTGTGGGGTATCTATGGATAGGTCTTCAAAAATGATATTGAGGTTTCTAATATAATTTTTTTCTAAACTGAATAGTTTACGCGAGAGACACTTCCAAAGTGGTAAAATGTGTGTCCCCCCTGTAACTTCTAAAATAAAAGAATGATAAAACTAAAAAAAATATATGATGTACATTACCATGTTTACCAACTTCCACCGAAAATTGGTTTGAACGAGATCTAGTAAGTAGTTTTTTTTAAACGTCATAAAGTACGGAACCCTTCGTGCGCGAGTCCGACTCGCACTTGGCCGGTTTTTTTAGTCTGTCACGAAATCAACAGTCAATCGCCTTTGGTGGCGTAGGTATATTATTTAATGAACCATTCTCATTTTCTTTCGGGTATACAATTACTCAGCGGAGAAAAAACCTACGCTTCATTAACTGTGGGAGGAGGGACAAAAAACAAGCCACAACTTAGGTACCTATAGGTATTTGCAATTGATATTCTGCCAGTTGTTGGACTTGGACGAGCTTCCGAGATCGTTTGCAATATGATATTGTATTAGAAAAAAATAATATTTCATTCGAAAGAATTTTTGTGCGTTTCGGTATTCGGTACAATTTTCAAAGTTTTATATTTGTCAAACCTATTAGCTGATTCTAATGAAGCTTTTTACGTTTATAAAGAAAATACCGACAGATAATAGCAAACGTTTAAAAAGAGAGGTGTTAAAGCGCGGTATGTAGGTTAATACCTATTTTTTTAGTGTCGCCTTAATAGGCGACACTAAAAAAATGCACCAACTTCGTCGAATATATAGGTAAATTCATGTGTTTATCTTGAATTTGCTAGCTCAAATACACGATTGTATAACTTTAACTCGATCATAATTTTCGAAAACACCACTAAAAATCACTATTGTTGAAGTTACAAAAAAAAACTTAATTTATACGCTTGGAAACATACATACGAATACGCACGCACACTGTGTGTGATTGTGATTTAATTAGAGCAATGTTTACTTTCGTAAAATCATAGGCGTAAAAAATAATAAAAGTCTTAATATTTTCATATTTATATTTTTTAATTTAAAAATAAGACAACAGTGGCCTGCGGAATATCAATACAAACATTTTGATGTCGGATCATTGTTTCATTTTTGCTATATTATTTACAAAGTTTCTGAAGAAATAAGTTTTTAGCTACTTTTACGTATGTTTATGCAGTTTCTGTGTATTTGTTTCAAATTCCAAGACAACCATGGCCTTGTGAAAGGATCAAGCTAACCTACACTAGTTCTTTTAATGTATATGACCTATTCAGCGCCTAGCACCAGTGACTTAAAAACACGTAAATTTTCGAAATTCTGCGCGGCACCCCCTTTACTTGCGGTCTCGCAGGCGCTACGTATTTTCGACCTTATGACACCGCCAGTAAGGGTCAGCCTTTTTGAATGTTCACAAATCGAGGTGTCGTCTTAAGCTTACCTTCGGGGGGGGTCTCTTAATATTGTGCCATCAAAAAATTATTACAAACAAACAAACTTATATACTTAAACATACAGCAAATAACAAATTTTCTATATACTTATAAAATTTGTTAATAAGAGGAGACACATATTTCAACCTGATGGGTTCACTAGTTTATAATACACTAGCTGTGCCCTGCGGTTTCACCCGCGTTAATTAGCGACTGTTCCACTCCTATTAGTCATAGCGTGATGTAGTATAGCCTTTAGCCTTTCTCAATAAATGGACTATTCAACACAAAAAGAATTTTTCAATTCGAACCAGTAGTTCCTGAGATTAGCGCGTTCAAACAAACAAACAAACAAAAAAACAAACAAACTCTTCAGCTTTATAATATTAGTATAGATAAATATGGATATACACATATATATATTTGTATATATATACACATATATATACAGATTAAATACACAATATAATATATAAGGTCACATTTTATCAACTGCAAATATTTTGAGGATAAATTCAACAACATATATCAACAATTTTCATGAAAAAACCTTAAATTTTTATACGCTAGTTTTCAAGAAAAACGCCAAAAGGCATTTCGATTAAAAAGAAAAATAAAGCACTTTCGGTAGTTTCAATTCAAAGGAGCCGAAACAGAGAGGCCGCAATGCCTTCACCGCTTACATGTGCCCCTAGTTTCATTCAAAAGAGCCGAAAGAGAGGTCGCTCTTAAAAATATTACAATTTTTGTGTCAGGAAAAGTTAAAAAAAAAACTAGCCTGAATTTTTTTTAAATGCTAGGGCTTTATTTCTCTGATATAATTAGATGTTTTGTCAAAATATTTGCAGTTGACAAAAAGTGACCTTATACATATACATATAAACATATATTTACTAATCATTATGTTACATAGAGGTGGAAAATGGCAAGAAATCCCAAAAAAAGGATTAAATCCCACGTTTGTCACCGGTTTGCATATTAAAAAAAATAAGGTTATCTTTACCTATCTATTTACATAAACCACACAATACCACAGTGTATGTAACTTTAAGCTTTACTAAGTGGTGTTAAAGTTTAAATTTGCGATCAGTGCTAAAGGCCAAGGACCTATTCGCCGTTTTTAGAGTTTTCTGTCGCGACTTCAGTGCACAAAACTAACATCCTGGGTCAATGCCTGATTTTGTAAAAATAGGCATGCATTACTGTCATATTGCAAAACAATCTGTTACCAACGTGATATTGGCGGAATTGTGTTTGGCTGTAGACACATAACATGCCATAAGTAAAAGAAGAAGAAAGTTGGACTATAATGATTTCTTAGCGGGAAAGTGAAGAGTCTGCTGTTTTGTGTTGCGAAAATTTGTGTTTTATCGAATATTAATGTGAAATAATGGTGGACTATTAACCGTTAAGTGTTCGTGAGTGTGCATGAGTGTTGGCAAATGAAACAAAACCCGAGGACTTAGTAAAGCCCCACATCTTTACTGAGATACTCGAGGGGTTGGGGGGTATATCATTTCTCACTTCTCATTTCTATTATCATTCATCATCATCATCATACAGAAAAGTAATATTGTTTATTTATACTACACCTGCTTGGAAAGTACCTTGTTACTTTATCAAATTTACGGTAGAAAGTACGTCATTGCAAAACCACGTAAGAAATGGATTTTCATACACTTTTCTCTCCCGCTCAGATGCGTTTTCTCCCCGCATATTTGTTCGATATGCAATGACGTACTTTCTACCGTAAATTTGATAAAGTATCAGGTGTAGTATAAAGCACTATGTATCACTCGAGAGAAACTGCGATTCCCGATCTCGGGTGTTTTAAAACGACAACCTCGACGGTAATCGGTCACTTTCTCCTCTCGGTGAACAATGTACTATTATGTATTACTTGTTAGAAAAATTACTTTGACACTGGCTAAATGTGCTAATCGCACTAAGCATCAACAAAAAGAAAAAAAGTTGGACTATGGGTGGATTCGCGTTTTGGATTTTTTCTGATTTATTTTGAAGCCTTTTTGTAAATTAATCTGAAATGCGTGCAAAGTTTCAAAAATCGAAAGAAGTACTATTAAGTAAGATCTGCTTAACAAAGGCACTCTTTTTTAATCAAGAATTTAGATAATATTTGATCTCAAAAAATAATAAGAGAAATGGTAATGACGTTAGGCTAATGGCAATGATTTTTTGAGGATGGTAATGATTAGGAATGCTTGGTAATGACGAGCTTTTACGGAAAAAATAATAATTAAGTACCTGTTACCTATTTTAGAAGACATACCTATGTATTTTTTTTATATATAAGTAGTTGCTAACTTGTTAATAAAACACTTACTTATAAATTTGTAAAGTTTAATAACACAAAAATTAAAATTCAACAAATCTCGTAACAAACACAATCTCGGTCTTTAATTTAACTATGCTATCATGGCTCAATCCAACTCGCCGAAATTAATCTACTCTTATGGCACGTATTAAGTTGTTAAGTAGGTAACTAAATTTTAACTTAACTTTAAGTGATTAATTGCATGTAAACACAGAATTTAGTAGCAAGTTGCAAGTTAAAATTTAGCTAACAACTAAACAAGATATTTAGAATTTTGTCTATTTTTCGGTTAAGTTGGTGGGCGGGGCTTGTCACTTGACACGTTTGGACTGGCACAATATTAGTTAAATGCAGAAGTGTAGTGAGTGACGCGCTCGGGTTCAATTTTATTGTTCGTATTAAATTATTGATTATTGTATTAAACATATTTACTCGATTTAGAAACTCTACAAAAATGAGATAGACTGCGAAAACTATTGCCAGTATTGAGAAAATATATTGTAATATGTAATTTTAATTTTGCATCTAATGCACATCGCATTACAGTATCTTTTTTCTGTATTTCGTTTTCCACTTTAGATAACAAGTAAATAAAAGAGTCTTCTGCCATGCGTGACGCATTAAAATATACTTGTTATTAAATCTTCATTCGCTAGCTCCTCGAACAAAGTGGCACTTGATCCTTGGCCATACTGATCTCTTCTATTTATTCAATTTCTCACCCAGTTTTTTGGGTATGGTTATTTCCTTAATTATTTCATCTTTGACTTCATAACAAATTTAGCACAGAATTTACGACTTCATTACGTGGTTGATCGTCCATCTTGAGTGAACTAAGCAAACTAATTACTTAAATACGTATGGACATATACTTAAATATAAGCCACATAAAATTAAGTTTAAATTTAGTTACCTACTTAACAACTTAAAACGTGTAAATCAGCCATTACTCTGTAAGCCCTATTCAATGTCGACAACTACGTCATCAACATCCGATCTAAATATTTTTACAAATATTGAAAGATCAGTTAAGAATTAGGCAAGCTATATTTATGATTACATATACATATAATTTTACGCAAATAGTGTGGTAGTGCACCTGACCCGGCATGTCATGGGGTGCGAATTCCCTTCGTGGAAATTTTTTCAGCACTGTCTTTTTTCACATATCTAATAGTTTCAATAGTAAGTAGGTGGAGCTCGATGGCGCAGTGGTTAACGCGCCCGGTCTGCGAGTGCTGAGGTTAAGCAACATTCGCAAAGGCTGGTCATCGGATGGGTGACCAAAAATTATTATCTCGAGCTCCTCCGTGCTTCGTAAGGCACGTTAAGCCGTTGATCCCGGCTGCATTAGCAGTCGTTAACAACCACCAATCCGCACTGGGCCCGCGTGGTGGTTTATGGCCCGTTCTCCCTATCCATCAATAGGGAAGGCTCGTGCTCCAGCAGTGGGGACGTAAATGAGCTGATGATGAATAGTTTCAATATGTAGTACTATGTAATATTGAAGTTTCATTTTTGAAAACGGCAACTACCTGAAATAAAATATTATTTTGTATGATGTATTTTTAAAGTTAAAATATGTTTAGAGTATGTATGCATAAACCCACGACCATTATTCCCCAAAAGGTGGTTAGAGATCATCATATCCTATCCAAGCCATGGTTTGGATCAATGTCCACTTTTAGCAAATAGAGCGACCTTGTTGTTAATTATGCAAAGGAAGTGTCAGGATGCTGGCCAATCGCCTTTTTTGATGCACTGGCGCATAATCTCGATTCACCACTTACGAATGCTGACAAGAAAAGCTGACTATTATAATACTATAATCCAGACAAGCACGGATAATTTAATATTTTTAGCAAATTAAAATAAAGATAACGCACAAAAAAACCCATTCAACTTCCAGCTGGTATTTCGGTTATTTTAAAGCATGAAAGCAAACAACGTTTTAAGTAAAATAGAACAAATTGCTACTAATAAGAAATTTTGAAACTTTGAATTCATCATTCCCATTAACATAACGTCATTACCATCAACACAAATCAAACGGTAATGATGATGATGGTAATGACAAACGTAGTGTTTTTCTTGAACAAATCGTGAATTCTTAGCGCTACAGTTTTGTGACCGCCTTTTTGAGAAATTGTCCTGGGAGTCACAATAAGTTCTAATGCTAACAATTATACTTAATTTATAATTACCTAGAAAACGTATTTACCGGTAATGATGGAAATACGTGACAACCATTTCCTAGACATATGATTTGTAACAAAAAAAGTATTTAAAGAGCACTCAGCGTGACGTGCGCTGTGGTACATTTCGTGCAAGCGACTGAGGAGAGTGGTGTGCACGGGGACAGTAAGATACATCACGTAGATCTTTCAAGAAAGTAAATTTGACGTTAGCGCGATGGTAATGACGAATTTCTGTTACAAACTTTTGAAATTTTGTTTTGACTATTATGCTGTTCTGAATTATAAACGCTATTTATTATGTTGTTTACGGTAAAATACAGATTACTAAATGTTTGAAAAAATCGGGTTTGGCGATCATAATTATTGAAATATATATTTTGAAAGTTTTGTGCACATATATTTTCTTTAGATGGTAATGATGTTTTACTCAGTTTTAATTAAATTAGAAAATGAGTTTTTAGAACACAAGGTTCGTAACTGTGTCACCTTACGTTAAATTATGTTTAAAACCTCGCTTAAACAAAAAAAGTAACTGAAAAATGAGATAGAATTTCTAATCAACTAGAAATAGTTTTTTTCCATGTTTCGCGAAATGACCCCTATATGTAAAACCATGCTCTAGGCGGGAAAGTGAAGAGTCATGTCTGCGGTTTTGTTTTATTTTCTAAAATTTGTGTTATGTCGAATATTAATGTGAAATAATGGTGGATTATTAACCGTTAAAAGTGTTCGTGAGTGTGCATGAGTGTTGGCAAATGAAACAAAACAGTGCAACGTCACTTTTCAAATTCTCTCAAGAAGTCCGCCCGAGGACTCAGTAAAGCCCCACATCTTTACTGAGATACTCGAGGGGTTGGGTGGTATATCATTTCTCACTTCTCATTTCTATTATCATTCATCATCATCATACAGAAAAGAAATTACTTGTTAGAAAAATTACTTTGACACTGGCTAAATGTGCTAATCGCACGAAGCCATCAACAAAATGAAAAAGAAAAAAAACCATGCTCTAAGTGTAAAACAGATGGCTGTCGCACTTTTGCCAATCAAGTTAGACAGAGACAACATTTTTTGTCTCAATTGTGTGCTATTCGCAAAACATCAAACTTATAGGTATTAATAAAGATATATAAATCCTCATATATCTTTACTAATAAGTAAGTAAACTCATACATATTTTATTAGATAAAACCACTAGGCCTAACATACTCAAATAAGGAAATATAATTATTTTAAAAACAGCACACAGTGCAATAATATTTGAGGAATAATATAACACAAATTAAATAAATAACCACTTAAATAAGAATATGGTATGGTAGCAGCTAGGCGGAAAAAAAAGCACTACCACCATCAAAACAGAGTACTAGTGTATGTATCCCCCACTGGGAATTGACATCGGGACCTCTGGGTCAACTCCAGTAGCTAACAACTAAACTACACAGGTGGTTAAAATATCTTTCACTAAACACCATTTACCTATTTCATTCATGATTTCAGATAAGTCAATGTCACAAGTAAATTCTGCCATATTTAAAAGGCTATATGACAAATTCTACAGAGGACTCAACTCAAGGCATGATATGACGTCACCAGCCCCAAAATAGCCTGAAAGGTGAGAGAAGACTCGAGGCTAACCAGCTTGCCATATGGCACCTGACCTTTATTAAATTAGCTGTGCTTCAGATAGGTTTACATTTAGGAAGCATTAAGTTTCTTTCGAGGACTTTCGAAGACGTAACTTTGAAGAGCTCGATGGCGCAGTGGTGAACGCGCTCGGACTGCGATTGCTAAAGTTAAGCAACAGCGTTCTACGTCCACCGGTTTGGGATGTTCGATGTTGAACTTACAGATGACGATATCGATGACGTCACCCTCGTAACAACACGAGTCACATGACGTCATTTACTCGTGTCAAAGATCTCGGAGGGCCATTGAACTGTAACATCATCATTTGGTCGGTACAAAAGTGTTGGTTAAGATAAATTATTTACGATTCTAATTAACTTTAACAAAAGCGTTTGGGAGTAAACATTTCACGATGTGCAAGGAGTGAAAGAATGTATAAGGAAAATACTTTGTAACTCGGAAAACTTTTGTGATGAATTGATGGATGACATTTATGAACACAAATAAAAAAAAAACAAAGTTCAGTGCCCTGCATGGAAAGGCGAATTAAGCGAAGGGGGCGTCGCAACTCAATTAAAAACAGATGATTAGATAAAATGTTCAAATAATTTTTGACGCAAATTTTGTTGCGAACAAATTACAAAAATACAAAAGTTGAAAAAATTTCCACCAGCAGGATTTGAACTTGCACCCTTCTGACATACCGGGTCAGGCGGATGATTATGATCGGATGTTAGTGACGGTAGATAGACATTGAATGGGCGCCTTTGGCTTTCAAAGTAAAAAGTGTTGAATAATTTCGGGGGGCTGGTTAGAACCACGATAGCTCAATTGGAAGAGTACCTGACCCGGTATGTCAGAAGGGTGCAGGTTCAAATCCTGCTCGTGGAAATTTTTTCAACAGATGATTAGATGTCAGAAAAATCGCTCCCGCTTAATAAAAGTGTATTTATACGGCACTCCCTGCATTGCTCATTCAAAGTTGGGAAGGATAATAAAAGTAGATTACTAAATAAAACATTGGTCATAGAGGCCTTATGACCACTTACTATTCCTTTGTTGGCCCCATTTTTGTTTCTGTTTGCGAGTTTTGATGATCTACAACAGTTTTTTTTAGTTTCAATCGACGATTGAATCAGTTTTTTTTTTAATATTTAGCACGGCAAATGACTCCATTCCACCAGATGTTGGTATTTGTGCTAAATTCAAAATTCAAAATCATTTTTTCAGTTTAGGCTACAAATTGCTCTTATGAACGTACTCAATCTATACATCAGTCGTATCAAATTATACATTTTCTCTCAATCATTCTCATTCTCGCTCAACGCTTCCTCATAATTATGCCTTTGTGCTAATCATCCTTATAATAAAATTCAAAATTCAAAATCATTTATTCAGTTTAGGCTACAAATAGCTCTTATGAACGTCATTGTGCCATCGGTTCGTAAGTCTACTCTGGGCGGGAGACCTTGTACTGAGAAGAACCGGCAAGAAACTCAGCAAGTGTCAAGCTCTTTTCTCCCTCACAGCGTCAAAAATATTAGAAAATGCCCTATCATAAAAGGACACACTGTTAGTTGTGTCAAGTAGCTGGATGCCCTAACTGGCAATCACTGACTGACTATGAATAAGAAAAGTTTACTTAGAATTGCGACTACCGAAAACTGTTGCTGCAATGGGCAACCTTTAAAGAAAAATTTAAAAGTTGATAGTGTTAGGTTGATTAATAATTTAGTAATTTATATCCCGATTGATACTCTATTCCGAACGAACTTAATGTTTTTATTTCACTGGCAACACTGAGTGTTGGCGGGAACGAATGGCGGGAAAATAACATGGCGGATCGAGTCACTAAATGACGGTCACTTTGGCTTGGACGTTCGTGGAGGACGGTTGATTTTGAGCTGTACTGGTTGTTGGGAGAAATACACCTGTTAAAAGAATGTGAGTTTTATTGTGTTAATATATAAATTAATTATAATACTATAGGGTAAGGGTGTTTCTTACAATAGTTTCTTCAACTAAGTTGATAGTTCCTGCAACTAAAGTTGTTCTGTCTGCAAAGTGCTTTAACGTCTGCTTGTGGTGACAGCAACAGCAGGCGAATAGAAAAATAAATACCCAGACTCGGTAATCTTTGTAGGTAATCTCAACGGATGTAAAGTTTTTGCGATTGTTAGCACGTTTTTGCGATCGTAATTAAATTGCTTCGATTGTATCTTGGACTTCAAATGAGAATGTTTAGTAGCGTACATATGTAGGTACAAGGTCACCTTATTTAATTATCTATACTTAATAATATTATAAAGAGTCAGCTAGTCTATACTAATATTACAAAGAGGAAACCTTTGTATTTTTGTATGTATGTATGTATGTTTGCAACAAATAAACTCAAAAACTACTGGACCGATTTAAAAAATTCGTTCACCATTAGAATGCTACATTAGCGCTGGTAACATAGGCTATATTAAAAAATAAATAAATAAAATACTAAAAACGACAATTTAATTTTCTAATACAAAACGATTTGTTTGTTTTGTTGTCATGGAAACCATTGATATATATTTAACTCAATGATGGAAACTGTCAAAGCGATATGAAGTCCGCCGGGTCAGCTAGTATTAAATAAAAGAGATTTTGTTAACTGAATGGCGCTACTTCAGGAGTTTAACTCGGTGGAGGTGGTTGTCTTTTATACTTTGTGTGTTTATTTGTAATGGAAAGCGTCATTTTCCTATTTTTTGACGCAGTAAGGGAGAAAAGAAAGCTCTCCCTTGCTGAGTTCTTGCCGGTTCTTCTCAGTACAAGATCTCCCGCCCAGAGTAGACTTACGAACCGATGGCATATTGACATTCATAAGAGCTTTTTGTAGCCTAAACAAGGGGTGGCCAACTTTAAAAAAAAAATGTTTTTTAAAGAAGGGGGAATAATGTAAGGAGCTCATAGTAAAAGTTAGTTTATTGCATTTGTATGTAAGCCTCTTAAGTTTGGATGAATATTTGAATCATCGAACATGTACAATTAAAAAGGCTTGCAACGGTTTGACATAGTCGATAGACAGGAGCGAGACCGCCCGGCTCAAGCGCCGAGGTGCTCTGAGATCGGTTTAATCTCACCATCATCGCCAGCTCATATACGTCCCCACTGCTGGGGCACGAACCTTATCCCTATGGATGGATAGGGAGAACGGGCCATAAACCACCACGCGGGCCCAGTGCGGTGCGGTGGTTGTTAACGACTGTTAATGCAGCCGGGACCAACCGCTTTACGTGCCTTGCGAAGCACGGAGAAGCTCTAGATGATACATTTTTGGTCACCCATCCGATGACCGGTTTTTGCGAAAGTTGCTTAGCCTCAGCACTCGCAGACCAGGCGTGTTGACCACTGCGCCATCGAGCTCCTCTGTTGTTCATACTCTATACCCTAGTAGGATTCCCTAAGTAGTGGGAACACTACCGTACAATGACCTCGGGTCTTTAGACATATCAGGATGCATATTACGAGCTTTATAAGTTTTTAGTTTTTCTAGGTAAAATCATATTCGTGAGCTTTTTTTTTCTGATGCACCGGCTATCTTGTCTCTAGCTGCCAGAACACAACAATGCTAAACATTGATGTTATGGCGACATATTTAGATAAGATGGTGGTAGCTAGCCAGGCGCACAAACAAGCAAACCGAGTACACAAACATGTACCCCCCGTTGGGAATCGAACCCGGGACCTCTGGGTCTAAACCCGTGGTCTTAACCACTAGACCACAGAGGTGACCAAGCTTTTCTTCCTCCCACGACGCCGAGATCGTGGCCTTTTGCCCTCGAGTTTTCTGCTCACGTCATATGACATGTGATGCAGAATCTAGTAGGGCACCTTGACACGCATGCGTGATGCCGCAGTGACGAATAAGAAGCCGTAATTAAAATCTAAATCTAAATAAGATGAAAAATTAATCAAAGTTTACAAAATATTTATAGAAATTTACGCAAAGCCCTTGTAAAAACAATTCTCCTTGGATGGTTCGGTTGAAATTAATCAAAGGTTTTGAGTATGAAACCTTGTTTGCTATAAATAGCAATAATAAATTATGTGTTAGTATTTACCTATTTACCTATAAGTAGATTAGAGTGGATAGTAAGTCATCGCTAATCATTTCTAATTAATACCGCGAAGTGGTATGCTTAGAAATCTCTGTAAAAAAAAAACCGGCCAAGTGCGAGTCGGAGTCGCGCACGAAGGGTTCCGTACTTTATGACGTATTAAAAAAAAACTACTTACTAGATCTCGTTCAAACCAATTTTCGGTGGAAGTTTGCATGGTAATGTACATCATATATTTTTTTTAGTTTTATCATTCTCTTATTTTAGAAGGGGGGCACACACATTTTACCACTTTGGTAGTGTCTCTCACGTAAACTATTCAGTTTAGAAATAAATGATATAAGAAACCTCAATATCATTTTTGAAGACCTATTCATAGATACCCCACACGTGTGGATTTGATTTGATTTGATTTGATAAAACAAAAAATTTTGAGTTTCAGTTCTAAGTATGGGGAACCCCCAAAATTTATTTGTTTTTTTCTATTTTTGTGTGAAAATCTTAGTGCGGTTCACAGAATACATCTACTTGCCAAGTTTCAACAGTATAGTTCTTATAGTTTCGGAAAAAAGTGGCTGTGACATACGGACGGACAGACAGACATGACGAATCCAGGGTTCCGTTTTTTGCCATTTGGCTACGGAACCCTAATAAGCTACTGCACCAAATTTCAACTACACTACTGTTTGGCTTATATTTTAAAGCGTGCGATTTCGAAACAAATTCAAATGAAATGAAAGCTAATCAGTACAGTTTAGAGCCTAAACTGGATTGGTGTTAGCGAACGGTGTCCGAAAGTGTTTGTTACCTAACATCTGACTGACCGATATGTTTGAGAAGCTGTTGTTTGGAGCAAGCTTTTACAAATACAAAAGCAAAAGCTCTTTCTATTATTTATATATTAACTATTGTATTATTGTTTTCTAAAGTTTATGCGAACACTGCACATTTAAATTAAACAAGTTTTATCCGATCTGAAAAAGTTGATTTGAATACCTATTTGTTTTAGGTTTTAGGCTTGAGTGGAAGTAGTTATCCGTTGGGTGGCAAATTTCTTAATGTTTCTATTACATTTAACTTTGAACAACAGATCTAGATTTAATTTGATTTTTGAGTAACCCATTTAAAAAGCTTCAATGCGGCTTACGCGTTCGACTTACGATCTAGGATGGGCGAATAAGTTAAAATAACTTGAACGTGACATAAACAGCAAAATTATTAAACGTCATGTAACTACCAAACTTTTTAAAACCACAGATGCACAATGTTTATTTATCTGTAGCGCATTGTTTTAAAGCGCTGAAACGCGTTGCGATATACAAACGGTGCCGGCATCAGCACCGAGCGGAGACTTTCACTTATGCCATTACAGCCCTAGGCAGAGCAAGGTACAACATTGTAGCCAATAGGGCTCTAACTCACGTTCGTCCGATAAAACTGGTCATTTAGCAATGTTTTGTTATACGAGGGTTTTGTTTCACGGAACCGAGTGGCCAAAACTCAATGGCTACAGGATGCCTAGCGCAAGTTTTCTCGTAAATGTTATCTTCCAATCCGTCACGGGCTCAAGTGGCCATACTAATAGCCGACCTCCGATAGGAAATGGCACAAGAATTAGCACAACACGTAAATGAGTAGAAATCAGTTTTAAATATAATAGAAATAATAGATACTTAAACAAACTTAAAATACCATTCTCCAAATTAAAATTAGTCTCGTCTAGCCCCCCCACAATGTTGATCAAAATATACAACCACCTTCCCAATTACATAAAAAACGCAGATAATCCTAAGTATTTTGCCAAATTATTAAAAAGCTTTCTTTTGGAAAAATTTTACTATAACCTGTCAGATTTTTTTAATGAATCCTATAATAATTTATAAAGAATTCAGAATTAAATATAATTACATAAACAATATTTCTATATCTCTATTAATTATAAATATTAAATTTTCGTAGATTTTAATGATAAATATAGATTGTATTGTGCTGTACAGCTATTGTTATTATTGTATTGCATGCTGGCCAAACTAGCGTTATATATATTATTATTACCCAGATTTTTAAAATAGTTAGCCCTCTTATTTGCTGTGCCCTAGCAGGGCGTCACATGTATACCTTTGCTTATGTTTTAACACCTCGTGTAATGTAATGTGATATGCAATGAATAAATAAATAAATAAAAAATTTGTTTTACTTCACGCATACTTAATCATACATGTGTTTATCTGTAGGTTGTTGAAATGTAAACTACTTGTAAATCCAAGTAATGACTGAATATAATCACCCAACCAGTATGTATGCAATTTAGTTGACCAAGAACTCAACTAAATTACATACAGTACTGGTTGGTTAACAAGTCAAAGACAAACAATCCTCGTAAAGAATAAAATTAGACAACATACATATATTGTTCTGATCCCAAGCAAAGTAGCTAAACCACTTGTTTTATGGAAATCAGAAACAACGACGGTGACGGTACCACAACCACCCAGACCCGCCACAATATCGAAAAGTTCCTTTTCGACATTGACCCGATCAGGAATCGAACCCGGGACCTCAGAAATAGTGCCACCCAAAGTCCGGCGTGCATGCCACTCGGCTACGGAGGCCGGTCGTCAAAATAAACCAACAAAAGTTGATGTGCTACCACAGTGACACAAAGTGTGTCAAATTGGACAGATCCCGACGCAGAAAAAAAAACATTAAAAAAAACATGGTTATCAAGTCAGCTACTAACTAACTTCATCTTTTATTTATGATATGTTTTACTAAATTCTTAGTTTGTTGCTTGTTTAAGCTTAAATTCATTCCCGTATCAAAGCTTTAATTTTAAATTAGTCGACCCATATCAGTGTCTCGTTATGTCGACTAATGTGCCATGTTTAGACAGATATGGGTTTTGTGTTTCTTGGTAGAGTGATGGGGACCACCGTTTACATTGATGGCGTTGTTTTGTGAAGATCTATTTAGTGGTTTACTAATCACCAGAATTAACATCTTCTCGCTGTAACAATGGCTTCCCTTCGCCAGATCATCACTAAAAATATGTACTTCATCATTCTTACTTGAATCTGCTTTTCTTGCGTCGGTTACACAATGTTTCGAGATTATTTTAGTTATTTTGGTCGTTTTAACGCATTCGTGTTGTTGTCAACGTGAATGTTTTTAATAATGTTTTTATTATTCCAAGGCTTGGAAATTATTTTAGCAACATTTTACATATAAAGTACTTATACTTACAAATAAACTGTAATTAGCCTTTATTTTAAATTGAATATTGCTTAAGAACAAAAGCTTTGCTATTCAGGTATACAGTAAATAAAACGATCTCGCAAACAGCTGAGCGGGGGCTGCATAACGTATGGAATAGAGCCACAGTAAAAGTACGCTACGATGCTGCGACGACGCCGTCCGACCTTTACCCATAGGTCGGCGTCAAAGGTGAGAGTTCTCGATCGAATGACGGATGCCAACCTCACGCCGGCAACGCGTTCCGGGTCGTAAACGATTTTTGATGGGTTCTTTACAAGAATGACGATTTAAAACTCATTGAAATCAATCAATGGTCAAGAGTTCTTAATGAAGCCTCTTTACGTAACGCTATGCAAAGATGTGACGGATGTGAATGTTCTTAGAAATCAATATAGGGTTATGGCAAAGAAATTTGGTGACTTGTTTCTTTGTCGCACTTCGAAAAGATGGAATAGTCTACCAGCACACGTTTTCCCTCCCTCCTATAACATGGGGTCCTTCAAATGAGGCGTGAAGAGGCACCTTGAGGGCCGGCAGGGTGAGGTGACTGATGCTGCGTTGTTTTCACGCTGCACCAGTTGTCCTTGCGTCTGGACTCCGTTTCCACATAACATCAGGTGGAGCGGAGTCATTTGCCGAGCTTGGTATAAAAAAGATGGCACAGTGTCACGACACTTTAAGCACAGTGTTCGACAGAGTTTTCGTCGTCAAAAATAAAAGATTTTCTTTAGAATTTTAGGGAATGACAGCAAGTATGCAGATAGTCTGTATTGAAGTGTTGCTAAAGTTAAAAAAACAGTAGCTGGCGCCTATTTTTAAGGATTAAAGGATAAAATGTCAATCACTGGTTCCTGTCGAACTCTGATGCCACTGCCCTACCCTAGGTACTCTTTAGAAATTAAATATATTTAATGGTAGAGAACCTTTATGGTCTTTAGCTTAGTAAAGTGCTGTTATCGGGAAACGATCCCTTTATAAGTGTTCCCGGTGCGCTATAACATGAGGTTCTTCAAAAAGCATGTAAGTAAGGCTCTTAAAGTTGGTAACGCGTTGGCAACTCCTCGGATGAAGCAGATGTCCATGGCCGGCGATGACCATTTTCCATCAGATGATACGCCTGATCGTTTGTCGTTATAATTACCTATTAATATACAGCCCGCCCGATGGAAGGCAACTCATGGGTGTCATGTAGACCCTAAAGCTTCAGTTCTCATGCTTTGGTGCCCTGTATATTAATTTAATATTCCTATTCCTATCCCTCAGCTGGTCTGGGATGTGAAAAGAATGTATCAGCTGCCTAGCTGCCCGTGCATGTCGTAAGAGCCAACTAAGGGTCAAGGGTTCCAAGATAGGTCCACATCAGACGATCGGCTAGCAACCTGTCACTGATGTTATTTCCTCGGACCTCGGAAGCCTACTTTGATTATGCTAAATGTGCCGTCGAGGGCAATAACGGCGAGTTTACTCAAAATTGGTGAGTTCAATGCACTGTCTACCATTTTTTGTTAGAAGGACGTTAGAATATATGTATTACGAGTATAAAGTATAGAGAGTATTTATGTAGTATATGTATAATAAATACAGTTTTTTGACGGCAGAAATAAAAGTAATACAGTGATCGCCCACTAATTAGTCAGAGTTTGGATAGAATCCTACCCGGAAAGGCTGGCTTCCCGGGTCATAAAAGTTTTTGATAGGTTCTATAAAGAATGAGGATTCGTAATACTTATTTAAATTAATGAATGGTCAAGAGTTTTTAAATGTAGCCTCCTTTTATTACACAATGCGGAGATGTGACGGATATGAATGTTCTTGGTTGTTTGTAATTTTTTTGAAAGGAGTAACTGGTTACCTAGTTGTTATCTAATTTATTGTTGGTCTCGATAGGAGACCGCATTTCGAAATGGTGCTGTGGTAGAAGGAGCTGTGACATACATACGTACGGAAGAGTTATATAATATTAATATAAGATATGCTTACCAAAGCAGGTGAGTCGAGTGGTCCAGCAGTTCTTGACCTCGACTTCCTGAGGTCACTCTCTGCGTCCGAGGGTCTGGACTGGTGGTCGCTGTCTCTATCCGAGGAGTTGTACCGGTTCTCGGCTTTTCTCTCTTTGTATCTCTTCTCCTCTTTCAATGTCCTCTCGTATCTGTATAAAAATGTTTGTTGACATTTTAATAATAAGGATAAAGACAAAGACAAAGAATTTTTATTTCGCTTGAAATATGGTAAATAACAAATGTGGTTTTAGTAAAAGTTCCCTAAAATATGGTTGAGCGAAGAGATGGCTGATTAATATGTCATACTCGTGAACGGGTGTCGCCTGTGGAGGCTGGTCTGCTCTTGCATGCTTATCTTATTTTTAGTATTATTCACTATAGTTTGACTTTGTTTTTCCTAAACAATTTTTGACTTTTACGAGAGTACTATAGTGGTACTGTATGACATTGTGGATGAAACTTTTACCTGATGTAAAATTGTTAACTTATATTTTTTATTTTGTTTTTTTTATATGATGTGGTTGTCTTCTATATATTTTGTGTTTATTTGTAATGGAAAGTGTCCTGCTATGATAGAGCATTTTCCAATATTTTTGACGCTGTAAGGGAGAAAAGAGCTGGACACTTGCTGAGTTTCTTGCCGGTTCTTCTCAGTACAAAATCTCCCGCCCAGAGTAGACTAACGAACCGATGGCATAGTGACATTCACAAGAGCTACTTGTAGCCTAAACTGAATAAATGATTTTAAAATTTGAATTTTGATTTGTGGCTAACATAATTTACGAATTTTTGCTAACAGACGTTCGGGGCCCCTGTAGCCCGGGGGCCCCGTACTACGGCTGGCACGGTGGTAGCTACGCCCCTGACGGGAAATTAAGCAGCTCATACATTATTTTCTAAGCAGTAAGGTGGCGTTACACATTTTATTTATATTTGAACAAGAATGTTTCTAAGTATATACAGACCTGTCGTCTAAGTCGCTCTCCATGTTCTTCCGCTCCGGGCTGTCAGAGCCTCGGTACCTGGCCAGGTCTTTTCTGGAGCTCCCCAGACGCCGCTCATCCCCCTGGCAGTCATAGTTGATCTTCTTGACGACGATGTCACTTGGCTCTGGATCTGTGTACCTGGAATACAGTTTGCAATGACATATTGGTTCCTAGTATTGGTTTTAATGAACGGTCATTGAGTGATACTTGTTTTTTGTTGTTGTTTTTTGTTTGATAACTTACTTACGGGCAAGCATCTTGGCCTTAATCACACCTGATGTTAAGTGATGATAAGGCCGAAGATGAAAGCGCACTTTATCCGGAATCCTTAATTACTGAGGCACTGGCTATCTTACCTCTAGTTGCCGAAACACAAAAATGCTACCAACATTGATGTTATAGCGACATATTAAGGATAAGATGGTGGTAGCAGGCGGACAAACAAACCCTACCCACCAAACCGAGTACACAAACATTACCTGGGAATACGCTGGGAATCGAACCCGAGACCTCTGGGTCTGAGACCGGTGGTCTTATCCACTAGACCATAGAGGAGGTTGATACTGATTGATACTTGTTTTTCTGGATGCGGATTTGAGGGTGTTATTGCCATTGCTACATGGGGCCGTAGGATGCTTTGTGTACTGATCGCCAAACTTTAGTATGAAGATGGCATTAAATGCTGATGATGATAACAATCTGAACATTAACAGCCTGAACCAACGGCTTACGTGTTTTCCAAAGGAAGTAGTTCCAGTCATGGTACGGTCGCCCATCTGTAAAGGTTCATCATACCTTCGGTACTCGGAATCGTCTGAGGCAAGATGTTCAGGGCTCTTGAGCACCCGGGTGCGGGCCTTCGGCTGGACCATTTCTTTCTCTTTCTTGCTCTTCTTCGAAGAGTCGCGAGAGAACAGCTGCTTCATCTATGGATCAATAATAAAATTTAATGCTTTGGTTATAACTACCTCCTGTTTGTAGTATCGGAGTAGAATGATTATAAAAAATATTAATATATTAACATTCTAAATTTATACCTTTTCTAGTCCAGAAAGCTTCTTCGTAGCTTTAGGTGGTTTCGCACTGACTTTTTCATCGGTTGGACTTTTCTCAAATCTCTCTATTTTCGTATCAAAGTATGGCCCATCATCGATATCTATTTTGCTCGGGATGTACTCTTTTCTATAGCTACCTTCCCTGTAACCCTTGAATTTGGCCAAGTATTCGCCGTTGGCGTATATCTGCTCGCTAGGGTAGTTGTCTTCTGTGTGTCTCCTTTCGCTCGCTAATAACAAAGAAGTATTGTGGACGTCATCATCGCTCTCGTGTCTCCTGTGCCTTCTGTGGAGTTCACCACTTGATTCCTTGCGAAAATCGTTTTCGATTCCTGAATCGACTAAGCGATTATCGATGTCGTATCGACGTGGTGATCTCTGTTCTCTATAGTAGTCCCGACTATCGCCAGAACCGTGACGACGCATTTCAAAATTGTCTTTGGCATACTTTTCTTTATTTTTTACGCGGCGCAAAGAGTTATGATATGATTCAGCTTGCTTTGCTTCGTAACGAATATTTGCATAATCATCTTCTCTTTCTTGAGCAATTTCTGGATTTGAAGCGTAGTGCCCTTTCCTCTTGCCAAACCAGTCATCCTTAGCTTTGTATTTTGGACCAGTCTGAAGGACCTCATGACTAGAATTTATATTCTTTTTCACTTTGTATTTCTTCTCTTTGTATTCGTTTGGTGTTAGCACAGGTTTGCCAGTTATCAACTCTAGACTAGGCGGCTCGTATTCAGGTTCCGGGGGAAATACTTTTCTACCATCTCGGTATCTGCTATCCGGACTTAAACTGTCAATAAATTCACGCCTATCTAACTCATCTTTTGGAACCTTTTGAAAAGTTCTAGATTCTGTGTTATATTTTACTTTATGAGAGTCTGATTCGTATTTGTTGTAGTCCTCAGTAACACTGTTTTCAGTAAAGCCGTCTCTTTCCAAGGTATGTCTATAGTATTTTGCTGTCTCATCAACATACTTTTCTGTTGCTTGTCTACGCTTTTCAGCTTCATAAATAGGATCTGCTTCAGTTAAGTATCTTGTTATAGGATCCACTGTATTTATTCTTTCACGCTCATTTCTACGGGCGTTAAGTCTAGACTCCAAAAGTTGACGTCGATGACTAAGCTCATTAAAATCTAAGTCTACTTTGTTGTTATCACTTTCATAAGGTTTTTTCTTTGTGTCCATACCATCTGCTCTACCTCTAAAAGTATCAATGTAATCATGAGTCTTGTCATTATTAGAGGGATATTCGTTAGAATAAGTAGGTTCGAAGTCTTCGAAACTTGTTAGTTTATATTCTCTGAATCGAGGTTTTATTGGCGAATCAGTGATCTTGTATCCTTTAATGGTATGTAAGTTTTCTTTTTCATTAGTTTTATTATTAAAATTAAGACGATTATTAGAATGTTTATATCTTTCTTCATGACCCAGCCCTTCATCTTCGTCGGAAAAATTTCCATATTTTTCCCTTGAAGGAGAGTAAGTTTTATGTACAGTTTGCTTTCCGAGTCTCCTTGCTGCAGTATCACCGTGCTCCCTTATTACTTGTGCATAAACCACTCCTTTGTCAGTCATTTTGTTAACTGGTGAAGGCACTCTGTCAGGACTGGTAGTTTTAATAAAAAGATTTGGATCTGGACTAACGCTTGGTTTGATATAAGAGAAAGGCTGACTCGTACTAGTGCCCTTTGGGGGAGATATCAAATGTGTTTTAGGCGGTAGAGATGACTGATCTTCTTTTAGAATTCTAACAAGGTGATTTACATTGTGCCCCCTGGTAAGTGGTGGTTTATCAGGGGGTAGCTGGCTGCTATGTATCATTTCTTTATCACCATAAACGTTTTCTTCAATTTTCCTGATACTTTCCTTGATTCTATCTTTAACTTCGAATGGACTTGAATCTTTCGCTTTTAAAGAATCTATTTCATCTACTAGAAGAGTTTTCTTTACATCTGTTTTACGTTTAGGTGTTTCTGTAATGGGCGGTGATTTTTCTTTTTCTGCTGATTTACCACGTTTGGTTCTAGCCGGTGGTGTAGGTTCCTGTTTTTCAGGTGACTTGTATCTAGGAGGTTTTTCAACTGGATTAACCTTTCTAATATCACTGACAGAATTTGATTCGTCACTCTTAACACTCTTAACACTATCCTTTTGAGATAGTTTTTGCT
Organism: Eudonia mercurella; assembly: GCA_963082485.1. Taxonomy (NCBI): domain Eukaryota; kingdom Metazoa; phylum Arthropoda; class Insecta; order Lepidoptera; family Crambidae; genus Eudonia; species Eudonia mercurella. The sequence continues at coordinate 1,159,146 of OY720043.1, forward strand.
TTTGAAACACTTCAAGAGGTGGCGTTTTTTTAAAATAATCTTCTCTGGGTGAGCTTTCAATTATGGGTGATAGCTGTACCTTTTTATTTCTTAAAGACTTCAAGAACTCCTCGGTTTCACTGCCGGACCTTTTTCGAATGGGCTTTACTTTATTAAAGTTAGTGTTAGATTTTAAATCGGACACGTCACTTTTGCTTCGCTTAACGATGGCCACTGGTTTTGTTGTAACTTTGACAAGGTCATCGGGGCTTTTGTGTCTTTGTGCTCTACGGAATAGAGTCGAAAGTGATGTTCTCTCTCGTCTCCTTTTAGAACTTACATCACTAGTGGATCTGCCGAGTGGTGATTTAGTTGTCAGATCAGAGTTGGCGTCGTCACTGTTCCTTCTTACACACTTGTCTTCTTTTTGTTTCCTTCTGTGTGGGAGTGAGAAGAACTTCTCTGGTGAGTGGTCAGCGGTACACGTGACGCTCTGCGTTTGGGCTATAACCTTGTTGGCTTCGGCGATCAGTTCCTTTTCTGAGAGGTGTGTGAAAGGCTCCTTCCTCACAGTCTTCGTTTGGTGTTCGTACGAGGCGCCCCGCGATTCTCGCGGTTTACCTGAAAGAAGAATAACGTTCAACAAAAACTACAAGATTTTATCTGCTGATGACAAACAGTCGATCCTGCAGATGGGAAATTTGTTTTTGTAATTATAGAACTATTGTGGTTGTTCTTTTTTTATGTTATTCGTCCCAAAGTAGTTAGTACAAATACAGACTAATATGAAAATGATCAGACCACAACACCATTAGAAGTTAAAAAAACGAGAAAAAACTTAATAAATCAAACAGCGGTCATCAAGCCAGCTCCATAAAAACTACGTTTTAACAAATAAGTATCGAAGACACAAAGGGAATTAGTGAATTAGTTACGTTAGCGATAAACATTAATCAGCTTGTCAGACGTTTTTGCGGTTGGCGGTACTTAATTACAATCTTGTTGAGCATCACATGCGAGGTAGTGCATTTGTATGCCATAATATGCTTTTAATTACAAAGTTATTGACATTAATTGGAATGATAACCTGAATAAATATTTTTTTTAAATAAAAATATCAACTGATACCGTTCCTATAAATTGAATAGACAGTTGATATTTTGAAACGACTGTGGTACATTACGATATCAGACTAATAACTTTTATCTAAGAATTAAAAACCTGATTTAAATAAAATAGCTAACCCGTGTGACAATAAAACATGTTCGTACTATTGTCAACTTTTTTCTTTCCATGCATATATTAAATTTACCTTAATAAATTTGACTTTTGCGACGAGCATGGACCAAATCGGACATTATGCGTCGCATGCGCCGTCACGGCTATTTTTAGCGGTGCTTTCAGTGTAAACCACCAAGACTTTTATTTCTGTACATAAGATATGTATGCTGATGCCTCAGAAGCGATTAAGAATCTGGAAAGTAGAGCCTCGTACCATCGTTTACGCGCAGAAAAAATGATACAAACCTACTTAGAATAAAATGAATTTTGATTTACTTTAGCTATGGTGGTAAAGAAGTCTTCGCATTCATAAGTAACTAAATAAAGTTATTATAAGCTGTGCTTTTAATAACTTTATTTCTTTCTAATGCTCCTGTGTTATCTAGTGGTTGGACCACGGTGTTAGACGTAGTGTTCCCGGGTTTGATTCTCAGCTGGAAGTACACTGTTCTCGCTTTGGTTGGTGGAGAGAGAGTGAAGAGAGTCTGTTAGACTGTCGGCATAACAACAATGTCAGCAGCACTGTTATGATCCAACAGTTTGAAGTAAATAGTCAGCTACTCAGTGGTTGAGTAGTCCAGGTAAAGATGGCACTATCTTCGGCTTTGTCGTCACTGACCAAGGACAGAAGACATCCAATCCTAAGAGGCCGATCTCTTTCCTGGTTTCTAATAAAAAATACGTGGTCTTGGCAGTTACTCCTAAGATTGCAGTCATTATTAACGCGCTTAAGCCAGCGTGGTAGGCTGTAATCATATGCTTACTTTGTACTTTAAGTGAGATAGATTTTGGTGTCGTGATACCCTTTCTTTTTACCTAGTAGCTAAACGTCCGTTGAGACACAGATATTTCATATTATTTTTAAGTAGACATTCGTCTGGGGATTTTATATAAAACTCGTTTAACGCTTTTGATTGCAATCTTGTATAGTATAAATGCTAAAGGAAACATAAGTATAAATCAACCTTCTATACTATACACTGAAATGACTCTACACTAGCTACACTATTAAAGGGACTTCTTGGCGGAAGAGTGATCATGTAGCATTGATCAGCATATAAACAACAGATTGATTAGCATATTTTTAAATTATTGTTGTGTTCCAACTGTTGTAGATAAGATAATCAGTTCCTCAGTAGTTGAAGATTCCGGGTGAAGAGCGCTGCCACCAGGGATCTTTTAATTTATGTACAAGACCCTAACCTCTAGGTAAAGGCCTAACCGTAGAGAAATTAAAAAAATATAGAGTGCATTTTCAGAATCGATTTAAATATAACATTGTGTATGAAAACTAACTACTTAAAATAAAAAAAATAGTTTTTTTTAATTTTTCGCTTCAATGTCTCAAGTATTCCATCGCGCACAAAGAAATTTGGTGACTCGTTTCTTTGTCGCACCTCCAAAAGATGGAATATTCTACCAGCACACGTTTTCCCTCCTTCCTATGTTATGGGGCCCTCAAACGTGGCGTGAAGAAGCACCTTGTGGGCCGGCAGGGTGAGGGTAACTGATGCTGCGTATATTTTCACGCTGCACCAGTTGTCTTCGCGTCTGGACTCCATTTCCACTTAACATCAGGTGGAATGGAATCATTTGCCGTGCTAACTATAAAAATAAAAATTTGTTCGACGTAATATTAAAGCAAATTGCCAAGTTTACTAAACAACTTACGCCGTCATTCTATACGAATAATATTATACAGCAAGAGCAGGCAGGCTGATAATAATATGATTGACATATAATATCAGCACTATAACAGTAAACGGGCATATTAATAAAAAGAACAATATCAGAACAGTTCATTGAATTCTCCATTGCTGGTGTGTTTTTTGTGGCCACCAGGGCTGTCAGATTGTATATTATATTATAATGTGTTTCATAATATATCTTTATACATATAATTTTTCTGTACGTGTGTTTATCACCTAACCGGCTATTGAAATATACACACAAAATTTCATCCAGCCGCGGCTGGACCAATTTGGATGAAATTTTGTGTGTATATTTCAATGGGTTCCTGGTTGGTTTGAAAACACAAATCGACCCGGTAGGTGGCGCTGCAATAGGGCTCCATTTTAGGATATGGGTGTTCTCAAGCGGACGAATTGGCGAGCGGGCCACTAGTGTTATATAATTCTATAATCTATAATACTGGCATGATGTTGCAGGGGACCGGGAGGTGTGCAAAAAGCGTGGGAGGCCTTGCCCAGGAGTGGGACAGTTATGGCTAAAACAATGTTTAAAAAAATTGTCCTTGTAAAAGAAAATTAAATGCCCTTGTTGAGTTTGTTGCGGGGTCTTCTCGTTACAAGCACATGAGTAAATATATTCACTCATTTGGTACAAGGTCGCCCGCCCTGTTGACTTACAAAACGATGGACTAGTGATATTCATATCGCAACCCTCCAAAAAAGTTCGGAAAAGCTAAAAAGGTCGTCTAACGACATTAGCAAACTCTCTCAAAAAAAACAACAGTAATTGTAAGTATAAGGGCTGATTTTTCAATCGTCAGGTAAAGTTAACTCATTCAATGAATAATTTTGACATAATGACAGTTTCTCTTTAGAAAATATGTCACAATGACAATGTTATTTGTTGGATAAAACTTATCTGAGGATCGAAAAATCGGGCCTACATAAGCCTTTCTACTTAGTGCCTTACAAATAAACAAAGAATAAGGTCCAAATAGTTATTCCGTGTTTTGTTCCTGTCATATAAACGTCATTTCATTCGGACCTTATTCTTTGTTTATTTGTTAGACCCTTAGAATAAAACTTTTAGAATTCTTAAATTTTGTATATAGAATATGTATAATATATGTATGTATGTAAAAAAATTAAGCAAAAGAAACAACATAATTAAAAACAAAATTAAACCCGTAAATAAAAAATGTCCTCCAGCTGGCAACATTACATTACATTACATCGAGCTGGCATCTTTGGATAGCCAAGCTAAACGTTAGCAGAGGTAGTCGCCAGCTTTCAAGAAAGCGGCAAGTGCAAAAGTGACAAGTCACCGGAGGTTTCAACATGGCGAGCACTCAACTCTTTATTTTGTATCTGGTCGTTTGTATAGCAGATTACTCAGTATATAGGTTAACCTACTCGCAAAAATAAGAATTTAAATTCTGAAAAAATCTGTTCAATCTAAAAATGTTATAAAAACAGGAAAAAGCCTTCCTATGACAGGTGGGCAAAGGTCACCATTATTGTAATCAATGTCATCGCTACAAGACTTGAAGTGCATAGATATATTTCTCAACAGTTTTTTTATTATTATTTATTTAAAAAAATAAAACTTTAAACCCAATGTGATAGTTAAATTGACGACCTACGTAGCTTTGGGCGGCGCTATCTCTGAGGTCCCGGGTTCGATTCCCGGTAGGCTACTCTTGACGCAAACTCAATCTCAATACAATTCCAATGCGATTAATATGTATCGATATTGGGATAAGTCTAGCAATTTCGGAACGCCCCATCTCGATAATAATTTGTTTACTCAATTTCCACGCAATTGAATTCCAATGTGACGCTATTATCGCTTTTAAGAGTGCCATTTGAACTTTTTAGATTTGGGATTGGAAATTGATTATTGCAATTGTGTTTCAAGAGTAACCCACCAGCCCCCCAACCGCCTAACACTCTCGCTTTCGATCGCTTTGAAGGCGAGGCCCTCGCCTCGCTTCCTAATATAATATCGAATAATATCGAAAGCTATAGCCTATAGCTTTCGATATGGCTTTCATATTGCTTTCGAAATGACAAGATGACGCCTCCTCCTCGCCTCGCCTTCAAAGCGATCGAAAGCGAGAGAGTTAGGCGGTCGACCCCCAGGTCGGGTCAATGTCGAAAACGAACTTTTCGATGTTGTGTCGGGTCTGGGTGGTTGTGGCACCGTCGTTGTCTTTGATTTCCATAAAACGCGTGCTTTAGCTACTTACCTTGGGATCAGAACAAAGTATGTGATGTTGTCTAATATTTATTTTATTTATTTAAATTAAATTTCGTATTAGCTAATTTACATTTAATTAAAGTAAGTTAGCTTTACTGTCAGCCCTGGTGGCTACTTCAAAGTAAGTATTAATTCTACAGTGCCGAGGTGACTAACTCGTGTGGGTGTCGGATTCTTTTGTCGCCGCTTTGCATGCGACCCGCGTGGAATGAAGTCCACAAAAAATGGAGCGTAATCCTGTAATGAGACTTTCGGTCGAAAATATTATGGAAACACGCGAACGGGGTTGACGAATATGGGAAGGTTGAAAACCGAAGTCCAACAAACTTATTGAGAATAATATAATAACTATAACAACACAGTTAGGCAAAAACCTCCATCATTGATTTTTTTTTTGAGAGAGTTTGCTGATTGCCTCAGACGGCATTTTCAGCTTCACCGGGCTTTTTTTGGGGGTGGCGAGGAACGTAAAGGGTCCCTCAAGCCGTGTGAAACGAATCACCTTCGGAGGTTTTCTAGAGGGAACGGCATCGCGCACTAGTGCGCGTCCCCGTGCCCTACTAGATTCTCCGAAGGGTTCGGATCGGATCGGTACCATCATTGAAACCAAGTCATCGACGCTTTGATTTTTGATTGGTATTGTTTATTTTTTTTGAAAGCACGTAAAGCCGTTGGTCCCGGCTGCATTAGCAGTCGTTAACAACCACCAATCCGCACTGGGGCCCGCGTGGTGGTTTATGGCCCGTTCTCCCTATCCATCCATAGGGAAGGTTCGTGCCCCAGCAGTGGGGACATACAATGAGCTGATGATGATGATGATGATGATGATGATTGTTTATTGATTGGTATTGAGGTAATCACTACGCTGCCAAATGCGGGTTGGTGATTGCAAAATCGGGCAATGCAACGAAAAACCGAAACACACTTAAACCTGACCTGGGCATTGAACCCAGTACCCCCCTGTGTGGTGCCGGGGATAAAGAATTGCACCACCCCATATCTTCCCGAGGGTGTCGTTAAAGCCGACCATTCCAGAGGATGGGCAGCAGCATCTCTCTGAGGTTACACGTCCAACTGCGATCGCCAACCCGCCTGCCAAGCGTGGCGATTACGGCAAATACCCCTCATGGAGATCCGTGGGGAGACCTTTGTCCAGCAGTGGACGTCTTTTGGCTGAGATGATGATGATCCTCGTTTATATGGCCAAGCCACAAAATAAAAAGATTATATGGCTAAGCGACGTGCCAGTAGGCCACCGATACGTTTATGCAGGGAGCAATGCAGGCTGTATAAAATTTGCTTAAATTTTTATTTAATTTTATCATGATTTCTTAAAACCGAAAATTTATAAAAAATCAGGGTGATCTACGAATCAAGTAAACTATTGTATTATAGCCATCCTTTACAAGTTATGTTATAATTATATTTTGTTATAAGTTGCAATGATATCGTGAAAGGATAACCAAATTCATCTTTGTGTTTAGTACAACCAAATTCCATATTATGATGACTTCAGAGATTAACATCCAAATGTTTTATTGACATTGCTTAGAACAAGCGTTGTGTAGAAAACTACAATTAATGTCAACATAATTCGCTGGGAACCTGTATGAACAGTTACGAAGCGGTTTGTCCACCGGTCGCTTAGATCCAGCCATATTGATCGGGGTAACGAATTCAAGGCGTTCGCACAGATATTAAGGTAACTATGGGTTATTATGTCGTAAATTGTAAATTTTAGGTGAACCTAAAATCATATTTTATATATTTTTAATTTATAAGGATTTTTGCCAGCGTGGTTTGTTTATGTTTTGGACTTATGTTAATAACTTTTAAAGTCAAAGTAAAAAAAAAATGTTGGAGTTTATTTCGGGTCCATTAAATCTTTTATGTAGCTATATTAATATACCTACTAGCGATTGCCCGTCTGAGATATCGTCCGCGTGAGCTCACGTATCTCGTGATGAAATTTCGTAAAATCCCGTCGTACCTGACCAATGCCAAGAGAAGCTCGAAGGCGCAGAAGCTGAGGTTAAGCAACGTTTGCAAAGGCCGGTCATTGAACGAGTTACCAACAAATGTATTCGGAAGGCACGTAAAGCCGTTGGTCCCGGCTGCATTAGCAGTTGTTAACAACCACCAATCCGCACTGGGCCCGCGTGGTGGTTTATGCCCTGTTCTCCCTATCCATCCATAGGGAAGGCTCGTGCCCCAGCAGTGGGGACGTAAAATGAGCTGGTGATGATGACCTGACCAATGCTAATACAGTTGTGATTAATAATATTCCATACTTTAATTGATGTGTTATATTTTTTTTCTACGACTGTACTATTCGAGCTAAAAGTTTGCCAAAAGGCACAAAATGCACGAAATGTATGTACGAGTATAAATTTGAATAAATAAAGTGTAAATATAATTAAAAAGTTTACGAAGCGCCACTTTTGTTTAGGTGTTTAAGGAGCGTTACAAAACGGGAAGTTTCCTAAACGGGAAGAACCCATGTCTTTTATCTACTTAATGAAAGCAAAGCAAGCGTGCTGCAAGCTTTCAGGGTTCTTACAATTAGGGACCAGCTGCGGTAGAGGCTGTACAATGTGGACCGTTCTTTTATCAGTCAGGACTTTTGTTTCTATTAACTAAAGATGTTGATAACGGTATATTTACATCAAAGTTCGTAATAAATGACTGCCTATTTATTCCACATTACATTTTAGCGGTTGCAGCAATAACAAAGTCGTACTGTACACTTGTCCAAACACCGCGCAGACATGTTAAACAGTGACGTTAGGGAAATAACAGCCACGTAGCCTGAAAAAGCTGCGGCTTTCAATACAGCGATTGTTGTAGAGTAGATGGTCGGTCGGCTTCGCTGTAAAAATTTGCACCGAAGAACATAACATTATGGCAGACAATATTTACTAGAAAAAATTAAAAGAAAGCTCGAGTGGGAATTGATATATGTATAACATAGTACAGTATATATAGCATTGTGAATGCAGAAATCCAAAATAATATAAATATTACGGCAGCCGTAAGCACCTCTACTCTAACACCTATACCTAACTCGCATTGGGCCTGAGTGGTTTACTAAGTTGGTCAAAGAGAATTTTATACGCAATTGATAATAATGAATGGACCTAAAAAACTCTTATAACAGCGTTTACTTATATATGTATCACTTACTAGCTCTTCACTCGGGATTTCGTCCGCGTGGATTTGAGATTTAAAAATAAACTCTTTTACTTTTTCACAAAGAATGTGGAATTCTATTAGTGATAGAATTTTTGGAATTGGACCAGTAGGCCCGGAGATACCCGGAGGTACTCGCCGCAAACAAACAAACAAACAAACAAAGTCACAAACTTTACTCTTTATTAAAAGTATAGATTTATAATAATGAATTTATTTTATTTTATTTTGATTTATTATCTTAGATAAATCAACGTTTACAAAATTTTAATAGGGTTACAAAACACATAAAAGTCACTTATAGGTTCTCACCGATAGATATTTCTGAAATAAATAAATATATATTTTAAAAAGTAAAACATTCCTATAGTTATTCTGCGTAACATTGTCTGCTTCTTGCATCGGACATTGTAAATAGCTCACGCATCATAAACGCTGTCTTTTTAACCGTAGCTTTTGGTACATTCAGCTACTTCCTCGATTTTTCTACATGTACGTACATAATAATATAATATGTCAATGTACACATAGTTGTTTGCACCCGTGATTGCTGCACAAATAGCGGAGCAGGTTTGTTAGGTTCAATTCTCGATTCTCGCTAAAGTAAACTAAACAATCTACGAGTATATCGTCAGATTGTAGGTCTTGTTTATAGTAAATATTGAGTTAACACTAGCTTCCATTAAGATCTTGAGAAGAGTAGCTTTATGAAAAAAGTGTAGAAAATATCCACAGCGGGAAATTTATTCAACACCATTATCAAATTGTAATTTGTTCGCAACAAAATTTACATAAAATTTAATATAAGCCTTAGACCATGGTCTAAAGTATAAGCATACCTAATCAGGAATACCTTTTTTGATATAATTTGTTCTAGAAAGTTTTTAACTATTCATTTGTGCAAAAAGGTTTCAAAACCACATCACACATCAAAACCACAATGTTATGGTCCTCTTCAAACCGGACATGTTCGCTACTTGAAGGGTAGGGGTTGCGCTCTGAAAGTCTCTTATACGAGTATCACAACACGAGGATTCGCTTCGGCCTTCAAACCACTATAGTGGTTAGTTTAGGTTACAAACTCTTATGAATCAGTATGCCGTCGGTTCGTAAGTCTACACAGGGCGGGAGACCTTGAACTGAGAAAAACCGACAAGAAACTTAAGCAAGGGATAACCGTAAGTAGAGAACCGCAATTTAAAGCCGAAGACGGAAGAGCATTCACCACAGAGGCTATCTCGCCTCTCATTGTCGAAGCTCAACATTGCTATCAAAAATGTTGCTGACAGACTTACATAAGGCCTTCACTCATGAACCAAAACATCCGAAGTGTAACTATGTTAAATTTAATCAAAGTGATTTAGTACTGGTATTCGAAACAATGACACTATAATTCCATTTATTGGTACAGATAATAAGATACCGTTACTTCCTCTACTAAGAGGTGTTAATGGACCTCTTGTTTGAGCGATCGGTTCACAATCGCGAGCGCTGTGGGTTGGACCTTGAATACTTCCGTCTGTAGGTGGCTGAGTCTGCTCTGGTGATGTCCGTATGAACGCAGTTTTTGTTGTTCTTATTTGTAATACTATTTACATAATCTACCCGCTATTGTTTGTAGATTAAGACGTTATTCATTGTCTAATTAGTTATCGTTTTAGCTAATATGCTTGTTTTACGGTCATTGTCATCATTATCAACGTCAATAGCACTTAGCGAGATGATATACCTACCATTTTGACTCTATTGGAGTAGGTGGGTTGTTTGTTACGTAAATTTTGCGATGATACCCTGTGTAATTGATATCTACCTCTAGTTCTAGAACGAATCCATATTAATTGTTGGATTGATTTTCTAAACGTTAAATAGAGTTGGCCCTAAAATTTGAATGGGATGTCCAACTTGAATTTTAGATTAAAAATCTATAACACACCTTAATTGACTTAATCCCACTAATATTATAAATGCGAAAGTTTGTGTGTATGTGTATATATTTGTTGCTTCTTCACGCTGCAACGGATGGATGGATTTGGATGAAATTCGGCATACAGACAGTTTATAACCTGGATAAACACATAGGATAGTTTTTATCCCGATATTCCCACGGGATCGCGGGTGAAACTGCGGGCGACCACTAATATATTAATATACTGTTACTATATGTATATTTATACATTTTTAATAACAAGTCAATATATGGAAAGTAGTAGCATTGAACATTATACCTTAGTAGTTTCTTCTTAGTAAGTGCATAAATCGAAATGAAAAATGTTTTTTTAAATATTGAGTGTAACAATTGATATGTTGCCGACAGTACGAAAGAAACTATTAAATGGCGTACAAATCGAAACAATACTTATTGTTCACGAACATTAACAACATGCGAACCAGTTGATGGATGAAGGTCAATGTGAAGAATTTGCGCTGTGGGCTGAACGTCTCGTGGTGTCGGCCTGGCTCCGAACATAATTATGCCCCAATTTTTAACGTGTAATCAAAATAATGTCGCGTGGGAGGGAGCGTTTGAATATCGTAATCAAGGTTTTTGACCCCGTGTCAATCGGAAGAATTCTTTGTCGTGTCAAAAGGTCTGACAGAAGATCTAATCTTTCGCGCTGCCTTTTAGATAGTTGTATTTGGAATTTACAAATATGTAAGTAAATACTAAACAAAATTAACTTTAAGTTGAAGTTCGAATTTTTATTATTGAATTAGATAAAATACCTACTATAAATAACACACATACTGTTGTCATACTGAGACCGCTCTTATTGGTATTGCAAAATACGATAAAGAATATAAAGTTTGAACTCTTTAAACGTAATGTACTTTTATGGAGTTCAAAGTTTAGTTCAAATAATAATGTCAAGGTCATCCCATAAGAAGATGTTAAATCACTACCGTTGTTGATTTTACAACTTTCAATCACCATCGTCGTCAGCCTATAAACGTTCCATTAATTGACACATGGAGAGTTTAGGCCATAACTCATCACGCCCAATGCATGTTGGTGGCTTTATCGACTACCACACTGTAGAACAATAACCAGGACGAAATTCAAAATCATTTATTTAGTTTAGACTACAAGTAGCTCTTATGAATGTCACTATGCCATCGGTTCGTAAGTCTACACAGGGCAGGAGACCTTGTACTGAGAAGAAACTCAGCAAGGGCGTTTGTTTTCTTATAGCGTTACAATATTGGAAAATGAAGCACGAAGGATCTCGAGATATTTTATTTGTTCATGCTTCCGGCGACCCGGCATTGCAAACGATACTTAACATGCAAAACCGCAATTCGAACGCACAAGCCGCTGCGCCATCGAGCTCATCGAACTTTTGATATAACACTTAATCAAACAAATAAAAAAACAACGGGATTGATAATCAATTCTAAAACCATTTTAAAATACAAAGATATAAAAAAATCACTCACAATACTCCTTAAATAGAATGCGAAATTGATTTACAATGTCTTCTAATACATATCATTAGCTTTTATCTGACTTATAGCTTTGCGTCGCCTTTCTCGATTCATTTTAATTTGTTACAAAAACAAAGCTGTCTAATTTAAGCTTAACTACTCCTAGATCTGCGATAAAATCTTGAGACTTCGCAATCGTACCCGATTAACATATTAAAGAGAGGAATAATCGCAATTTTTGTCCAGTCAGAGGCTTTCGCAACCGTTGCCCAGAAAAGGAACCCCAGATCAGGTCAATGCCGATACAAAAAACCGTTTGAGTGCGTTGGACACCGTCATTGGAAGCTTTTTAAGGCATGCTGTACAACATATGATTCGAATCGGCTGCGCCCCCGCTTTGTATTTAATGGGTGCCTCAGGGTGTCACACTGAGACCGCTCTTATTGATATTACACGATTTCGGCTCGATTTTATGCTTCAGTAATTAGACGCATAAAGTATTGTCAATATCATTTATAAGACATTTTTTGTGTTCGTCTGTTATCTTGGTCTTATGCAAAGTTATATAATAGTGGTCACGAATAAACAATTTGGACCTTGGCTCGTCACGCCTTCGTTACATATTAGATTATGGTGTTTGATTAGGTAACGTCCCGAGCGTGGTCGAAGGCTTTGATGCGATTGTGTTTTTGTCATAAGCTTTTTTTCCTTACTGAATAACTAAAACTACGTTGCGAAAATGTAGCAAGTATTTTGATATAGTTATTTCTCAGTACTTTTAAAAACATTTGCCTTTTTTAGTTAGTACATGGATACAGGAACGTATATAGTTATTTTTTACATAAAAACTAAGCTAAGCTTTAAACTTTTTGTCACTTATGTTGAATTTAAGTTGTTATGAACAAAATGCTTGCTCCTTTCAAATGCTGTATTTTGTAACGATTACAACTAAACGATTTACAGTTATAAGCTGATTAAGAAATATTAACTCACTTGATTACAATTATCACACTCAGACTTATGTTTAATTGTCCTTTGCGATTGTTGACATTTTACTTATATACGAGGAACTCCGAAGTGACCCACAATTTTCAAGTAAAAATAAGGTTAAAGTGTAAAAATATATGTAACGCTAATGCTATATAGTTCATGACTTTTATTTCAATTAAAAATATTATGACTTACTATTTACAAAATGTTTTTAATCGAAAAAATAACTTATCAAGCGAATACATAACCCACTAAAAAATATATATAAGGATATCCTTACGATTGCAATTTCTTTCCCAATAAAATGTTTATACCTAAACCAAGAATTGACCTTAATAACAAAGGATTTAGTCCTAAATAATGTTGCTTTGTGCGATTAGTCATTGACCTGAAAACTACATCTAGAAAACTTGTAAACTTATAAAGTCAGACGAGCATAACTAAAACTTATACCTCGTCTAATATTACACCGAAGATTTAATATAATTTAATTTGATAAACTTTAATAAAGATTGCCGATAACCACCGTTGCATCATGCATTCGGCTAATAGAGCTCAAAATGTTAATTGTTCAAATTCCGCCGAAGGTCAGTGCAATCACGATATTGTGAATGATATTTCAATCGGAAAAGTGACCGTGGGATAATCTTTTATTTATTTATTTATTTATCAGATAAAAAACTAAACTAACTAAATTTAAAAATTAAAAATAATAATAATTGATCAAATCTTACCTAAACATGAAAACTATATAAAATTGATGATGAAATTAATATGTAAAATAAATAGTCTATTGTAGGATAACGCCACAATTTACTTTCACTTTAAATACTCTCTCACTTTTAAAATTTAAAATCCAAAATCATTTATTCAGTTTAGGCAACAAGTAGCTCTTGTGAATGTCACTATGCCATCAGTTCGTAAGTCTATTTTTGAATCTTAATATACTGCAGTTAAAATTATCAACATCAGCACAGCCACCGACGAGTTCACTATACCGACGGCACATTCGGGTAACAGGATTGAAATAGAGTAGATAATGTGAAAACGTCGACCAAAGAGACTAATATACAATTTCGTTCTACCCTGATCAAGGAATAGGCCAAGCGCTAAAAACTAGCATCACACCTTTACTGCAACAGCTAACCTATTTAACGAGTATTATATCTATAGATATAACAAATTTTTACTACTTTATCAGCTTATACATAAAAGTCCACTGCTGCCTCATAGGCCTCTCCAAGTGCACGACACTGAGCGCTATCGTGAGCGCTATCAGCTATTTGTCTATACTGCAGAAATACCATTTAGTAGGTCACATATATATTAAAATACAACAAAACTTAAATATTACGTACAAAGAAAACGCGAGGTTAATAGCAATTAAAAAGACGTAAAAGCAGTACTATCACTTATTATCAAGTACGTGGCAGTAAAAGACACATAAAATGTTATAGGTAGAGATATACAAAGAAGGACAAGTAAAGTTATTAACAATTTTGCACACAACATGTTAACAAAAAGATCTTACTTCACTACGTAACGCTTATAGACGAGTATTACTTTTTAGTCTTGCAACCGTTAGATAGTTTTAGTTTCAAGTATTTACACAGTTATGATAAAGATTTGTATTGAATTAGTCGGATTATATTTCCAATTGAAGAAGAGATTGATGGAAATTACTGTTGGCACTAGAATGTCAAATTGTAGAGCATTTTTAATGGAGTAATCGGTAACCTAAGACAATGCTTCGGAGAGTGTTGTTTGAAAAACAGATTAAGCAGAAAATCTGGTAACTAATCGTAAGTCTTACTTTAAAACTCCCTCAATAAGCTATCTGGTAACTACCAGAAATATTAATGATATAAAAGATACTTCAAGCGTGAATGTTATATTTGTTTTAGTCGAATTTTCTGCACATGAAATATAAGTATATAAAATAGAAGTATTATAAGTAGTTAACAATGGATAAACAATAAAACGCGTAGGTAACCAGACCAATAATAAAATGCCAAACATTTGTTATGCCAACCAGCGCAACCTATCGTAAGTTATGTGAAAATTAGTAAGTTACTTTATGCAATGTTTATCAACATTATGAGAATTTACTTTGCTTGATTGCAATTACTCTGTTCAATTTATATTCTTATTCAATTATAAATATTTGTCTGTTTTATGATAAAACCACAATAAAACCTAAAATGAAACATTTAGCGGAAGACATTAAAACATTTCAGGTATATTTTTAAGTTTGTAGGGATGTTAAAGTAAATTCATCAACAATGTCATTGCATTTCTTAGTACAAGAAGAAAGGTAGTGTTGTTATATCGATGAAGATTACAAGTTACAAAAGAGCCAATGCCACGCAATACCGACTCACCGAATCGTTTGACGTGTACGTCCCTATTGAAGGATACGGATTTCGCTTCTTTCGGTTCCTTCGGTTCGGTATCGGTAATGGTGTCGTTTCTGTCGTCTTGGGCTACTTTGTCGCCATCCTCATTGTCTGGTTTGGTACCAGTTTCATTGGTCATTGGATAACGTGGGCGAGGTACCGGATCTTTGGTACCTCACGTTAGATTCGGTTATTATCAACTCGGTGATTTTCGTTTTGGTATCATCGGTATTGTTTATCTGGAAATATTTTTCATCTGAATAACCGAAAGATAATATGATGATCTATATATCAAAATAAGTTATGCTTTCGCTTACTTTACTATATATGGATTTTTACTAATATTTATTACTATGCTTATTTACGATATTTTAAGTCACTAAGCTTTGTGTTAAGTGATGTGTGGTTAACAGCACAATGTCTTAAAACGCAAGTTGTAGGTAGAACCTTGAACACGGACGATTTTTCAAACACTATTCAAATATTGATACAATATTCCATTTATTTAACTGAACATTTTATACGCTTTAAGATTTTGCGGTCCATTAATGCAATTTAACAAAAAAGAAAGGAAATTTATATAAAAAAATGTAAATTTATTATCTTATTATTTAAGCAAGTTCTTATAGAGCAAATACGGATTCACAACAACATCTCATTATGTTAATCAAAAGGGCTTCTGTTCTTTAAGTAATTAGTTTGAATTGGTTTAAACAGGAAAACCTATATTTGGCCTTACCCTTAATTTATCTGAAACTTTGTAAACATTTTGAAAGGCTGTTAGTTCGCATATCTTAATAATAAAAAATATATAATATATAACTACATAAAAACACGATCTGCAGTCCGATATAGGAGGAGAAGGTCTAATCAACCCATGTTTCTTAGACAAAGTTGTTTATCATTAATGGAGCATTGTATCGAAATTTGGGGTAGGAATAAAAAAATCGTTTTGTATACAAATTCACATAGCAAAATAACATTTAGAGCTTTACAGTGCAAGGAGCAAAATTAAGTTTAAGCCTACAATTAAATAATATTTTAATATATTTTTATCTTACTCACCTCCTTACATACTTTTGAAACATGGAGTCGCTGATTTGTCGTTTTTTTATTACACGACTGATTTTATCCGCATCTTGCTTTTGATCTGCAACAAGAGAAGGGTTAACATTAGAATGTGTTATAATATGAAATAATTATCTATAAGTATACATTGGGACTTCTTGGCGGGAAAGTGAAGAGTCATGTCTGCGGTTTTGTTTTATTTTCTAAAATTTGTGTTATGTCGAATATTAATGTGAAGTAATGGTGGATTATTAACCGTTAAGTGTTCGTGAGTGTGCATGATTGTTGGCAAATGAAACAAAACAGTGCAACGTCACTTTTCAAATTCTCTCAAGAAGTCCGCCCGAGGACTTAGTAAAGCTCCACATCTTTACTAAGATACTCGAGGGGTTGGGGGGTATATCATTTCTCACTTCTCATTTCATCATACAAGATGGAAATATTGTTTATTTATTTATAACTTGTAAGAAAAATTACTTTGACACTGGCTAAATGTGCTAACCGCACGAAGCCATCAACTAAAGGAAAAAAAAAAAAAGTATACATTGACATAGATGAAAGCCAACATCCAACAGTTTGGTGTCTCTGAATTACAGGGTAAAATCAAGAACGAACTATTTGGTTACACCTTCACAGACACTTGACATCAAAACAAAAAAAAAACAAATAATTTAAATTGAAAAAGGTTTAAGCTGAACTACTGAATCTAATACCAGTTCTGATTCTAGAGGAGCATTCGACCTAGAAGGGCTAGCAATAAACTTAGGAGGCTTTTTTATCTTCCCAACGAAGTTACACAGCCTTGGACTGAGAAGAAATGGCAAGAAACTTAAGCTTTCAATTTCTCAACTTTTTTAATTTAGTTACAATTATACAAGGTGTTGCAAAATTACCCGTTATACGTAAAGGTTGTTAAAGTACATCCTATCAAGAGTCTATAATAAGTACCTATACAATTTTAATACAACAACATTCTGTAATCAATAATAGAATTCAGGCCAGTGGAGACCTGAGTCATTAAAATTAACTCTTAAATTTTACCAACGCAGCTTAAAAGTGAGAGTGTAAAAACCGACTTCTATCAAATGAAGTAATCGCTATAATGATGGACGCTGCATTTTTGCGATATTGCTGTTTATTAGCGGTCGATCGACCCACTTCGGCGAGTGTGGTCACTGTGTGCTTTACAATATTACACACTGTGGTAATGTCACCCTACACCGCGCGGCGCCGCCGGCGCAAGCCACGAGCGATGCGCGATTCCGATACGAACGCCTCAGAGGGCCTAGTAGAGATTACGTTTACGTTTACGAAAATTAGTATGGCATTGAAGCAGCGCCTCCTGGCGACATACGAGAAGAGTTAAAACTTTGCCATACAAATTCTCGTTTTAGTTAACATGATGTCAAAAATAATTTACACTAGGCCCTTTAAGCATTTAGGGGACAGAATTGCGCGATGCAATCCCTTCTTAAACTGCCTTAATCGTCTAGTGGTTAAGACCAGTAATCTTAAACGCAGAGGTCTCAGGTTCGTTTCCCAGCGGGTGCACTTGATTCGGTTGGTGGTAAGGCTTGTTTTAAGTTCATCTGGCTAGCTACAGCTACCGCTGTCTTATCTAAATATATTACTATAACGTCAATGTTAGTAGCATTGATGTGTTCCTACTGAGACAAAATAGTCAGTGTCTCAGTTAATAAGGATCCGGGTGAAGTGCGCTTCCCCCTTCGGCCTTATCATCACTTAAGATCAGTTGAGATGAAGGTCATGTGCTTACCCGTTAAGAATAATAATAAAACCCCCTGAGGATGTTCAGTCATTATGGCTTGGGGCACCATTTTCGCCGCTTTAAAAGTCCGGTTATATACGCGGTAGCTAGGAGGTAGGTAGGTGCACGAGAAAAATTCACTAATAGTATAGCTTCCTCCGTGCTTCAATAGGCACGTAAAGCTGTTGGTTCCGGCTGCATTAGCAGTATATATCAAACACCAATCCGCACTGGGCCCGCGTGGTGGTTTATGGCCCGGTCTCCCTATCCATCCATAGGGAAGGCTCGTGCCCCAGCAGTGGGGACATTATGAGCTGATGATGATAGCTTCATGACTCTTATTTTTTTTTTTGCATTCACCATAAGTATATAGTTATAAGATTTTACTAGGAAAAGTCAACTAGTCTCAAAAAGTTCAGCTTTTATACAGCTTGTGATGCTACTTGGGAAGTATAAAAATAAGTTCAAATACAGCTTTTATACAGCTTGTGATGCTACTTGGGTAAATACCTACCACATCTCTACTAGTAATCCATCAAAAGCCATCAGAGACGCAGCCCTGCTTTTTATGTTATTGTTCCCAGAACTTAAATAAGAATTTAAATTTCAAAAAGTCAATTTTTTAAGTAAATTCATTTCGTGCATAGTATCCGAATCGTCAACAAGTCCAAAGTAAGCACTCAAACGTGACTTTGTTTTTCAAATAATCATTTAAACTATAAATTAGTGTTAATCACATTTTAATGTTCTGTGGTATTTAAGCTCGTTACGTTCGCGCCATCTTGTGCCTTTCACCACTGACATGCTGTTCGTTTTTTAACATTTTACGAGATGTTTGCTAACCGCCCGCCGCCGCCACCGTGCAACCTCACTATTGACTTTAATGGACGATGCATGTTGCGAAAATTATAATAATTAGCATTTAATATATCAAATAACTTATATAACATTAGAACTTGAGAAATATAATATTTTTTGTTAAAGGGCGGACTCGGTGGTAGGCTTTAGGAGAGGCCTATGTTCAGATAGGATCGACACAGGCTGATGATGAAGGATCAACATGAACAATCTTCTTGGTTCTTAGATTGGAGCTGCGATCAGTGATATTAAAAATGCATGCGGCTTCAACACAATGACATCGTCTTATCATTTTCATTTTATAGTAATTTTATAAGAGGTTAGCTGACCTGGCGGACTTCGTACCGCATTTTTTAAATATAGTATATGTTACTCAGCGTTAATGTAGCATTCTAATGGTGAAAGATTTTTTTAAATTGGTCCAGTAGTTTTTGAGTTTGTTCGTTGCAAACATACATACATACAAAATACAAAGGTTTCCTCTTTATAATATCAGTATAGATAATACCTATATTTTTTTATAACGGTTGAATTGCTCATATATTTGTAAGATTTAACAAAAAAAAATTTTTATGAAAATCTAACCTTTTACATTTTATGAGTAGTGATCTAAGGAGGACACTTTTTTTGTCCTAATGAATATGAACGCGAAATTTCTGCTAAGCGTATTTGTCATATTAAAGCTCTTGTTGATAATATCAACACCTCCGCCACCATGATTAATAGTACCAGGAACACAGAAAAAGCTAGTGGTGATTCAGTGCTGCGACCACAGCGACTGTCGTGAGGTAGTGTAGGTGACAGCTGACGTCATGCCACAGTTTAACATTCAGTAATGGCTGCCTGATTTGGGGTGAATATATATCATTAGCTTTAGGTATTATTCTGAGATATCATTAAACAATTCTATCATCACTTATGAACAATCACTCGCTCGGTTTGGTTGGTAGTAGTCAGCTAGCTACCATCACCTTATAACATCACATTAGTAGTATTGTTGTGTTTCAGCAGCTAGATGTAATATAGCCAGTGCCTCAGTAGTTGAGGATTCCGGGTGAAGTGCGCTTCCACTTTCGCCCTTATCATCACTGAACATCAGGCAAGCACTTCCCAAAGCACTTGAAAGTTTGTTTGAATAAAAAAAATATTTCAAGTGCTTAACCGAAAAGAATTAGAAAAACATCTACTTACCGACTTTCATGAACTAATATTATAAGTGGACTTAACATCACAGAGTAAAGAAAGACTTATTAGATAGACTGTGCTAATACTATGACTCCATGCTACTTTTATAATAAATTAGCAGCCCGTCCCTGCTTCGCACGGGTGGACATTTTTTTTAATATAGCCTATGTTACTCAGCGCCAATGTAGCATTCTAATGGTGAAATATTTTTTTAAATCGTTCCAGTAGTTTTTGAGTTTATTCGTTGCAAACATACATACAAAAATACAAAGGTTTCATGTTTTTAATATCATAGTTCCATGATTTGGTCAGTGGAAAATATTGTACAATCAAATATCTTTATTACTCTGATACTGGATGTGCAAACCGCACGAAGCTATTTCAGAAAAAGAAATTAGTACCAGGAATACAGAACAAGTAAGCAGTGATTCTTTAGGAGAATCACTAAAGCTACTGCGACTGTCGTGAAGTCTGTGGAGGTGACAGCTGACGTCATACCACGAGTTAAACATTTAGCTTAGCTAACCAGGAGCTCAATGATCAAGCAAAGCAACCTTTGTAATGTCCGGTATTTGGATCAGCAACCAAATCCTACTGGATTTGGTTGCTGATCTGAGTAGACCTTGGAAAACTGAAAGTTAATGCTCACATGTTGTAGAACATTAAAAAATAAGGTGAACTTTAAATCTTCAATCCAATATGTTATGAATAATCATTTAATTGAATGCCACATGAAGGACCTTTGTGGAATGTCACTTGTTTGACATTTCGAGAACAAAAAGTCTATAGATAACATTACCTACATACAACAAAATAAGTAACCATCTTTTAAATCTTTTATGATATATCGGTATTATAAACAAAACTAAATATTAAAAAATTTGCATCAATAGATTTATTGAGATTTGTATCAGAAAATTAACTTTACGTGAGAAAACAAGCTCGCATCTTTAAAAAATATAATAAAAAAGAAACGTCTTCGTTTTGAGATTCTAAACTACGCGCTGGGTAAACGAATGCAAAAGTGTATCAACAAAATAGGTAAACGTAATTATATTTAGAATGATTGCTTTCATATTTGTTATTCCCAAAATGGACATATAAACAGTGTTATAAATGAGGTATAGACATAGTTTTTGGGATTCCGTAGTAAAGCCAGGAACCGTTAACGTCTCGATTTATCTTCTGTCTCTATTAGCAATTTTATCCGCATACTATACACCAAATCATGCCGTGATTACATATATCGATAAATCCAACAAGATAATTAAATTAAATTAAATTCTATAACAGAATAATATTAAGGACACTTCCTCTACATGTAAAGTCGGAGGTGATTATTTTTTATAATTATTAACACTTTATGGGATTTATTTCTTTATTTATCTATCTTTATTTAGAAACAAATATGGTCATAATTACTTAAAATTATATAAGTTTCCGCTGATAGCACATACCCGTATGTCGCAACAACATTGGTGGGCTGCGACACATATATAAAAAACTGCCTATTCACAAGAGCTTGCTTTAAAAAATAAGTAAATATAATGGTATTTGTATATTCTAAGATTTCTAATCTGAAGATTTATACCTAAAAATGTGAAAGAAATTATTGTATATTTTTTTTAAATTCCGTGCACAGTATGCACATGTCGCTGTGACTGTACCAAACAAGTTGCGTTTGGTACAGTCATGCGTATTTAACATTGTGCGTTCATAAAAAATAAGCTAATATTTATGTGTCGGTGTTGTATCAGTGCGTAACGAGGTGCGCCCGGGGCGGGCGGCGCGGCGCAGGTGGCGGCGTGAAATATCGACGCATCAGCGGATATTGCGATTCAAACGCGTGAGAGAACTTCTTACAACGATATTTTACAAAATAAGGAGACTGCAGAAGGTAGGCTTCATACAAACGGGCTCGAGCAACGCGCACACGACAACCTATCGCGGTCACGGAATCCTAAAAGTTGCGCTCGGAGACTTCTTGGCGGGAAAGTGAAGAGTCATGTCTGCGGTTTTGTTTTGTTTTCTAAAATTTGTGTTATATCGAATATTAATGTGAAATAATGGTGGATTATTAACCGTTATGTGTTCGTGAGTGTGCATGAGTGTTGGCAAATGAAACAAAACAGTGCAACGGCACTTTTCAAATTCTCTCAAGAACAAGAAGTCCGCGTGAGGACTTAGTAAAGCCACAGAGTACATCTACTACTCTGTGGTAAAACCCCACATCTTTACTCCCCCTTCCCTTATCCCCCATCTATACCCCTATTGGTATATCATTTCTTTGTTGGTTGGGGGGTATATCATTTCTTACTTCTCATTTCTATTGTCATTCATCATCATCATACTGGAAGGAAATATTGTTTATTTATGTATTACTTGTAAGAAAAATTACTTTGACACTGGCTAAATGTGCTAATCGCACGAAGCCATCAAATAAAAGAAAAAAAAAAGTTGCGCTCGGACTGTTCGACTGTTCCGAGATCCGCGTCCGTGCAAGGGGTCTATGTGTGCGTTGCTCGTAGCTTACCTTCTGGGTCTCCTTATCTTGTGGATCTGTGTTCTGATCACTGATTTTAATAAGGCAAAGATGCTTACGGC
Source organism: Eudonia mercurella (assembly GCA_963082485.1). Lineage (NCBI taxonomy): Eukaryota > Metazoa > Arthropoda > Insecta > Lepidoptera > Crambidae > Eudonia > Eudonia mercurella. The sequence goes on from OY720043.1 coordinate 1,181,838, forward strand.
TGTTTGGAAGAAGGTCTTCTTTTACATTTGGTACTATTAATACTTTGTGCTGAGAAGCCTCAAGAAAGTTATGGGCTTAGCAGACCTTCATTTGTCTAATGCTCATGTGGGAAGGCCTGAGCTCAACAGTTACACTCTCATAGGCTGATTATGATGATGAATCTGTTATAATATTGAATGTGTACTTATAAATTGTAGTGTTTTCTGACGACAACATTATGAAATTTTGAAATTTATAAGGAATAAAATGACATCTTCTTTTATAATAAATGTATGTATGTTTGTAACGAATAAACTCAAGATATACTGGACCGATTTAAAAAATTCTTTCACTATTAGAATGCTGCATTAGCGTTGAGTAACATAGGCTATATTAAAAAAAATGCGGCACGAAGTCCGGCGGGTCAGCTAGTATCTATACTAATATTAAAAAGCTGAAGTTTGTTTGTTTGTTTGGTTGAACGCGCTAAATGAATTGAAAAATTATTTTTGTGTTGAATAGTCCATTTATTGAAGAAGGCTATATTACATCACGCTATGACTAAAAGATTGTTCGCTAATTAACGCGGGTGAAACCGCAGGGCACAGCTATATTAAAATACACTTTAATAGTAACCCTAACCTAAGAACATTTGCAGTATCATATGGCGGTGATTTCGAATCTCACCGGTAATCTCGAAATTAAAAGTGACATTAAATTCACTATGAAGGACTAGCTTACCCGGCGGACTTCGTACCGCTTTGACAGTTTCCATCAATGGTTTTCATGACAACAAAACAAAATAATTATTTTGTATTGGAAAATTAAATTGCAATTTTTAGTATTTTATTTAATTAATTTTTTAATAAAGCCTGAGTAACACTCAGCGTTAATGTAGCATTCTAATGGTGAAAGAATTTTTTAAATCGGTCCAGTAGTTTTTGAGTTTATTCGTTGCAAACATACATATGTACATACATACATACATACATACATACATACATACATACATACATACATACATACATACATACATACATACATACATACATACATACATGCATACATACATACATACATACATACATACATACATACATACATACATACATACATACAAAGGTTTCCTCTTTATAATATTAGTATAGGTAGATAGGTTCACATACCGTTCAAGAATTTTCAGTGTCAAAAATAAGTTACCAATAACCTTGAATAAGAGATAAAGAAGCACCGGTTCATAAATAGCACCTCTCTCACGCGTTGCCGATTAACTAAAAACCTTTTCACGCCCTTTTTGAAGAACCCTATTTCGGTACTCCCAATAAATATCAAATACCCAAGTAATATGTCACGATCGGATCGTGCTCGGTGGCGTGCACTTGGCGAGGCCTATGTCCAGCAGTGGACGTGTGTGGGCTAATGAAGATGATGATGATGATGTCACAATGTGTGTCAGTGAAACAGCCCGTCCCTTTCCATCTCGGTCAGATTGACACGTCAAGTGACAAAAAGCTGTCCGGAGTCGAGAACTCCTTATAAGTGGCGGTTGGGGCCGAATTCTGCGGCCTTGCGGGCGCCATGTATGATCAGAGCTACTATCTACAGGCTTGCAGTGCCTTGCTGAATGTCTGTACGATGTTAAACGGATCTACTTGCATTTTTAGGACAAGGAGAGTGTCAAAGGCCCTACCTGGACAAAGGTTTAGAAACGTCGGTATGAAGTAAAACAAGTATGACCCTTACAGGCTTAACTGGAAGGGACGTGAAACTTGGTGGTTCCTTAGTTTAGTTGGATACAACCCCCGCTGGCTTATTACCGAAAAAAAGCAACCAGTTGTTAAATGTACAATTGCAACGCGATTGCTCTAGTTGCAGTTGATAAACTGGTATTAGGGACACAAATCAATCACTCAATGTATGTAAACTATTATATACATTTTAATCGTAAATGCACTAATTATCACCATTTATTCGCTCTTGGTCGGATTCGCAAAAGGACGGATTCTCAATTCAACGTGTTAACAAGAAAAATAGTTACAAGAAAAACAGTTTTATTTATTTAATAAAAAGAAACAAAAAAAAAAGAATTAATCTAAAATACACAACCGCTCCAAACAATCTATCGCGGAAATTATATTAGTTGTGCAATCCAATATAATTCGTCTAATTTGTTAATCTTTTTGGATGTCATTATAGACGACGTTTTTTTATTGAACAATGTTATTGCATACGCTTTAACCTCGCGTCATAAAAAGCTGCTTCCTTCTTCAGTAAACTCAAAAATAAATACAAAGTTGGCTTTTTTGGAGTTCTTACATTAGGTCTGTGATGCCAACCTTCGATGGCATTTGTAGTACGCTGTTTTTCTTGATAGCAGTTAAAAACATTGCAAGTGATTTTTTGAATCCATTGACTTGAAAAATATTGTTGGATTTTACTGAATTCTTCCGTTTCAGGAGCCTGTTCTAATATTGCCAGAAACGCTTCTGGGATTATTATAGGTGGAAGGAGTGCTAATTTTGAAAACAATTTAGTAACATGTCGACCTTCACTATTAGAAGACAAACCAAGATCTATAATTGTCTATATATCTGTACTGAATCCGGCAAAATGAGAATCCGTCCTTTGGCGAATCCGACCAAGAGCGAATAAATGATTATCACCAACTTATCAACCGCAACTAGAGAAGTAACACCTGGTTGCTTTTTTTAGTAATTTGCAGGCCGAGATTTTGTTAAGGCAGGCATCCAGTAAGACTGTAAAAACTGTCTGCAGTCAAATCATCAAGTTTTCCTCCACGACTCAGTCAATCTTAGTCAAGGTTCTACATTCAAAGGCGCCCACGGTCTTACTACTCTCGAAACCGATCCGAACGCCTCGGAGAATCTAGATGATGACGAGGGCACGCTTAGAGAAGATAGCATCACGCTATCTTCTCTAAAAATCCTCGCAGCTACGGCTTGAGGGGCCGCAAATTTAAAATTGCTTAAAAAGCAATAGTCCGCCAATTACAAAAACATATCTTCGAGTTCACCTTAGCAAATAAAAAAAAAAATAATATAACATGTGTGCTCTGGTATTTAAATGTTTTCATTAACATATACATACTTATACATGGTCATTATAGAATCAACACGTGTTTCTACAATTTTTGAATAACAGGATTTGAAGAACATCATGGGCACATGATAGTCATATAACGTCGTCATATTTTTGATGTAAATAACATTTAGGTGATCTCAGTCACGCTAGCGGCACGTGAAGGCGATGTACAGTGGTTTTTAGTGGGTAGGGCGTTCCTTCTCCCGAATCCCTGTCGAGACCCTCGGGTCTGGGCAGGGAGGCGGGAGCTGGAGGTGAGAACCCCACATAACCTTCCGCGCCTCCCCGGGTGCGGTACTCCGACGACGAGTTTTCCATTGTACAAAAAAAAGGGAAGAGGCACAAGCAATCATTAAAATTTTATAGATGATGTGCTAGGAAGCAGGTAGTCTGTAATAATTTGTTGCAAGTCCAAAACTAGAAGCTGACTCCCATTCCTAATGATTCAAAGAAAAGCTTGTGTTTAAACGCCTACCAAAAATGTATCAATTCTACTACCAATAAAATTCGAAACGCTTACCAAAATCGCTATGCTGCACTTCGCGATTGTCTTAAACTTCTAACCTATTACGTGACCTACAGGAGTAGGGCAGCTGGTATCCTCAATCATTTGAATAATAGTGTAAAAATTTGGTGAGCATTTATCCATTTTGGGAAGCAAAAATTATATTTGTACAGTAATTTAAATTATTTGGTACTTAGGCTTAGGGTCTAAAAAATATTTCTGGTGAGCGTTTAAAAAAAGGATCGATGCGGCCCTACATAAGAATAAATAGTTCTAAACTTTTAGTTGCTTTTTACTTACTTTTATATAAACTTTGTAACAGAGTGTGACTATACTTTATGAGGCATACCAAACATTAAGATTTTATTGAGTAGCAGAACCGCTTTTGGCATTAGTTTTATTTGATGGATATGTAAATCAAGTCGGTTGACACTTTGATTGGTATATAAAAATATTTAGCCTGTTTGGAGGCAAACTGGATATGACGTACCAGTCTTTACACCTAGTCCAGTTTTGCAATGCTTCGCAAAATCTTAAGTTATGATTTAAAAGACGATCTGATACCTTTTTTAACCGACTTCAAAAAAATAGGAGGTTCTCAATTCTTCTATCCTTACATGCGTAAATATACCTAACCATACATACATGTATAAACAACAACGCAATGCGTATATTGTATATTATATATATTTTATACGTTCGTGCATAGCGTTGACATTTATGCACCGATTTTTGAAGTTAAAAATTTGTTGCCCATTTTGTACCGGTACAATCAATAGCAAAAGTCGATAATCAAAATCAGAATACCAATAAGTGCATTAAACTAACGAGATTCATTACTAGGAGTGTATTAACTAGTACTAGTAGTACTAGTACTTCTACTAATACTACTGCTAGTACTAGTACTACTTGTACTAGTAATTACTAGTAGTGCAACAAATAAGTAAATAAATAAATTTGAAAAAAATTGTCCGCAACAGTATTTGCGTAAAATTATATGTGAATAATCATAAATATATAAGTAGCTTGCCTAATTCTTGACTGATCTTTAAATATTTGTAAAAATATTAAGATCGGATGTTGACGACGTAGTTGTCGACATTGAACAGGGCTCCTTTGGCTTACAAAGTAAGAGTAGATAGTGTTGATTCATTTCGGCGAGTTGAAATGTGCCACGATAGCATAGTTGGTAGTGCACCTGACCCGACATGCCATGGGGTGCGGGTTTGAATCCCGCTCGTGGAATTTTTTCAACACTTTGTCTTTTTTCAAATTGTAATTTGTTCGCAACAATATTTGCGTAAAATTATATGTCATAATCATAAATAAATAAATACTTTGCGATGTTGGATCTTCTAATAAGTAACAAAAGTAAGTGAATATTCGCTGGTATAAAAGTATATTATGAGTAGGTACTGTTTTGTTTTATTTGTAATGGTAGGTTTTCCTTATTGGCTTTTGCTGGTGACTGTACCACTACCACTGTTCGCTCGTTATCGCATCATTATCATAAACAAGCGAGAATAAAAAGTCTAAAATGTATAATAATAACGAAGGCTTCCTCGCGACTTGTCTCCAAACTTGATTCGGCAAAAAGGCATCAGCCTTCATCCCCCGAAACGGTCCAAGGCCTGGGATCATTATCCTTGGTCTCGCTGCATAGTAAACGCACAACAGTAAATCACGTCAACGAATAAAAACGTAAGAACAAGTAAGTAGTGTCTTTTTCTCAGAGTCCTTTTTTTATAACCACTTATTTGGAGGGCACAGTATGATTTAATGTTTCATTGGTTTTTGACCTTATGCCAAATTAGATAGTATTGTTATCATCATCATCACAGCCAAAAGACGTCCACTGCTGGACAAAGACCTCGCCCAAGGATCTCCACAATGACCGGTTTTTTTTGGTTTTTCGCGGGATGCCGTTGGATGCGAGCAGCACAAATTAGCTAATAAAGTGAAAATCATGTTTTACAGTTTATCGACAGAGCCCTTTATAAGATTTAGGACAACATTAACACTGACACATTTAACATTAGGATTGGGGACATTGGGAGATACACCAATTAAATATTAAAAAAGACTGTATGCAAATCGAGCCCATGGCGAAGCACTTTTTATAGAAAGACACTCCCCGATCATGTTTTAATACCGAAAATTTATTGCAATATAAATAGTTGTTTTTGTTTCTGAATCTACGGTTGTTGTTGGTGCTTATTTATTTCCTGTTGTGTCTAATCTTATCGATAAGACTGAAGACGACTGCACCCGATAAAAAAAATACTCCACCACCCCGTTATTTCGCAAAAAAGTGTTTTTTTTTTCATCCGTTCGCGTAAACTTAAAAAAAAACACAAAAGCTCTAATCAACAAAGTATAGCTCCCCACTCAATAGCCTCTTCGATTTACTTCCAAGTGCCTACAAGTTATAGTTTTATAACATACTGGTTATGAGTTAACTATGATAGAGTCACCTTGCCAAGAAAGGTCGTGCGTTTCGCTCCCAGAAAGGAAGAAAGTAAAAGGATGACTCATACTCCATATGCCAGCTTTGGCCCTCGGCATTGTTCATGGTGGCCGGTTATTTTGGCCGTTCGGTCTATTTACGAGTAGTACTTAGTTGTTATTTGGTACCTATAAGAATCTTAGACGAATATTCACGAAGAAGCTCGATGACGCAGCGGCTAACGCGCCGGGTCTGTGAGTGCTAAGCAACTTCCGCCAAAGGCCATTTAGATAAAGAACATTTATCATCTCGAGCTCCTTCTTACTTCGGAAATCACGTAAAGCCGTTGGTCCCGGCTGCATTAGCAGTCGTTAACAACCACCAATCCGCACTGGGCCTGTAAACTACTTAAAACTAAACTCTTATTAAAACTATTGAATACAATTTATAAATATAAAAGTGGCCCCAGATCATCCCCATCGGGACAATAGGGACCCAGTAAGCTAGCAGCATTGCCTCGTTGGATAGGGAAGCAAGATTGCACATAGGAGAGATAGATTTTAACGTAATATTTAAAAACATTTCAATGGCTGAGTGTTAAGAGAAGCCCGCAGGTCCTGGGTTCAATTCCTTATCTGCATATTTCGGATGTTTCAATGTACTTGGTTACTTTTCCTGTTTTGGATGTATTTGCAAATGATGATATGAAATCGTTTCTGTCAACATGTTTGAAGTATTGTGAAAATGTGTAAATTTTTATTTATTGTGTAATCTTTATGTAATTATTTTTTTTTTAGTTTATATTTAATAGTTTTTATAGAATGTCTAATTATAATGATGGAATGATTTTATTCTTGTAAGGATTTTGAATATTTTACTGTAACAATCTAGATTTTTGTTCATTATTATGTAATTGGGAATAATCCTGTATAATTATTAAAATAAATAAATAAATAAAAAAACTTGGGTCTGTGATCACCAATCCGCATGTGGCAAGCGAGCCTATGCCCATAAATTGTAGCGGTGATTCAATAACTAAGGCCTTTTCCCAGCAGTGGGAAAGTATACAGGCTATTTACTTTATTTTCTTACATACTAGTATACTTATTTTGACAATCAAAGGTCATTTTGATATGTCAAACGTCTTCTAATGAGTATTTACTGCATTTAATTTATTGTTATAAAATTATGTAATAAGTACCTGACCCATTTTTTTCAAAATATAATAATTGCTTATTACTAAGGTGAGATGTCAAATGTTAAAGCTGTTGTGAAAGCTGATGTTAGAGCTCTGAGTTTTTAATTTCTATAAAATAGTTTCTCCGCATATTTGCTTCGAAGTTTTGTAGAAATCAATGTTGTTTGGTGTATAAAAGCAGTGTGAACGTTATCTGTGTTGTACAACAAAGATATTTATAATAAATCACCGCACATCACCGGCACCAACAATGGAAACAGTGAAGAGAACAAAATAAGTGAGATACGCTGTAGTGTGCATACGAAGTGACACTGAGTGAGTACTTTGACAAAAGTGATTAGACACAATTCACAGTGCTGTAATATTTTATGTAAGCAAGAATTAATTTAGCAAAACAATAATAAGATAGTAGTGACATAAAATAAGTGACGGTGTGCGGAAAACAACTCTGCAAGAACTGCCCGCAGTTACTCTGCAATCGTAATGTAATGCACCCAACAGACTCATAGTTTCGTCACTCTAGTTAGTGAAGCGGTGGCTCTGTGCGTACGAGTGCTGGACATATTCGCTCGAATGTCAGAGTTCAAATCCTGACAAGTGTTAGTTTTTAGTTTTTGTTTTTTTTTGTTTTTTTTTTGTTTTTTGTTTTTGTTGTTGTTTTTTTTTTTCTTTTTTTTCTTTTTTTTGTGTTTTTTCACTGGTTGTTCGTGTGGGTACATATTCTTCGAAAATGGACAATATTACATTTCGTGTTTATCAACGAAGGAGAGCCAGTTCCTTAGGAAGTAATAATGAAACAACGTCATCAAATTCGTCTACCAATAGTTTACCAGATGCTTTAATAGGAGAAGATGCTTTAGTTGCCGGATTAAAAGAAAAAATTACAAATCTAGAAATAAGTCTTGCCTTAGCAAATAATGAGATTGACAATTTATCTATCGAAAATATCCAGTTAAAAAAAGAAATGACCAAATGTACGACACCAAATAAATCATTAATTGCCCCATCAAAAGCCTTACAGGCGTGTAAAATTCATATAGATGAAATAACTGAATTACAGCAGAAAAACCAACAATTATTGATGTGGTTAGAAAAGGAAAGAAGTAAAAAAGTTACCTTAACTAAGAATAGAAAAACGTTAAGGAAAGTATATAGGCAAAATTATGTCAGGGAAAGAAAAAGTAGACAAATTACAAAGACAACCCGCAAAATGATTCGCAAGATATCAGAAAGAAATAGAAAACTAATAAAAAAATGCGAAATATTTAAAAAGTCACAAGAGAAATTGGAATTCAAAATTATGGAACTACAAAAAAACGTATCATTATCAAATAATTTAACATCAGGAATGCAAAAAAATGACACAGAGTTTATATTACGGGAGGTCGCGAGAAATTCGCCTATTACGAAGTACAATAAAAATGAAGTATTAATTTTTTCTGATGAAATTGGAAAAGGGCTAGCTCTTAAAATTAAAAACGGCATACAAAATACATACAAGCTTACTAATAATTGTAAACCTAACGCGTCATCAAGGGATATTTTGTATGATATAGATAAGAAAATAATTAATTTAAAAAAGGGCGACGTACTAGTTCTATTAATAAGTAAATACTATAATAACTACAAAATGGGAAATGATTACATCAAATTAATAATTAATTTAATATTTAAACCAACAAGAGAATTCAATGTGATAATATCTGGAATGAAATTTAATGGAATCAATGATAATGAGATACATAATATAAATAATAAAATATTACAGTTAGCAAGAATGAATGAAAACGTTAAGTACTTGAATTTAAATGTCCAAAAACCTAGCTTCAGAGCCTCGAGGCAACACATAGAAGATTCAATTACCAGATGCTTAAATCAACCGTTTAAGGGGACGTCAAATTTGAAATTTATAAAATGTGAATATGACAAAAACAACCAAATTGGAATAATAAACAGTGAAAATTTTATAATGACATCGGAGGCCATAAGCGCGACATAAAAATAGTTCATTCAAATATTCAGAGTATGCGCAATAAATACACGGAATTAGAAGATCTGATTTACGATACAGACTGTGACATCTTGTGCTTGACGGAAACGTGGGCGAAATCTCAGCACATACAGGAAATGAAAATAGCAGATATGGAAGTCTCAACTACATTTATCAGACAAATATTTGATCACGGTGGCACAGCTATTTTTGCTAAAAGTGGAGTGGAATTCAAGATAAGAAGTGACCTGAATAGACTTTCTTTCGAAATGAACTGTGAAATTTCAGCAATAGAGTTACGTTTCCATAAAATTGTTATTGTTTGTATATATAGACCTGATAAAGATGTCAATATATTTTTAGATGTTATTGCAAAAATATTATGTATAATCTCTCGCGAAAGCAAAAAAGTTGTAATAGCCGGTGATTTTAATTTAAATATATTAAAGCCTGATAATAAGACAAAAAAATTTTTGCATCTTCTTGACAATTTCAATTGTAAACATACCATAAATGAACCAACTCGCATACAAGGAAATAGTCGTACATGTTTGGATAATTTTATTGTTAATTTTAATGAATTTTACGCAACTGTATTAAAAACAAAATTGTCAGATCACAATGTAATCAAACTAGTTCTCCCGATAGAAAATTGCAAGGAAAGGGGTAATAGTAATTATAAGCAAATACGTAGATTTTCAAAAAGCAATGTAAATTACTTTATATTTCTAATCAGTCAAAATTATCTTAAGTTATGTAATGAAATAACAGAAGCTAATGGCTCTCACGAAAAAATGAGAATTCTAATCGAAGCAATTATATTTTACTATAATATAGCCTTTCCTAAAAAGAAAATGAAAGTGAAAGCAAATAAAAGCAATAAATTGACAACAAAAGGAATAGAGAAATCCAAGAATAATTTAGAGAAACTGAACCTCTTGCAAGACATGTACCCCTGTAAGCATAGACAAAGTTTAATTAAGAAATATAAAAAAACTTTAAGGATAGTATTAAAAAAAGCTAAAAACTTACAGTACGCTCATCGCATTAAAACCTCGAACAATAAAATTAAAGAAACTTGGAATGTAATTAATGAGCAAATACGAACTAAAAGACACCAAAAAAGCAAAGTAAATAGATTAATATTAAAAGATGAATCTAATAATAAAATAGATGATCCGACGGTAATAGCTAATATGTTTAACAATTTTTTTCTTCAAATAGCAAAGAATATATCGAAAGACACAAATTCTGATGTAACTAAGAGTCATGCTTATATGAGCAATGCAACAAAACCAACCATTAATATAGAATTTAATGAGATCGATAAAAAAGAACTTCATCATATAATTAGAAATGTCAAGAATAAAACGTCTATAGATGTATTTGATATGAGTACAGTCACAATGAAAAGATTAATCCTATCCAATGATTTACTCTTTGATTTACTCCATTATGTCATAAACGAGTGCATAAAGGAAGGCGTATTTCCAGATGTATTGAAAATAGGTCGTGTTATACCTCTATACAAGAAAGGAGAACATTCGGATGCAAATAACTACAGACCTATTTGCATATTACCGACATTGTCAAAAATATTGGAAATTATACTAAAAAACGCCATTGTAGAGTATTTTGAAGGAAATAACCTGTTTGCACCTTCGCAGTATGGATTTAGGAAAAAGAAATCGACTGAAATGGCAATAAAAAACGTATATTATTATATATTAAGTGCAATGGACCAGGCGCAGCACTGCGCGAGCATATTCTGCGATCTTTCTAAAGCCTTCGACTGCCTACAGCATGACATTCTGTTGCAAAAGCTGGCATATTTCGGGTTTACGGGTAAAGAGCTTAATATGATGAAATCTTACCTAAGTAATCGAAGGCAAATAGTAACAGCGAATGGAACCAACTCTGATACCGGTAATATTGTGATTGGTGTACCTCAAGGTTCGATATTGGGTCCAGTTTTATTTCTTATTTATATTAACGACCTTACTTGTAGTCTCCCTAATTGGGCATTCGTAAATCTTTTTGCAGATGACACTTTTGTAGGAATAAAAGAGTCCACACCGATAAAGTTACAAGAAAAAATAAGTGAGGTGCTAAAACTAATAAATGAGTGGTTTCAAGCAAATGGCATTGTTCTCAATACAGAAAAAAGCGTAGTACTACAGCATCAAACACGAAAATCAAAAAAGGACGCTTTAATAAAGAAAGAACATCTATTTTTGGGCTACACTATTGATTATACTGTAACACATACACCTCACATAGAGAAGCTGTGTAAAAGGGTAGCAAGTGCAAATTACGCTCTTTTAAAACTTAAGCCGCTTGTAGACTATAAAACTTTGCTTGCTGTGTATTACGCCTATGTACATTCCCTAATTAGTTACGGCATAACCGTATGGGGAAATGGTGCAGATATTAAAAAAGTACTTGTGGCACAAAAAAGATCAATAAGAATTTTATCTGGGGTTAGAAGGAGAGATTCTGCAAGAAGGTACTATGTACAGAATAAAATAATGACTGTCATATCTTTATATATATATAAAAGTTTATTAGAAATACATGAAAATAAGGATAAATATAAAAAAGGAAAAGACATTCATACATATAACTTAAGAAATAAATATAAATTAGTAATACCCAAGTTCCGACTCAGTAAAGTAAAAAAGCAAGGAGAATATAATAAAATTACCATGTATAATAAATTACCGTTAGCTTTGACGAACCTAGACATAAGAGAATTAAAAATAAAACTGAAGATATTTTTTAATAATAATGCTTTTTATACAATAAATGAATTTATGACAATAAAATTGACTGAAGATGATTTTGTATGTAAATAATGTAATGTAATGAAATGTTTTAATTTATCTTTTCAATTTTTACTTTTTAATTTTAATTTAACTTTTGTTTTATTTATATATATTTTTTTTTACTTTTAATTTAATTTTTTTTCAATTCTTTAATTTTTAATTATTTATTTACTTAATTTCTGATGTATATTGTGATGACTTACCTAGTGTAACGGTACCTGTTACAAGGTTAATAAAGAAATTTGATTTGATTTGATTTGATTTATGCTAAGTACCATATTTTTTTAACATTTCTTTTGTTTCGTTGAAATTGCAATAAATTTATCATTAACACATTCTCAGAAACATTTAAGTCTGCGTTTGTACTTTAACGCGACACGGGAATACATGTGCAATTATTTTCATTTATTTTATAAAGCATAAAAAAATATATTTTTCTCTGAATCCTTTGTTTATTATAATTATGACCTACATAATTATATACAATTGTAATCGTTACAAGGACTCTACGAATAAGTAATGAGCCCAGCTTCGGCGTACCACCCAAGATGCGGTTTCAGACCCCTACTTTTGTCTAATTTGACACAAATTACTCGCGTCTTATTCATAGTAATGTCAGGTTTGTTTTTAACTTACTTAGTTATTGGTAACGGTTGTCGGTGACCAATTATGAACCGTTCGTATTTATCTTGGGAATGGTTCGAAGTGTTCACAAATGAAACTTTTAAGGCGAAGGGTAAGGCACACTAGCGCCATTAATTGATAATTTGACAATTACTAACGGACCGGATCTTTTTTTAAACATTGCGTACCGTCCGACAACAGGAAAGCATCCACGCAATAAAAAGTAGTACACAATTATTAAATAATATTTGTTTGCCTAGTGTTGGAAGGTCCGCAATGTTTGAAAAAATATCCAGTTTAGCAGTTATCATTTTAAATCCATTAGCGGCGCTAGTGTGCCTTACCCTCCGCCCACTCACGCAAGGTGTGGGTTGCATTATAAAAATAAAATAAAATAAGCCTTTATTGCTGTAAGTTTAGCATATGTACATAGTTAGCAATGCCTTATCCTTAATTCTATTTTCAGTTTTCTTACTATTCCTTGTTATTAGCAATCGGTTTTGCTTTTGCAGCTTGTCCCTCGACAAAGGCCTCCTCTAAAGCTTTCAAATTTGTCCTGTCCTTTGCTGTGCGTGGTGGGTTGCATTAAAATTGTTTTATTTTAAAACCACCTTCGTGGTTTAGTGGCCTTGGCTCAAAGGTCACGGGTTCGGCTACTTCCCGTTTCGTAAACTTTTCATTAAACTTAACTTTAACTTTTTAGTTAAACCTTTAGTTACTATGTTGTAGTTATATATTCATTAGTTTCACTTTACGGTTCGGTTGTATTCACTAAGTTTCATAATGTTGGGTCACCGGATAGGTTAAAAAATTTGAATATCTACAGCTCCTACGTGCTTTTGCGCACGGGCTCGTTCAGTGTTTCGTCCCACAACACGTTCGTCCCAATGGGACGAAACACTGAATTCAAAAATATATTATTTTTTGTTCTGCGATTCGTCCCATTGAATTAATTCTTATAACATAATGAGATTAAGTACCGTCAGCAAGTAAATGTAATAAAAGACAAAACATTAGTTTGGTAAAAATGTCTGTATTTAAAAGGAAATCAACAATAAACATGTTTTTATACTTAAATCATATTAAAAGTAAATACAGTAAGGTTAACAAAAATAAAGGATTTATTGTAAAAATAGTAACACTTTTTAAGTTTTAATCACATATTTGAGCGGTAATTCGTCGCAAATATTAATGTTAAAGTTATGACTGCTTAAACAATAAAAAATCCCACTAATTTCACTCTAATATGACAGAAAAAATCACACGTCAATAGAAAATCTTAACTACTTATATTAATAAGAAATCACAACTTAGAATCACAGAATCAAATATGTACTATCAATGATTTTAAATCAGTCTTAATCTAAACATTTATCTTTAAAAAATCAACACTTAAGTTTTAATTACGTATTCTTCTCAAATAAGAAAATCTTAACTACTTATATTAATAAGAAATCACAACTTAGAATCACAGAATGAAATATGTATTATCAATGATTTTAAATCAGTCTTAATCTAAATATTTATCTTAAAAAAATCAACACTTAAGTTTTAATCACGTATTCTTTGCTAATATTAATTATACATGTGTCTATGACAGTCAAAACAATTTTAAAAATCCACTAAATTTACCCTATTATATGGTATAAAAAACGTATAGGTAACAATTCAGTATCACAGAATCAAATATTTAAAATAATTTGAAATTAATCATCTCAAGATGTGTGTATACAGGGAATTTGGTAACTACCCTAAGGAGCCGAAAAGTATCCATACAGCATGTCCATACAAATGTTATATCACTATCAAAAAATGGAAATTGCGAACTTTTCATACTAACTCGATCAGCTGATTGGTCATTATGTATGAAGAGTTAAATTTTTCGCAATTTGCATTTTTTGACATTGACAAAACATTCATATGGACATGCTGAATGAGAACTTATCGGCTCCTTAGGGTATTTACCAAACACCCTGTATATACAATAATTAGAAATTAGCCATTGTTAATTTTTTAAATAATTAATAATTCAATGCATAAATCAACATTTATTTCGCCCGTCATGAATTGCCCAATAACATGGGCAATGTGCTCGTTGATTTGACATGTATCTTGTTCTTTTTCAAAAATATTTCTCCCATTTTTCAAAAGAGTACTATAATAATTTGCAAAAGCAAAAGGGTTAAATAATGTGCAACGCTTTCTGGCTTGCACTTTACTTGCTTATTTAAGTGAGACAGATAGTGACTGTCAACATTTAATTTTAAATTAACGTCGTGACAAAACGATGCACTTCAACGTGAGTGCGAGCGAGACAGCAAGTCGCGAAGTTACGCAACGTCGCAATCATCTTATCAGTCTTACGTCTGCGCATCTACTGGTAAAGAAACAGGCGACGACATGTGAGTTAGGAATAGTTGAAATTAATCATGTCAAAATACTTATTTGTAAAAAAACTTAATTATGTTATTGATGAAATTAACGTTTTCACGCGGAAAAATTTACAACGGTAGTTAGTAATATAATTTTATTTATTAAACTTTTTTGCTGATATTACTTTGCAAAAATGTTGCTTAGAAATGCGGAAAAAAACTCAATGGGACGAATCCAGAACGAAAAATATATTTTTTTTGAATTCAGTGTTTCGTCCCATTGGGACGAACGTGTTGTGGGACGAAACACTGAACGAGCCTGCGCACGGTTAGCTATTAATCACAGTTATAATCGTGAGACGGCGAAATAAAAAAAAATAGCCATCATTATACCTACCCCACTGCTGGGCAAAGGCCTCCATTATTGAAATCATGACGCAGCCGATATCACATCCGTCCCGATTCGATTTGAACCCCTCGGACAATCACACACGCTTATTGAACCCATTGCCTCTAGAAACCTGACGGTGTTTCAATAACGCAACCTGAAGTTTCTCGCCGCCCCAAAAAGGTCCAGTGTCTCTGAAAAGGCCGCCTGAGCAAACAGCTAACTATCTCCAAAAAACACCACACAGCTTCACAGATTGCGGCAGCCCAGCTTCCTACTCCCACCTCCCACAGTGATGAAGCCGTACTCGTCGCACTTCTTCATTCATCCTTCATCATCCATCAGTCATCCATCACATTAGCATTCACAGCAGTCTGTGACAGCGTCGCACCTGACGTGTTTGCCTTGACCATAAGACGCCGGCGCCGTCAGACACGATAAGTAGATAATCTCTTAACTAATAACATGTTTATTGACATTTAATATATGTACGTACATTGTGTTAATTATAGATACGACTTACTTTCCATTTAGCAGGATACCGTTATTTGGTCTATGATAGTTCAAAAAATTACTTTAAATAGTTCCGTAATAAATAACCCTTTCTTACCGAAAATCCAGTGACGCCTAAAACTTTAATTGTGGACTTCAAATAAACCAAGTTTTTTTTATAGTTTGCTCGGCAAATGACTCCATTCCACCTGATGTTAAGTGGAAATGGGGTCCAGACACAAAAACAACTAAGTAGTGCAGCGTGAAAACAAACGTAGCATTAGTTAAACTCACTCTGCCGGCCCACAAGGTGCCTCTTCACGCCTCGTTTGAAGGACCCCATATCATAGGAAGGAGGGGAAACGTGTGCTGGTAGACTACAGTTTGTTTTATACAACTAGATTTATTTTAAGCCTTTGTTTTCAATGTTTTCTAGTATTTAACTAGACCTCTGATGGCATAGTAACATTCATAAGAGCCATTTGTTGCTTAACCACCAAAGAAATACAAAGATTTTGACTTTTGTATTTTCCTTAAGTAAAAGTCAGTCCCAGTTAAAAAAATAACTTTGTAGTTTGTATGGCATATCAAAATGTTTTTTTTTATAAAAATCAATATTTAAAAGAAGTAAATGAAACTAATACAAAAAGTAGTTTATTAAATTTACCATTCTAAACCCGAAGGAAGTCGCGGGTCGAAGCTATAGTTTCTAACAAATACAAAAAAAACAATAAGTCTACAAATCATTAACAACGGTGCCGCCCGCGGACGGAATTCTTTAAAACACGCAACGGCGAAATATATACTTAGGCCTCGGGTAATGTCCTTCTGCGAACTAATAAACAAACAGAAACGGAATAACTAAATTAACCGAATTAACATAGTTTACTTGAGAATAAATGTCAATGGCGGACGGACTGTTAACACGCAATCTTTTAAATATAGGGTAATGGATATGATGACTAGTAATCGACAGAAACTAGTGATTGACACTTCAGGGTGCCTAGCGCGAGTTTCATTCGCCATTCGTTCATCATCATCATCATCATCATCATCATCATCATCTCAGCCAAAAGACGTCCACTGCTGGACAAAGGCCTCCCCCAAGGATATGAGGGGTATTTGCCGTAATCGCCACGCTTGGCAGGCGGGTTGGCGATCGCAGTAGGTTGAGAGTATCCTCACCTCAGAGAGATGCTGCTGCCCATCCTCTGGAATGGTCCCTTAGTCGGTTTTTACGACACCAACGGGAAGAGATGGGGTGGTGCAATTCTTTATCCCCGGCACCACACAGGGCGCCATTCGTTCACGTTAAAGAAAACGAGAATTTGAAAGAAAATAGCAAACAAAACTGACACTAGGCACTCTGTGAGTTTAAAAAGGGATATCTATTAATATTGTAACATCTTAGTGCCTACAGGAAAATAACATCAATATCGTTGTATATTAAGTATTTCGTAATTATCAATTGAAATATAAAGTAAACACCACGTAAACACATAAGTACGTTGTGCCGAAATACAAAGAAAACATAGTTGTTTGTATTTAATTGTTAAACAAATATAAAAACGAGTTTGAACAAGTGGCATGGGCGGGGCACCTAATAGGGAGAATTTTTTTTTATTACTGGCTAAATCATACTACGGGGAACATCTCCAAACGGTTTATATAACGGTACCTACCTTATAGAGACCTACAGGGAAATCAACTAGAAGACTTGCCAGATTACGGAGTCCATGAAGAAGTTATAGGTATTAAGAATCATCATCATCAGCCAAAAGACGTCCACTGCTGGACAAAGGCCTACCCAAGGATCTCCGTATTAAGAATAATTTTACCTTATTCTTAATACCTATAACTCAGAACGGACAAACATTTCAACAAAGCTGTCATAGTAAATGTTGTTCCAGTTAAAAAGACCTATCCAACGACATATCTTACTTTGCTATTGGAGGGGTGTACCAATCTGCCCATTGTCTTTTGAGAATAATAATTCAATATTAAAAATCATTGATTCAGTTTAGCCTACAAATACAATTAGCTCTTGTTAATGCCACTACGTCATCAGTTCGTAAGTCTACACAGGACGGGAGGAAGACCTTGTACTGAGAAGAACCGGCAACAAACTTAACAAAAGCATTTCTTTTCTCCATATATTTTAGAGCATTCACATATTGAAAAAAGTCCTCCGTAGAAGAACTCTTTCTATCACAATTCAACACAAAGATATAAAAAAAAAACAATTACAACAAAGTGAAATGACGATAGGATAACTATCCCAGTGGAATTTTAGAACAAGCTCTATCACTAACCAAACTGAGTACCCGCCCCCCAACCGCCTAACACTCTCGCTTTCGATCGCTTTGAAGGCGAGGCCCTCGCGTCATCTTCTAATATAATATCGAATAATATCGAAAGCTATAGCCTATAGCTTTCGATATTGCTTTCAAATAACTTTCGAAATGACAAGATGACGCCTCCTCCTCGCCTCGCCTTCAAAGCGATCAAAAGCGAGAGAGTTAGGCGGTCGGCCCCCTGGTAGGAGACCTATGGATCTGAGACGGGTAGTGTAAACGCAGTTAAATATCCTTATAGAGTAAGTAGTAAATAGTCTATAACTGTCCCACTGCTGAGCAAAGGCCTCATCGCTACAATTGATGGGTAATGGCTTAATCACCACGCTTGCCAAATGCGGTTTGGTGATCAGAAACCCGAGGTATGCATCGAAAAATCCGAAACGCTCGACCTGGGAATTGAACCCGGGACCTTCGGAGTATCGGGCCGAGCGCTTAGCCACTGGGCCACCGAGGCATCCTTATCCTAAAAATAATAATTTTACACCTTAACGAAACTAGGCTAACGGTTTTAAGGGTGGCAAGATATTAGGTTCTAATTATCACAGCTATGTGGATTAGGTCGCGTATTTGAAATGTCACGTAAGTAGGTAAACTAAAAGTTGGTCACTGGATTACCATAATCCATATAAACAGAAACCTATATTAGTCATAATATATTTTTGTATGGCATTCTTCGATGGCAGAAACGCCGATTGCTTAACCCGATATCCGACGGTCCTGGTGGGTTACTCTTGAAACACAATTGCAATAATCAATTTCCAATCACAAATCTAAAAAATTCAAATGGCACTCTTTAAAGCGATAATAGCGCTACATTGGAATTAAATTGCGTGGAAATTGAGTGAACAAATTATTATCGAGATGGGGCGTTTCGAAATTGCGAAACTTATCCCAATATCGATACATATTAATCGTATTGAGATTGAGTTTGCGTCAAGAGTAGCCTACCTGAGTTAAATTCCCAGATATTAAATTAACAATTTAATGTGGGTAAGTACTAACTGTTCAGTAGTTAGCAGATGTTTGCGATCGATCACCAAGCCGCATTTCGTATCAATTGTAGTGATGACTTAATTCACTAGGCATCTGCCTAGCAGTGGGCAGCGTAATATATAGGTTATATGGTTTTAAATAAATAAATAAAATAAAGCGGAGGAGCTCGATGGCGCAGTGGTTAACGCGCCCGGTCTGCGAGTGCTGAGGTTAAGCAACTTTCGCAAAGGCCGGTCATCGGATGGGTGACCAAAATATATCATCTCGAGCTCCTCCGTGCTTCGGAAGGCACGTAAAGCCGTTGGTCCCGGCTGCATTGGCAGTCGTTAACAATCACCAATCCGCACTGGGCCCGCGTGGTGGTTTATGGCCCGTTCTCCCTATCCATCCATAGGGAAGGCTCGTGCCCCAGCAGTAGGGACATTAAATGAGCTGATGATGATGATGATGAAATAAAATAAATAAATATGTTAAAAACTTTTTTTAACAATCTTTAAAAAAAAACAATAACTAATAGAGGTGTACAAATAATAATTCAATGATAAGTGCAAAGCTATGTATCCGTTATTTAAATGCGACTTCACGAAGATTGATCGTAGCGTTCGTACATTTACTTCATTAATTTCGTTCAAATGATTAATGCGATATTTTCTTTATAACCTGTAAACGGCCACTTGACATTTTAAAACACGTACCAATGCAGTTCATAAAGAGCGATATAAAGTTTCATATCCAGGACAAGCTTTAATTTGTCGGCATGTTTGGCTATATAATAAAGCGACTTGAAAGGTGAACATAGATTTAAGTCCGCCTAAATACATCCTAATCTGTCGTCATATAACAATGTCAGTTTAGCAGTGTTGTGTGTTTCGACAGTTGAACATAAGATAGCCAGTACCTGAGTAGTTGAGGGTTCCACTTTTGGTAATTCGATAGTTAAAAAAAGAATGTCAACCATACATCTAACCTGTTTGAAAATATACCATCAAAAATTTACACGTTCCATTTTTAAAACAACGTTTTCTGGTTTAAAAAGGAAAAGGTAAAGAAGAATTGAAAAGAAATTCCCTTTATGAGTTTCCTGCTAGTTCTTCTCTCTCTTGTCTTGTAGACTTACGTATCACAGGCAAAACCAACTGAAAAAACGCCGGTATTTCCAGACCATTACGACCTTGGGATCTTCAAGAAACGAGCCTATTCCTTCCTTAAAGGCCAGCAACGCGTCTGCGATTCCTCTGGTTTTGGGGGTGTCCATGGGCGGCGGTGATTACTCTCCATCATGTGACTCGCCTGCTCGTTTGCCTCCTTCTTTTATTTATAAAAACTATTTTAATGTTACGTTGACGATACCGATAATAAAGTAGTTTGCGCTAAATCCCGTTAAAAGCGTTTAAAACATTGTTTTTTTCCCAATGTAGTAGAAAGTAAGGTAGTGGCTAGAGTTACCCTTTAGATTAACAAGTCTGTATTGGAAGGCTACATTTCTCCATGGGTTGACATAATTGATGTGTAATAATACCGATCAATAAATTATTAACTAAACTCTTAGTGCCATCTTCATACTGAAGTTTGGAGATCAGTATACAAAATTTTCTACGATCCCATATAGCTTGTTTTATTTTTATAATTATTTTATTTTTTATTAAGCTATGTTTAAAAACTTTGTTTATGATATATTATCTGAAATATCTCGCTACCACTGGAGTCCAAGTATTCGCAAAGCGAAGTGAAGGCAGGCCGGCGCTGGCGCGACCTTGCCGTGCTGTGCCGGCCCAAATAACGCCCGCTAATACACCAATTTAATTGATTTGGTTCAGTGTGCACAGCGATGCCCGTTTTGCCACGCTAATGTCCGATGATTTTGCAATCGGTGGTGTAGTTAATATTATTCTAGACTTCTTGGCGGGAAAGTGAAGAGTCATGTATGTGGTTTTGTTTTATTTTCTAAAATTTGTGTTATGTTGAATATTAATGAGAAATAATGGTGGATTATTTACCGTTAAGTGTTCGTGAGTATGCATGAGTGTTGGGAAATGAAACAGAACAGTGCAACAGCACTTTTAAAATTCTCTCAAGAAGTCAGCGTGAGGACTTAGTAAAGCCCCACATCTTTACTGAGATACTCGAGGGGTTCGGGGTATATCATTTCTCACTTCTCATTTCTATTATCATTCATCATCATCATACAGGAAGGAAATGTTGTTTATTTATGTATTACTTTTTTTTTTTTTTTTTAATTTATTTTGGACCACAAACAGGTTTACAATGTTTGATTTATAATATGACTATACTTATAATAAATTATTTATTGCAAGCCCAACATCGCTGGTCACAATTTATGAATTAAGGAGCTTATTTAAGTGGAGCTATACATGTACTTTTTAATACTATTTAAAAAAATATACTCATATAAAAAAAAAATAATGCATCCATAATGCTATGACAAATAGTGGACATCTGTGTCCGTACTGCCAAGTGCATAAAACGCTACCACAGACCATCTTAACATCAGGTGCAGTCAACTACATCAATATGCATGCACATTTTTCTTACGACATTTTTCTTTAGCGACATCTTAGTAAAGGTATGAAGTAGAATAATAGTGAAACATAATTAACGCCGCTGACCGCACCCGTGAATATATAAGATTATTAATTACACAAGTATGAGTTAAAAAAAATATTAAAAAATATTAAGTTCATTATTAAAATTAGGTTAAACATCATTGAGAATGTCGGTTACCAACTTCCTATAAGTACAAGTGTTTACAGCAAATATATCTAAATCATTGAATAATTTATTATGTGTTTTTAACATTCTGTTGATAGGGCATCTAAGCCCAGCATTAGTTCGACATGTTGCAGTGGAAAAAAATTCATGAGGATGTGTTGATCGCAAATGAGTTCTTATCGGTATTCTATAATATAATTCGTTAGTTAATTCAATACAATTGTATTTGTTATGGCACATATCATATAACAGCATTTCTTCTAATTGAATGCGTCTTGATTTCAAATTCAGTACTTTGTAACGACTCAGTAGTTCTACATAGGGCAATCTTTTCTTGACACACTTATAATGCATACACCGCAGATATTTCTTCTGCACTGATTCAAGCCTACTAATGTATTTCTCGTATAGCGGGTTCCAGATACTAACTGCATACTCCATCTGTGACCTAACAAGTGATTTAAAAAGATAAAGGTAAGTTGACGGTTGTTTAAACATGACACCTGAACGCATGACGAGACCGTACATCTTATAGGTTTTATTTATAACATTTTCTATGTGCACATCAAAATGTAGTTTAGAGTCGAGAGTGATCCCGAGATCTTTAACAATGCTATCTTGATTCAATATAGTACCGCAGAGCGAGTAGGGGAACTTACTTATTATCCTTTTCTTAGAAAAAGTTATAAATTTGCATTTTTCTAGACTAAGATTAAGTTTATTTACAGAGCAGTATACAGAGAAACGATCCAAATCTTCCTGAAATCTAGCATGGTCGTTGAAGTTGTCTATAAGAGAGTAAATTTTTAAATCGTCTGCATATAACAAGAAATTACAATTATGAAAGCATTTATTTATATCATTTATGAACAATATGAACAGTAATGGACCGATAATAGAGCCTTGCGGTACTCCTGAGCTAATATGTACACATTCAGATTCATATCCCCGTAATACAACCTTTTGAGTTCTATTTGAAATATATGATTTAAACCAGCGCCAGAGGTTTCCTCGTATACCATTAAAAGCAATTTTTTCCAACAATATTTTATTTTTGTACTTGTAAGAAAAATTACTTTGACACTGGCTAAATGTGCTAATCGCACGAAGCCATCGACTAAAGGAAAACAAAATCCTGGACTTCTTGGCGGAAAAGTGAAGAGTCATGTCTGCCGTTTTGTTTTGTTTTCTAAAATTTGTGTTATGTTGATTATTATTGTGAAATAATGGTGGATTATTAACCGTTAAGTGTTCGTGAGTGTGCATGAGTGTTGGCAAATAAAACAAAAAAGTGCAACGTCACTTTTCAAATTCTTTCAAAAAGTCCGCGTGAAGTCTTTGTAAAGTTCCGACTTCCTGTTACACTGTTACACATACTTCCGTCCCATTTCACGAAATCACTCCCACAAATTACTTGTATAGACTTTTCTATACAAGTAATTTGTGGGCTCCTTTGAGCGGAAAGATATTAACCTGTGTTTGGTATATAAAGTATAATGTATATCAGTAAAGATGTGAGACTTTACCGAGAGAGATCATACGCGGACTTGTTGAGAGAATTTGAAAGTGACGTTGCACTGTTTTGTTTCATTTGCCAACACTCATGCACTGTGCACGGTAACCTTAATGCGAAAGTTTGTGTGTATGTGTGTATATTTGTTGCTTCTTCACGCTGCAACGGATGGATGGAATTGGATGAAATTCGGCATACAGATAGTTTATAACCTGGATTAACACATAGGAATAGGATACTTTTTATCCCGATATTCCCATGGAAACGGGAACCACGCTGGTGAAATTGCGGGCGGCCACTAGTGGTAATAATCCCACCATCAGAAGAGCTCCTTGGCGCAGTTGATAACGCGCCTGGTCTGCGGTTGCTGACGTTAAGCAACTGTCGCAAAGGCCGGTATCAGATGAGTGACCATCATCATCAGTGGGGACATATAATGAGCTGGTGATGAAGCCCACCATTATTTCATCCATTTGAAATTAAAGCCAAACCGTAAAGGTCTTTTCACTTTCTTCCAGTCTACTAATCACTAGTCTACCAGCACACGTTTTGCCGTCTTCCTATAATATGGGGTCCTTCAAACGAGGCGTGAAGAGGCACCTCCGGCAGGGTGAGGGTGACTGATGCTGCGTTGTTTTCACGCTGCACTAGTTGTCTTCGCGTCTACTCAATCAGATGGAGTAAGTAATAAACCACGCTAACTATAAAAAAACTCCTACCAAGAAGTCGTAGAGTTCATTTAAGTAACTTATTTTTATTCAAGTGTAGTTCCCGAACTACATAAAGTTCTTTCGTTCACATGATATTTGACATGAATAATCCATTCTTAGCGAGAATTGATTCTATCTAAGATTGACATCACGTAACTTTAATTTCGTGACAGAAATGTTAAAGCATATATCAGTATTAATGTTTATATCGTAAGTTATGTTAGACTGTAAGGTATTTATGAAATTATGCCCCATTGTTGCCTGAATAATATAAATTAAAAATAAGAATGTTTATAGCTTGCTTGTCTTTAGACAAAGTATGCTAAAATAAAAAAAATAATAAAAAATAAAAACTCTGAAACTTTCCTAGTAACAAACAACCTCCATATCTCGGCCATATGGCGCTTTTCATGCATGTTCACAATTTTCAGAGGTTCTATGCACGGGTAACTAGTTCCAAACATTCTGCATAATTAATTCTTTATTGCACCATGCAATTGGGGACGTTACGTCATTAACAGATTAAAAAAGTAAAACAAACTAATATTCTTCCTTCCGTCATATCTGTAAAGAAGTGCTTCATATACGAAACCTTTGTTTTATGAAAAGTAAGTGTTAAAAAATAAATACAGGCCTACTCACCACAAATAAGAAATCTGATGACAACGCTTTGTAATTTCCAAGAGACACTAGCCAGCCGGTGTCAAAAGATCCCGTGACTCAAACGAGCACCTTGAAACCATCTTCGTTTATATACAAAATAAGGACACTGCAGAAAGTAAGCTTCATACAAACGCTTTTTTTTGAGAGAGCGAGAGAGAGATAGCTTCACCAGGCTTTTCTTGGAGCGACGAGAATCTAAAAGGGTTCCCCAAGCCGTGTGAATCCGAATCACCGTCAGAAGTTTTCTAGAGGGAACGGCATCCCTGCCCTACTAGATTCTTAGAGGTGTTCGGATCGAATCGGGGAGAACAACAACCCGAGGGTGCCTCTAAAGCCTTGGACCTCAGCTCGGGTTGACCGGGTCGTGTGGGTGGGCAGAAGCACCCAGGTACATGTCTGTACCTGGTATAGAGCGCGAGAACCTATCTGGATAATAGGTAGTGGACTATACGTGTCCACGGAGCAACTGGCTCGAGACACTAGTTTTAAAAGTACCGGATAAAGAATGCGCTTCGGCGCGTCCTGATCTGGCGTTATGACCTACGTAGATGGTCCCTTGTGCTTGCACAAGGATGTCTGACACCTACTTTGTAACATGACGGGTGGTAAGGGGTGTCAGTATAAACTTTAAAGTCGTGTGTAGCTGGGTTGTATCGAGATCCCGTGCCCATTAGAGTCTATGTGTGCGTTGCTACATCGCGGAATGTATTAAGCTTACATTCTGCGTCTCCTTATTTTGTGGTTTATGTAAAGCAGGTGTAACTATTGTTATGCTGATTGTCTGTGGCGACCTTGCAGCGACTCTGCCAATGTTGTCACAGCTGTAGTTGATATTATCTATGGTATCGGTGATAGTGAAAGTGAATCTTGAGGTTGGGGATGCGATTTTGAATCTCTTGTGTTACAAATTTAATATTTTGCTAAAAAAACACTTTCAAATTAAAGAATATTACTTACTATAGGGATAGGAGCTCGATGGCGCAGTGGCTAACGCGCCCGGTCTGCGAGGGGTGACCAAATATTTATCATCTCAAGCTCCTCCGTGCTTCGGAAGACACGTAAGCCGTAATCCAGGCTGTATTAGCAGTCGTTAGAAACCACCGCACCGCACTGGGTCCTTGGTGGTTTACGGCCCTTTCTCTCTGTGGTGTTTCCATCCATAGGGAGGCTCGTGTCCCAGCAGTGGGGACGTAAAATGAGCTGGTGATGTGATAACTACAGCATTCTAAGTTAAAGTTCAATTGTGCCAGTGTTTTTTGCACTTTCAACACATTTCGTAGGTGTGCTTCGTGGAATAGAAAATTAATTATTTTACATTTTTATTTTGAAGTGCACCTACCCATAGGTGCTTCGTGCTTCGTGGAATACTTTAGGGGTGCTACGTCTGGGTGTGCTTCGTTTAGGTGTGCTTCGTGGAATACCTCCATTAAATAGTCTTACTAACCCATTAAGGAAGCTAACACGTTTCACTAGGATGGGTTCACGTCGATATAGTGTAACGGAAACAATTTTTTTTTAATTATTAGGACATCCAACAATATAAACACTGGTACAAGTAAAAAAAAACCGACCAAGTGCGTGTCGGGCCACGCGCAGTGTAGGGTTCCGTAGCCCATCTCAATAATGCGGACTCTGAGAAGAGGGCTTTTATGAACATTTATTTAACGATGGCTCATATACTTAAATGTAGATACTACCGGTTTCACACACCTGACAACGTTATTTAAGTAGTTCCCAATGAGTTTGTACTGCGCCAAGTACATTTTATAAGTTGATCGACTGTTAGTCGTAAACTTTTAAAGCCTACTTAGCTGTGATAGTTTTCCTTTCAACTTCGTCATATGTACAACTAAGTACCGTGAATTTGTTCACGTATCCAAAAACAACCATTTGGCTGGCAGGGTAGGCTTGACTCTAACAAAATTTTACACTTTAAAGCTTAATAGTTCACAAACGGATGCCTCAATCAAAAAACTGTTTCCACAAACCCGCAATATTTTTGAAATTGCTATCCAACGGCATCCCAAACTATGGGGTAGACAAGAAAAAAAATACATCCCCACTTCACGTGTACGGGGAGGTAACCTAAAAAAAATATTTTTCAAAATTTTACTTTACCACTTTGTCGGCGTGATTAATATGTATATCCATGTCAAATTACAGCTTTCTAGTACTAAGAGACTATGAGCTAGGCTGGGGACGGACAGACAGACAGACAGACGTGGCGAAACTATAAGGGTTCCTTGTTGACTACGGAACCCTAATTATAAAAACAAACATAAACTTAAAGCTAAGTGTCATCTTAATTATAGGTTGCCACGGGGCGTGCAACGTGGACTATAATTTACTTTAAGTAGTTGAGTACCTACGTTAGTTTAGGTTTATTAATTGGAGATTGAACCACGATTTCTCGCATTCAACCCAAGCATCTTTAAAGCTACCGACTACCGACGTTGTCAAATGGAAACGTTAAATTCAGGGTGCCTAGTGTGAATTTTATTTACCATTTGATTTCGTTAACGAGAACGAGATATGTAATTCTTTAAAGTGGTTAACGTGATCGAATGTCTGAGTTTCAATTACTGTTCTTATAGTTTAAGGTTGTAAAGAAAACATAATTACTTATTTACTGCGTTACCATGTCGATGGACCAGGATATTCAGGTTGAGCAGTATATTGCAAAAATAAAACTATATTTTATACATTAAGTTTTAATGTGTTAAACGAGTTGTGTATGCAATTTAAAGTAAATTGGCGTGGTGAATGTCACCGGTGCCAAGGTTCGGGCCGAGTCGATGTCGACATTGTAAACTAATTATGGCTGCGCAGAAAAAGGCTTTTTGTTTGTACCAGATGAATTATTGTGTTCATGCTTGTATTAATAAAATAAAAAAATAAAAAATATGTTTATTTTCTGTAACAATATTTAGTTTTACATTGTTTAGGGACAGGAGTCTCCTTTTAAGCTGTTAAGCCTGTTCCAGGAGATACCGCTCTTCCATAGCAATGGCTATCTTATTTAATAATTATATTTATACATTTTATTTAATAAAAATTAGAAATTAAAATGTAATGTATTGTATCACTGAACGGGTAATAATGTAATGAAATATCGTAGTAGCACCAGTCTTCAACATAGTAACCCAATGTTCGACACCAATTTTCATATAATATATAACTGGCTGACCGGACAGACGATGTCCGGTCTAAGTTTTAATAAATGGGATCAAGAACGCCATCTATTTAGAGTAATATACTTAAAGTGGCGTTTCGTATAAAAAAAATCCAAAATTTTTAATTTTTCTATTTCTTAGCTGTTTTTTTGAGATTACACTTTAGAGCGAACAAAACAAAATAAAAGTTATTCAAATCGGTTTAGCCGTTTTTGAGGTTTAGCGAGACTATCGAACAGCAATTTATTATATTTAAGTATAAAGATTTCAAGAAATTCAGAATATTAGTAAAGATATATATGTACATTCCGAGATATGAGCTTTTGCATTGCAATGCAACCCAGTATTACATGTAATATATTGTATATTTTCCTCGCATGTGGGAACACAATATTATTTCTCAATGTTCAACAAATTAGTTACTGTCAGTGTTTCGGCCGATTGAGGCGTGAAATGTCAGTAAATGAACGCTCACATTTCGCATAATAAGTGTTTTGCGATGTAATGTAATGATACTCTTCAGAGATTCCCGCATGGATTGTGATAAGGTGCGATTAATGCACCACTCGCATAATAAATAAAAGCGCTTAAAATGAAGTACCTTTAAAACTGCCGTTATTTAAAAGACAAAGTTATAAAAAGCTCTTGCCGAATCCTGCTCAGTTTCCCTTTAGCAAATTCAAATTCAAATTCAAAATCATTTTATTCAATTTAGGCTACAAGTAGCTCTTATGAATGTCACTATGCCATCGGTTCGTAAGTCTACTCTGGGCGGGAGATCTTGTACTGAGAAGAACCGGCAAGAAACTCAGCAAGTGTCCAGATCTTTTCTCCCTTACAGCGTCAAAAATATTGGAAAATGCCCGATCATAGCAGGACACTTTCCATTACAATTAAACACAAAACATACTTAAAGAAGACAACCACAACATGTAAAAAAAAAAAAAACATTAGCATTATTCGTTATAGACTTGAAAATTCATGCCATAGTAAATGAATTTATATGTATTATGTAAATAGCCTTTAACTTCCCCACAGCTGGGCAAAAGCCTCCATCATTGAAATCATGTCATCACTAGAATTGTGATCGATCACAGGTCCGGGCTATGCATCGAAAAATCCCTGGGAATTGAACAAGGAACCTTCGGGTATGGAGCCGAACGATTTGACACTCGGCCACCAAGGCGTATATATGTATATATATAAATAAGATATAATAATATGACCCCTTTCAAAACTGAATAAATTTGTTTAAATTTCCACCAACGTGTTTCACATGGCCTCTTCGTTAAGTTTATCTTTCAACTAAGATACAAATTTAAATAAATGTTAATACTGAAAATAAATTAAATAGCTTTTATTTAAATACGCTTGATTTGCTATATTTAATGTGATAAAAGAGATAGATAGATATTTGTCAATTTGTAAACTTCTATGTGAATATTTAACGCAATTGAATTGGGTAGGTTTAAAATGCTGCTGATATCGATCATGTAAATGAAAACGTGAATTTGCATGGCAACATTTTGACTTTCCTCGTTTGTGACCAGGGTACCTATTATAGTGTGAGTTTTGTTTACCATCCGTATTCATTCGATTACGTTTACGAAAACGAAAATTTGTGTGGCATTGTTACACCCTCTTGGCGACATACGAGAAGATTTACAATTTTGCCATACAATTTATAGTTTTCGTTAACGTAACCGAATGGCGAATGAAAATGAGTGTATTAATATTAATGTTATTGTAAGACTAGAACTTAAGCTAAATAAGTTAAACAATGTACGAGAACTACTGCCGACAAACTGCTCGGAATTTGGCAGAACATACATTTTTATCATAAGCGTAATTATGAAGTAAATAAATAAAATAAAAACTTGCATTAGGCACCCTGGAGGCGCTGCTCCAATTAGAAACAAAGTCTCGTTTTCATTACGTAATAGAATGGCAAATAACACTCGTCACGTTTTGGAATAAGATGCTTAATTAATTTTCGAATTCAAACTGAAGTCGTGCGGTTTCTAAATAGTGACATCAATTAGTAAGTTTTATTAAGTCCTTGCTGCTGCCCACAGCTCTACGGGCGGCCATTACTTATCACCCACTCGCAGACACACCGTTCTGTGCTGATGACGAACTAAACTGACGTTATTATTGATATTTTACAATATGTCATCTTCGTACGTCGTGAAGTCATAATCTGCTTGAGCAAGGACAAATAAGAATGTGCGATATGTTCTTTTTTAATTTTACGCAAACATCACACATTTGAATGAAACAAGCGAAAATTATATAGGATACTGGCACCAGTGTTGGACACTTTTAGCCCAGTCCTCGACACAACTTTCGTCGCCAAAAATAAACATAGATTATCATTGAAATTTTACGGGATAACAGAATGAACATTCCAGCGCGCACAAAGAAATTTGGTGACTATTCTTTGTAGCACCTTCAAAAGATGGAATATTGGTGAATATTCCATCTTACCAGCACACGTTTTCCCTCCTTCCTATGCCATGGGGTCCTTTAAACGAGGCGTGAAGAGGCACCTTGAGGGCCGGCAGGGTGAGGGTAACTGATGCTGCGTTGTTTTACGCTGCACCAGTTGTCCTCGCGTCTGGATTCCGTTTCCACTTAACATCAGGTGGAGTAGTCATTTGCCGAGCTAGGTATAAAAAAAAGAAGCAGGTGGTCTCCATTTAACTCTTGCTAAGAGCTAAAATCAGTTGCTGAGCCCTATTTTTAATAATTAAGGGACAAAAATGTCTGCCTGTCGAAAACTGGTTTATCTTTTAAAGTTATTTAGTTTGCTTATAATTATTTTAATTTCTTTATAGCTCTTTGTTCTTGCTTGCTTTTGTACGTAAAGGTTTGTACCACCATCATCATCACCAGCTCATAATGTCCCCACTGCTGGGGCACGAGCCTTCCCTATAGATTGATAGGAAGAACGGGCCATAAACCACCACGCGGTTTGTATAATACAAGAATTATGTTCTCAAATACGTTTAATTTCAATTTTAATATCAAGAAACGAAAACTAATTACGGATTTGATAACGTGCCTCAAAAACGTTAACAAAAGCTTTCATCGCATGTTATATTTTTTCACATCCGTATTCGAAATGTTGAGATTGAATTAGTGACCTTGTCACCTGGTGTTAGGGTCTCAAATTGTTTCGTGTCACGAAATGATCAATAGGTAGGGGGTTCAAGGTTAAAAAGGCCACAAAGGTGATCTAGTTATGAGTGAGCTAATAATTGTGATTGACAAGAGACTAGACTTACTATTGTAATACGTTTAAGCTGTAATTGTCAAATCAATAATATAAGGCAGAGTGTAGGTAGGTACAAGGTTTTGTTAACTAACTGTTGCTCTTTGGCTTACGAAGTAAGAGTAGATAGTGTTTATAATTTCGACGAGTTGGATTGAGCCATGATGGCATAGTTGGTAGTTCGTAGTGCACCTGACCTATCGTTCAATCGCTCTCGGGCTGCGGTAGAGCGAATTTTCGCTGTCGCTGTCATAGGCGGTACGAAATGACAAGATGACGTCACAAATGATACTCGTAGCGAGAGCGATCTAGTTAGGCGGTTGGGGCCCTGGCATGTCATTGGGTTCGAATCCCGCTCGTGATTTTTTCAACGTTTTGTTTTTTTTCAAGTAAACGTTAAATCACGCTTAGACTGTTTGCAGTTATATTTTAAAGTTTTACTGTCATCATCATCATCATCATCTCAGCTAAAAGACGTCCACTGCTGGACAAAGGCCTCTCCTAAGGATCTTCACAACGATCGGTTTTGTGCTGCTCGCATCCAGCGGCTGCCCGCGACCTTCACCAGATCGTTGGTCCACCTTGTTGGAGTGGAGGTCTGCCCACACTGCGCTTTCCGGTGAAAAGATAGAAAATATTGCCCATTAACACCGGCTACAAATGTGCAAACGGCATCGAGTTTTAATTAAAGAAAAAAATTTGAATGAGGGGAAAAGTAGATAATGCTGATTAACTGCGGTGGCTTGGTCGGAGCCACTATAACAAAGTTGGTGGTGCACCTCGAATGGGTTCGAATCCTGCTCGTAAAATATTAATCTAATTTTTTTATTGAAATCATAAAGGCTGTTTTTTTTTATGCTACTGTTATATATTCTATGAAAATAAGTCAGGCAATTCAACTGTTAGTTCCAATTTTGCGGGCATTATCTCGCTCGCTGTGTCAATTTCTATAAAACATTCCTATTTTACGTATATACCCTAACGAGTTTTACCGCACGAAAACGATAAATTGTTCGTGCTAGGCTCAAAGGTCGTTCACCGACTAAGTATTCATTTTAATCTTCTATTAATAAAGAGGTAACGTTTGTTTGTGTGTTTGTTTGTTTGTTTGTTTGTCGGGGCTAATCTCAGAACTACTGGTCCAATTCCAAAAATTCTTTTACTGATTGAATGCTATACAGGGTGTAATCGTTAAGTGTGACCAGCCCATTATTCCTTTATATTCCTAAAACCTTTCTACTAATCTCATAGTAAATGTATGGAAATTTTAGATACTTCTCGATTGATTTTCAAAAAGTTATTGATATCATTTTACTAATTAGGTAACGTACTATCGATATCAGTTTAAAGATTTTTGATATCTGTAACCGTTACGGAATAATCGCCTGGTCCATCAATCAACACTTAACGATTACACCCTGTATATGTATAACCTTGTTGGTAACATAGGTTATTATTTTTTGTTTTTAAATAGTTTATTTTTAAGTCTTTAATCCATGCGGACAAATTTGCAAGCAAAGTGCTAGTGTAATATATAAGAAATATTTTTCATTGAATATTTCCTCACTTCTGAGCTGTTGACCGTACGTACGTATTTAGTTGACCAGATCGGTTTTCAATGGCCGACCTTGCACGTGTAAACAAACGTTATATATTCGTATACCTATTTGTGTATTATAATAGTTCTTGTGGCGAGCGCGGTTTTTCCTTAGACATGACGCGCACTTTGACGTAACACTAGCTTTGTCACGTGTCTTCTGTCACCAAACCACAACCTGTGGACTTACAATCAGCTCTTATAGCAGTATTATTGCAGAAACTACCATAGCATAATACCAGTGCTTTGCTTATACACTTTACTACCTATGCAGCTATTTTTATTGGTGACGAAATGAAAGCACTGTGGCTGTTTCTATGGTTTATTTACCTTATATGCTGTTTGATATCCTTGATTCTGTAAAATAAAAAATGAGAAACTTGTTGTTCTTTCTCGGGTTACGATCGATCTTGTATGTCAAGCTACTTTCGTAATGCCGTGCTTTCGGATGGGTGACGAAACGAGTACATCTTGACGTTTTATCCATCACAAAGAAAGGGACGGCAAGCACAAAGAATGGTAGATATGAAACGTTTGAATTAGTCTGGCACTTTGGAATATTTTTGAAACACAATGACTAAATTGAAATACATTTTTATAAAATACGTACTTAATTTTGCAGTTTAATTGAACTGTTTCAGAAACCAGAAATAGTTTACATTATTTTTAATTACCACTGCAGCTCGTCCTTGCCTGTTACTTCCGTTTGCAAATAAATATTAAACTCATTTCAACAATCCAGTATCTTAATAAAATAGTTTACGTAGAACGTCATGGAAGAAGTATCTAACATTTTGTAATTGTTTATTTTTCTTAAATATCTTTAAGTTTAAGTTTCTTTAATATGTTTTAATAATTAAGAACGCCAAGTGGCAAAGCGTTGGCCCGATACTCGAAGGTCCTAGGTTCAATTCCCAGGTCTTGCTTTGTCAAGTACTAAAGTGTTTATGCGACTTTTGTTGTTCCCTGTACCTAACGGCTCTGTGATGAAATATAAGATTTTTTAAGAGTAACGGCTTTTAGTTTTCTCGTCACATATTGAGAAGTGTCAGATGGCCCATCCGATCACTTGTCACAATAATACATTAGCATGTCAGGAATAGTTTCGGTCTGTGTTTCGGATACACTATCTGACACCTACATGACCGTCAGCGTCAGGAAGAGGTAAAACCTGCTGGTTCAGTGCATTGTACGCTTAAACGCTTTTAAAATAGGTATTATAATAACTATCCATAAATAAGCATTTATGCTAAAATGTCGACAAACCATTCGTTTGTATCTAATACCTTTAAACAAGCAAATCTTGTATATATAATATGTATATCTATACTAATATTATAAAGAGGAAACCTTTGTATTTTTGTATGTATTTATGTTTGCAACAAATAAACTCAAAAAGTACTGGACTGATTTAAAAAATTATTTCACCATTAGAATGCTACATTAGCGCTGAGTAACATAGGATATACTTATTAAATAAAATACTAAAAACGACAATTTAATTTTCCAATACAAAATGATTTGTTTGTTTTGTTTTCATGGAAACCATTGGATATACATATATTTAACTCAATGATGGAAACTGTCAAAGCGGTACGAAGTCCGCCGGGTCAGCTAGTATATATATGTATAATCTGAATCTCGGAACCGGCTCTAACGATTTTCATGAAATTTAGTATGCAGGGGGTTTCGGGGGCGATAAATCGATCTAGCTAGGCTTCATTTTTGACGTGACAACGTCTTATAATTCGATAGAGCCGGCTGCACGCACGAAAAAGTTCGGCGTTACCTCGCTCTGAGGCGTTCCATGTAAGGCTTGAAGTGCAAGCGAGAGCGCGGAACGAGCGACAAAGAAGCACAATCGGCTGAGTAGAAATTTAGTCGTGCTGCTGTGCAAGCCCGTGTCCGGCATCGCCACCGCGGTACTTACCCCCAACACCCCCCGACACCCCCAACACCTCCCGACACCACCAACTCCTCCCGCCTACCTGTTCGACGGGCTGCTGCAGGCTGCTGTGCAAGCCCGTGGCCGGCATCGCCACCGCGGTACGTACCCCCAACACCCCCCGACACCCCCAACACCTCCCGACACCTTCTTAAGACGTTGTCACGTTCAACTATCGTCAGTAAACCGACTTTATTAGAAAATATTATAAAAAAATAATGAGCAAAGCTCGGTCATCCAGGTACTTGTATCATAAAGTGGCTGGTTCTAAAAGTTTTCTTTGTTCAGTAATTTCAGGAGAAAACCCTTCATTTCCCAGGCCAGGTAGAGTGTGTTTCAGGTTTTTATGCCTGGGTTTATCACCACCTCACCACCACCACCACCTTATTAATTTTCAAGCGTGGTGATTAAGCCATTACCTATCAATTGTCTATCAGTGGGAAAGCTATAGGCTATTTAATTTACTTTACCCTTCAATGCTTACACATAAATAAAAGCCTTGTTAACCCATCCGGTAAGCTAATTAGCCTTCTGGATAGATTAACTAATGGGCTTGTGTTAGTACTCAACTCATTTATAAAAATAAAAAATAACTTGTAAAAAGAAAAGACAAAGTGTTAAAAAATTTCACGAGCGGAATTCGGCGAGTGGGGTTGAACCAATATTTGCGTAAAATTATATGTAAATAATCATAAATATATAGCTTGCCTAATTCTTAACTGATCTTTCAATATTTGTAAAAATATTAAGTTAAATTAAGATGTTGACGACGTAGTTGTCGACATTGAATAGGGCTTCTTTGGCTTATAGAGTAAAAGTAGATAGTGTTGATTAATTTCGGCGAGTTGAATTGAGCCACGATAGCATAGTGGGTAGTGCACCTGACCCGGCATGTCATGGGGTGCGGGTTCGAATCCCGCTCGTGGAATCTTTTCAACACTTTGTCTTTTTTCAAATTGTAATTTGTTCGCAACAATATTTGCGTAAAATTATAATATGTAAATAATTAAAAAATAACTTTTTTCTTTTAAACGAAGCGGAGGTTACACTGACTAATGACTACAATGACTATTAATTCCCTAATAATTAATTTCAATTGTTTAACTCCAATATGTGTGCACACAATAGTTATTAACAACTGTTTGACACTTCAATCATTAACATATTAATAAAGATTAATAACAAATTGTAACTGCCAACTCTTTGTGGAGACTTGTAATACTTAACCCGTAACCAATTAAAGACAACGGTACAACTCACTGTTAGACTGGTAATTAGCGCATTATTAAATCACAATGGCACTTGTCATCCGCATGCCGAGCGCGACTGATTGGTTAATTGCATATGCATGCGTCACTGAGTTGCATATGCATGGTAGCTACCCGTAAGGCACTTTAAGCTACGGCCGTAGATTCACACTCACACTGAATGGAACAGTTATGTTCCCAACGAGTCGCCCAACAACCAATTTGTTGACTGCCTGGAGAGGCTACCATTTAAATTCAAAAAATTCAAAATTCAAAATAATTTATTCAGTATAGGCTACAAATAGCTCTTATGAACGTCATTTTCATAAGAACTATTTGTAGCACCTTCGTAAGTCTACTCTGGGCGGGAGACCTTGTAGGTAGTTAGAAGGACCGGCAAGAAACTCAGTAGATAAGGGCATTTCATTAATTGTCCCTTACAGCGTCAAATTATTGGAAAAGGACACTTTCCATCACAAATAAAAATACAAAATATATAGGACAATCACAACATGAAAAGAAAAACAAAAGAGAAAAGTAGGTACTGAGAAGGACCGGTAAGAAACACAGTAGATAAGGGCATTTCATTAATTCTCCCTTACAGCGTCAAATTATTGGAAAAGGACACTTTCCATCACAAATAAAAACACAAAATATAAAGGACACAACATGTAGATAAAAAAAAACAAAAGAGAAAACATAATAATATCTAAGTTTGCAAAATTATATCAGTTTAGACGAATCCGATCCGAAAGCCTCGGGGAATCTAGTAGGGAATGGGGACACGGCAGCGTGATGCCATCACCTATAGAAACCTCTGGGGTTCAGAAACCCCCTTAAAAATACCACATGGTTATTGCAGTTTTGTTTTCGTGTTTTACTCGATCAATATTGAAGCTAGAACCCCTGGATGGGTAAAATGGCTTCCGAGTGGCGGCTCATTGCCAATCCTACGCTCTTATAGGGAGTGCTAACACCTTTTTAAAAGCAGTAAGATATCGATGGTTTGAAAAATCCTTTGTCATTATATCTAAAGGGAAGGAAAGACGTTGGTAACGATTTTAACAGGTTTTAATAAAGAAGAAACGAAGGTGGAAAATACTGAATTCTGACAACCGAACTAGCAAAAAAAGAGGAAAACCAATAGAGCGCATAAGTTATTTCTTTTTATTTGAAGAAATGAAAAGAAGAAAGTAGCTGGGGACCTTCTATTTAAAACTTTACCAAACCCAGCAATGGAAAGAGTTTTATCTTAACATCGTAACTCGCCTCTGTTTCTGGTGATGTGTTTGCCGGAAGATTGACGGATGCACTTAAGGATTGCTTGGAGTTCTGTGAGCGAGATGATTGAATGGTCTGTCCTTTGCTATATGTTTTTCCTTGTTTATTGGTCTATGTTACATATTGTTTAGTGCATTAGTGTATACTGTAATGCTGGCAATGTATTGTTGTTGAATAAATAAATCTTGAAAACATATCTAACAACATAGCCAAAACCTTTCGTATAATCTAGTTAATAATAAACATATTAAATACGAAACGCATTTAATTTTATACCTTCCTCTTCTATTCCATCCTTGATCAGCCGTCATCTTAACATAAACTCCTGTCCAGAATTATTATCAACAATAAAATAAGTAATGCGTGAGTATCGACACACTTATCGAGCGCAGACCATCCGTGAAACACTAAATAAGGCTCGCGCGCAGGTTGCGTGACGTCACCGTGTCACCTTGCTGCCCACGCGCACCGTGCACTGACTGTACTCGTGGCGAAGCAGGAACACTCACATCTCTAATCAAAAGTCAACTCTATTAACGGGGAGT
Source organism: Eudonia mercurella (assembly GCA_963082485.1). Taxonomy (NCBI): domain Eukaryota; kingdom Metazoa; phylum Arthropoda; class Insecta; order Lepidoptera; family Crambidae; genus Eudonia; species Eudonia mercurella. The sequence goes on from OY720043.1 coordinate 1,219,788, forward strand.
AAAGTTTATTTTTGTATAAAAATTCGTATAGAATAATTGTAAGTATACAGAGTGCATTATGATGTTTATTGGTGTTTTTTACTATCGCATGGTAATTTTGTAGTATTGCATGTTGTTTTTATTACATTGGTACCACCTACTTTTGTCGTGTAGTTTTAATTATAGCTCTATTTCAATGCATTAAGGATCAGTTTAGTTTAGCTGATATGGGATTATAATATATACATTTTTATTAGGGTTCGTCTTTTCCGCGTGTTGTTATTATGCAGTTAATGTCTACATAGTGAAGCGTTTATATCTATTTATATAATACTAGCTGACCCGGCGGACTTCGTACCGCTTTGACAGTTTCCATCATTGAGTTAAATATATCAATGGTTTCCATGACAACAAAACAAACAAATCATTTGTATTGGAAAATTAAATTGTCGTTTTTTGTAGTATTTTATTTAATACCTTTTTTTAATATAGCCTATGTTACTCAGCGCTAAGGTAGCATTCAATGGTGAAAGAATTGTTTAAATCGGTCCAGTAGTTTTTGAGTAGCCTTATCATGACTATAAGGTTTATATACCTAATATAGGTTACTTATTATCTTTTTCCATAAAGGTTTTTTCATCATCACCATCAGCTCATTTTATGTCCCCACTGCTGGGGCACGAGCCTTCCCTATTGATGGATAGGGAGAACGGGCCATAAACCACTACGCGGGCCCAGTGCGAATTGGTGGTTATTTATAGAGAGTTTCAAAACATAAATTATAATTATAATATAAAAAATAAATTAGGTTAACATTTATGAAAAAGTATACCAACAACAGACCGTACAAAAATACCACGACTGCCATTCATTACATCCAAATAAAATATAATGACAACAATTATAAATTGTTTCTAAGCTCTATTACCTATCTCCATGTCCATTACTCATACAAGCAACACAATAATTATGAGACATCACCACTGATCCATAAAATCAACCAACAACCCACAATGGAATTAATTTGCTATAACTACCTTCCGGTAACAAAAACTGAATGAATTTCTGTTAGAAGGTATTGCGAAAAAAACTGCGCGTGGGCACGCCAAGGTCGAAGGCGCCATCGCTGTGACGTCACGACGGCAAAATGTAGCAGTGCTGGATGCAAGCATGATTCGCCATTCGATCATGTTAATAAAAATGACAATTTGCATGACATCAAAGCAGCGACTCGTAGTAAAAATCGTGAAGAGTTAAAATTTAATCACCAATTTTTTGAGAGAGTTATTTTTTCGATATTTACGCGGCCTTTTTTGGTGGTGGCGAGAAACTTGAAGGGTTCCGTGTGATCGAAACACCGTCAGAGGGTTTCGAGAGGAAATGACTTCTCGCTAGCGTGTCCCCTTTCCCTATTAGATTCTTCGAGGGGTTCGCGACAAAAACTCACACAAGCAAGACTCATTTTAAACTATTTTTTAAGAACACTGTTTATACGATTTTTTGTAGTTTATGCCTAGGTACCTTTCTCTCTCAAAATTTTGGATACAGACTATGTATTAGGTAATATCAAAGTAGGTCACCTTCAATCGGCCTTCTCTTATTTGCCTAATCACATCACCGTTCAGTAGTATACCTATTCATTGATGAAACAGTCATAAAACTTCTCATGTTGACCCATGTTTAAACGCCCCACGCAGAACTGCCTAATGTGTATTTTGTTTACAATATCTGTTGCAATCTTTATTTTTACTGAGTTGAAAAAAAAGGTTGGATGTAGGTATATGTCAGCCTTTTTGATGATTTTTACGTTCATACTTTTTAACGTATACTTTAAGAAAAATAATCAGCTTTAAAATTACATCTAACTGTTTTTTTTTTAATTAGGTACGAACGAAAAATAGGTACTTTTAACACAATTATTTCATAAATTAATAATTGCTTTTCGTCAATATCTCAAATGTGTAGTTTTTAATGTTTTATATATTTATAATTATTGCAACTTACACAAAGAATAGTTAGATAGGATTATCAACAGAAAAACAAGGCAACAAATAATTAGGTATAATTATAAATACCGATGCAATCATTCCATTTTTCTTCAACAATGTTTTTGTCGTAAACATCGAAGTCGACGAGTTAACTTATCATTACAAATCTACACGTACTTCATGTAATACGTCATTATTATCAATCCTACATATAAATACATATTCACTTCGTATTTTTTCAATGAACTAGTTTAATAAAATAATTTTATTAAAGCAACTTATTATCTAAAAGAAAACTATACATCTTTAAATAAAGTTGCAAAAATAAAAGCTTGTAATTACATAAAAAAGTGAGGAGCCCGGTCTGCGAGTGCTGAAGTTAAGCAACGTTCGCAAAGGCCGGTCATCGGATGGGTGACCAAAAATTTATCATCTCGAGCTCCTCCGTGCTTCAGAAGGCACGTAAAGCCGTTGGTCCCCGGTTGCATTAGCAGTCGTTAACAACCACCAATCCGCACTGGGCTCGCGTGGTGGTTTATGACCCGTTCTCCCTATCCATCCATAGGGAAGGCTTGTGTCCCAGCAGTGGGGACATAAAAATAGCTGATGATGATGACATAAAAAAGTAGATAGATAAGGAAGAGAAAAGGTAGATGGATAGATATTACTCTTATTGCAATCATAAAAAAATTAACATTAAAAATAAAGCAAAATAATATATTAACAAAAAAGTGCACAATGCCACATTGCACAACATAGTGCGATAGATAATAGCTTTGTTACGTTATTAAGATTCCATTTTAAGATAGATGACGTAAACACTTTTATCTGTAAACTATTAAAAACAATGTACGAATAGAAACTGTACTCTACTAACAATGGAACTGTGTTCAGCACAATGCTTCAGCTATAATATACTTATATATTTACATCTTAATGATAATATGCTATACTTCCTTTTTAATGCAGCGATTATAACTATATTAGTAAAAGTTATGATTCCTCATTATTAAAACGCATTTGATACAGTCATTATGTTAAATGCTGACATCTGAGTCACTAAAATGAAAAACTTTTCGAGTATACAACTACCATACGGACCGACTCTCGTACATTTTACATTTATATCACTTAACACTTTAACAACCGATCACGTACTGGGTACGGGTGGGTGGGATCGTCTCAGGACGCTGATCACGTCCTCTGTACGGCATTGACTTTTTTAGCGTTTGTTTTAAAATGACGTTCGTGGTACGTGATTTGCGTGTAACCCCGGTGTAATGAATTAAAAAAATATATAGATCTAAGTATTACAAATAGTTTTTATTTTATAAATCTTATAATATCGGCAAAAATTGCCGGCGTACCAGGAAAGGCGCGCTTTAAAATAGTCGGCTGTTAAACTGTTAAGACTAATGTTACCGCAACCCTTTTAGGTCCGGGTCACAGGAAGACTGGTAGGCTACTCTTGACGCAAACTCAATCTCAATACAATTCCAATGCGATTAATATGTATCGATATTGGGATAAGTTTCGCAATTTCGGAACGCCCCATCTCGATAATAATTTGTTCACTCAATTTCCACGCAATTTAATTCCAATGCAGCGCTATTATCGCTTTTAAGAGTGCCTACTGAATTTTTTAGATTTGGGATTGGAAATTGATTATTGCAATTGTGTTTCAAGAGTAACCCACCTGAGGTATATTGGTCGTCTCAAAATTAATTTGTCCGTTCACTTTTATTTTCACGCAAAATGCGCTCTTTTGATTTTAAAGTGTAGGAACGGGTGGGGCTAGGACTATAACGTGCATGGGAGCCCTCAGGAGGTCTCAGATCCATCCATTGACATTTAGATATTGTGTTACTTAGCCTAGAATCTAGCATAGCATAAAGTTATAGCTCAATGATGCTAACTATGCTAGACGCGTTAGGGTTTCTAGGAACCTGAAGCTTAAAGTTATTTTCCCTCTTCACCCTGTAGTTTTACTTCAAACGTAGCAATGCAAAACAATGCTGCTAGGCGGCAGTTATTAGGGTATTAACCGCCTCTGTGGTCTAGTGGTTAAGACCATCGATCTTAAACGCAGAGGTCCTGGGTTCGATTCCCAGCAGTTACATGTTTGTGTAGAAGGTTTGCTTGGTGGTAGGTCATGTTGGCCCGCCTGGCCAGCTACCACCATCTTATCCTAATATGTCTTCATAACATTAATGTGATTAGTATTGTGTACCGGCAGCCAGAGATAAGATAGCCAGTGCCTCAGTACACAAACTCGGCCATAAACCACCACGCGGGCCCAGTGCGGATTGGTGATTGTGTTAACGACTGCTAATACAGCCGGGACCAACGGCTTTACGTGCCTTCCGAAGCACGGAGGAGCTCGAGATGATACATTTTTGGTCACCCATCCGATGACCGGCCTTTGCGAAAGTTGCTTAACCGCACTCGCAAGCCGGGCACGTTAACCACTGCGCCATCGAGCTCCAAGTGCCAAAGCCAAGGCCAAGTAGTTGGTTGCCATACATCAAGTACTCTAGACAAAATATATGTTGTCAAACTCAATAACCTCGCGTCTCATGATGGGACGCCGCGCCATCGAGTTCATCCATTTTCGTTCTCGTTTCGTGTAAGTAGGTACGTATGTGACGAAACACAAAAAGCCATTTAAGAGATACACTTAATTGGAAAGTGCGTACACGCATTACCTTCTAACGACAAACCGTGAACTCGTGACGTGAGCACAAAGCGCTTGTGTGCAAACTAAAGGCGATCTGAACTGTGCCACAAAATAAGGAGATTGCAGAAGATAAGTTTCAGACAAACGCGTTTGAGCAACGCACACATAGACAACCTTTCGCGGAAACGGAATCTCGCAACAGCTACGCTCGGACTAGGGTTGTCACCTTTTTTTCGTGAAAATAAAGTACCTACATTGATTATTACAAGGCACTTAGAAAAAAAAGTAGGTACATTGTGTCAAAATAAAGTACGATTATTTATTTCGCTTAAAAACATACTTCTCATTGTTTTAAGCAACTTACAACAAATGATTATCACTGCTAAATATCTGCATAGCAACTTTTTGTGTGTTATATGTAAAAAGAATCCCAGAGAAATAAAATATGTGAAATAAAGTATTTTCGCGTACTTTATTAGAGTATAATTAAAAACAAAACCGAAATAACGGCACAATACTTTATAATGTAATGTAATGTAAGTTTTGTTTACAATCCGTATTCATTCGATTACGTTTACGAAAACGAAAGTATGGCAAAATTTTAACTCTTCTCGTATGTCGCTAGGAGGCGCTGCTTCAATGCTTATTTTCTGTTCCGAGATTTGTGTCCTTGAGAGGGGGTCTGTAGATATGTGTTTTTTTTTTCGTCATAGTGACCACATCCTGCCTAATGGTAAGCAGCCAAAAATAATGAGAGCGCTCCTCACCGTGGAACAAGCACGGTAACAAGCGCACCCATTCATGACGGCCTGCATAAATGCCGATTCACGCCTCGCTTAAAAGACCCGGGACTGTAGGAGCTGGGATACGTGTGCGTTGCCCGAGCGCGGTAAGTGTTATGCTTACTTTCTGGGTCTCCTTTATTTTGTGACTGTGCACTGTCCTGTGCTAGGCAGTGGCGCAACCTTTGCCACGGTGCGCTCACGAACGGTCTTTGCAACCATTTTGTTTGGTTTCAATATGGAGCAAGTGGTGTATCACAGTGTGTCAAAAACTCTCAATTAAGTTAATCTTGACGACGTGATCTTTACGACTTTTTTGTATAGTTTCAATGTGAAGCAGGCGGTGTATATCACACAGTGTGTCAAAAACGGTTCCCTATTTTTTGCATAAAATTTTATGTCATAATTTAACATGGCATACTTTTACTTATCCTAATAATAGTTACGCACAATATTAATTTGGCATAACTTTTTAGGCACAATTTTTTTAAGCATACCTACTATAAGCATAATAATTGTTAAGCATACTATTTTTAAGCCTAAATATGCTTACGCATAATGATATTTGAGCATAAGTTTTACAGGCATAACAATTATACACCGAATAAATATCTATCTCCTAAAGTGTTAAAAACATTATATATATAAAATAAACATGTTAACATTATATATATAAAATAAACATGGCTTATAGGGAAGGCTCGTGCCCCAGCAGTGGGGACATAGAATGAGCTGATGATGATGACGATGAACATTAATTTTATATTATATTTTGCATGGAAATCAGGAATAAATACGAGTACGTATAATTAACTAAAGTATGTATCCATTATGCCTTTTGATCTTTATGCCTAGTAACTATAAGACAAATAAACAATATGGCTTATAACTTTATGCAAATTATTAGCTATATTAGCTATATTTATGCTTACTGAAATAGTATGCCAAAAAACAATTATGTCAAAATATGATTATGACAAAAAATAGATGCCGAACTCGTTATGCCAAATTAAATTAGGACAAAAAAATTAGTCGAAAAAAAGAGATCCCGTCAAAAACCACCCATATTTAAGCAATTAAGTAATTACATATTATCTGGTTTAAAATTAAAAAGAAATCTAAATTAAAAATCACTTATTCACTTTAGGCTACACATTATTGAAATCGTCTTCGCCTTTTTTTGAAACGAGTAACTAAGTCTTCATTTTACCTGGTTTAAAACAAATTGTAGTTATAACCTTATCTCGATATCGAACAGTGAACAAAAGTTGAACTCCGCATTACGAGATAGTCTCTTGTCTAGTGTTATGATGAAATACGCATTCATTTTCTAGTGACCATTTGATAAGTCGCCAATGCACTGCGTTAAAATGTGCGTGTGTATTTTAATAAAATATTCTTAATCAATATTGGCTCAGTAAAGCCTGCGCTACACTGAAAGCAGAAGCTGTGTGGTAGCGTATGAAAAAGCATTACGTTTCTTCATTTAATATTTTTATAAACACTTTTAGGTTGCACGCGAGTAGGGTACGCTGAAATGAACTATTCTTTTCACTTTTAGAACCATTCAAGCTTGTTTAACTGATTTTATGCGATTTGAAACTTTCCTTTTTTATGTTTTCTAAGATTAACTGTTAAGTCCTCTGTAGTTATTTTCCTTAAGCAAAAACAGATTCTTATAAATTGGCTTACTGTTTTAAAAGAATTAGACTTTGGCACTTTATTTTTTTTGGCATGAATTTGGCATTTTAAAATGGCACTTAATTTTCTTATCGCGGTTACCGTACATTTTAATTATTGTAAGCCAGTATAAATACTCCGTGCTACTGCTTGTAATCTATTTCAAAAGACCTTTGTGTATGTGCAAATCAAATAAAATAAACATTATTATTTTATTGTTTCTGCACCGCGTCTAGTGTGACGAAGGCTTTACCTATGCCTATCTATCAATGAGCGGCCAAGTCACCAAGTGACATGTGGCCGGCGCAAGTGGCCACCTGCATGAAGGCTGTATGACGACACGCGCCCTACATACGAGATCGCGACTGATTTAGTGCGCACGACTCGTAGTTACACATTATTTTCTACGATCAAATTACGTACAAATTAGATGTGTTATATTTAAACACTGTTTCTGTAAAGTGGCAGTATACTTTATTGCATTCTTTAATGTTTTACGATGGTATTAGGATGTTTAATAATATTGTAACTTATTTACATGAGTCCAAACAAGATTTCAAAGCATAACTCATGTTTCTTTGGTTAAAAATAAAAAAGGAACTCTTCGGTAGTTGAAGATAGGCGTGCTGATAGAAGTGTGACAATGACCAATCAAAAGGGTTTTCTACCAGATAACCAGAACAGAGATAATTTTAAAGATAATTGATTAAGATTTTTAACTTTTCAAATGTTAATTTTGTAATTTGACAGAATTTATAATTTATAACCGCCTCTGTGATCTAGTGGTTAACACCACCGTTCTTAGACCCAATGGTCCCGGGTTTGATTCCTAGTGGGGGGTACAGTTTGTGTACTCTGGTTGGTTGTTGGTAGGACTTGTTAGTCGGCCTGGCTAGCTACCACCATCTTATCTAAATATCGCCACAACATTAATGTTTGTAGCATTGTTGTGTTCCGGCAGCTAGAGATAAGATAGCCGGTGCCTCAGTAGTTGAGGATCCCAGGCCATTGACCTTATTATCACTTAATATCAAGTGAGATGAAGGCGCTGTGCTTACCCGTCAGATATTTAAAAAAAAAGGAACCTGTATGATAAGGTTTTCAATCACATTCCAGTATTTAGCGCAGTAGTGACAGTTGCATCTCAAAATCTCAAGCCAGCTGGTATGTGGACACTTGGCTAAGTGATTTGGTGCTCGCTGCGGGTGTGGCGAAACGCGTTCCACATTCGATGCCGGGCTTGGGCAACGTATTCCTTTTCGGTCAACTATAATTCGGTGATTGGAACTTTAATGAACTGATTACACTTTATAAATGAAATCACGAAGTAACTAGTTTTAATTTGTAATCCTTTTAGTTATCCTTTTAAGTTGAGCTTAATTAGATATTAGAACATAAACAAATATACATATTCTAAGTTCTTTTGAAATAGGAAGCTTAAATTAGATCTGCATGACACGTTTGCACCGTCCCACATTCCAAGCAAAAAGCGAAAGTAAGAGAATCTAACAGGGGATCTCATATTTGAATTTTGAACCGTTTGTGGTAGAGACATTAGGTTCATGGGGCTCGGGTGCTCATAAACTCTTTAAAGATATTTCTATAAAATTAGTAGAAACCACCTAGGACTCCAGAGCTGGCAGCTACTTGGGCCAGCGTGTAAGCATTGCTATCCAACCGACGCCGACGTGACAAATGATTTGGGGTAATTTTTTATTTCTAGTTAGTTATAGTTTAAAGTTTTTTATAAGTTTAATTCACTTGTTATTTTTTACTTTTTATTTTTATTTTTAAATGCTAATTGCTGCACTGAATCTGAATTAAATATTTATAAAATACAGTGAAAAAAACCGTTGGATAGATGGCACTGTGCCGCTAAAAGCACTCAAAAATTAAAAAAGCTGTGTAAGAATTCAGTGCTTACGTCAGCCTTCCCGGTAGCATAATGGTCAGTGCAGGTTCGATTCCTGGCTGGTTCGGTTAGGCATTTAATTTTTTCACTGTATTTTATAAATATTTACTTGTTATTGTCTTTGTTAGTAATACTTTAAAGGTCGTGCCTCGTTTGGAAGCTTCTTTTTCGCTCCTAAAATAAGTAATTCATTAAGAAACAACTTAAGTTGGTACTTGACATTCAATAAGGCTTACTTTGGCTTACAAAGTAAGTATCCATCCCTGTTTATTTTAAATTTAGATGCTGTCGCTGCGATTACGTCTACTTTTTCTAGATGTACACACGCCTGCACATAAACGTACCACAAATTGTCAAATTTTCTCAATGGACTTTGAACTTTATGTTTATGGCATATGGTTGAACATTTATTGAAGAAAATTGACAGTTGTGGAGAGGTTGATGTGCAGGCATTTGTACATTATAAATCACTAGTGACCCGCCCCGGCTTCGCACGGGTGCAATGCTGATATTATCAGTGTTTCTACTATATTATGCATGTATTTATACATATAAACTTTCCTTTTGAATCTCTATCTATTAAAAAAAACCGCATCAAAATCCGTTACGTATTTTTAAAGGTACATACATATAGGGACAGACAGATAGCGGGAAGCGACTTTGTTTTATATTATGTAGTGATAGTGAAGCCGGCGCCGGCGCATCTGTAATCTATTACCAGCATTAGTTGTACACAATGTGGTCAAGCTTTCTAGTTCTGACGATATATGGTCGACTATCTATCTTGAGGATCTTGATCGCGCCCGGTTTGCGATTGCTAAAGTTAAGTAACTTTAGCAAAAGCCAAACATGTATTATCACGAGCTCCTCCGTGTTTCGGAAGGCACGTAAAGCGGTTGGTCCCAGCTGCATTAGCAGTCGTTAACAACCACCAATCCGCACTGGGCCCGCGTGGTGGTTTATGCCCGTTCTAGCTATCCATCCATAGGGAAGGCTCGTGCCCCAGCAGTGGGGACATTAAATGAACTGGTGATGATAGTAGACTATCTATCGACATAAAGCAAAGTTTCTTTGGCATAAAAGATTGATTAACTATACACCATTTTATGTTAAATTTATCGCTGGACTTCAGCCAATTAAACATGTTATATAACCACACTGAAGTATGCATAAGTTTAGCAATACGATGGATTTACTGCCGAAGGCTCTTCCTGTATTAGCCAAGATTTTATCGGTCGAATGTGGATTACTAAGAATTTGGAGGCTCATTTCTATGCAAGGCTATTGAAGTTACATTTGCTTATTGTTATATATTTTTTGTAATAAATATATATTATAATAAAAGGCCGTACATTCCAGCTATGAAGCAATTATATTGGTGAACTTGAGTCTCATCATCATCATCATCATCATCATCTCAGCCAAAAAGACGTCCACTGGTGGACAAAGACCTCCCTCAAGGATAAATCATTTTGAGGGGAATTTGGCATAATCGCCACGCTTGGCAGGCGGGTTGGCGATCGCAGTAAGGTGAGAATAATCACAGAGAGACGCTGCTGCCCATCCTTTGGAATGGTCCCATAGTCGCCTTCTACGACACCCACAGGAAGAGACAAATGCAGTGCAATTCTTTACCCCGGCACCACATGGGGTAGTCTCAACTTAAGTAGTAATAATGATTAATTGTATTTACTTAATCACCACGCTTATCAAATGTGGGTTAATTGTTAATAAGAAACCCGGGCTATGCATCAAAAATTGCAAAACACACTACCCGACTTAGGAATGCAACCCAGTACCTCCAGGTATCTTACCGAACGCGTAAACGCATTGCCACTCGATCAAAAAGGATTTTATTCATAATAATGTACGAAATATTTATATTTAAAAATCATAAGATTTTTACCCGATCCGTGATAAAAAAGTTCAATATTGACTCAACGTCAGTCGGTCTATAAAAAATCATTCCTATCGCTGTGCGTGTTGTAAAATATTATTCCAACATTCTTAAAGGCAAAATAGCAGACCACACTTAACGCAAATAGAAAAACCAATTTTCTGGCAGGCACATCATCCATCTCCCTTTCTATCTCCATACGCGTAAAAGAGATAGACACCTCGTAAAATGATTGACACGATGCCCTCGCGAACATAATGTAAACTGTTATTATGCTTGATATCTCCATCTCGCTGTACGCAAGTTTTTACCTCAGGAAATTATGTAGAGCTCGCAATCTATTAGAGCTGAACAAAAAATATTTATTCAAAGTTTAAGAAAATTTTTGTTGAAATAAACTCAATATAAGTAAATGCTTTTATATTTTTGCTTTTATATTTTGTCGCACTTCCAAAACATGGAATAGTTTGCCTGCACACGTTTTCCCTCCTTCCTATGATATGGGGTCCTTCAAACGAGGCGTGAAGAGGCACCTTGTGGGCCGGCAGAGTGAGGGTAACTGATGCTGCGTTATTTTCACGCTGCACCAGTTGTCATCGCATCTGGATTCCATATTTACTTAACATCAGGTGAAATGGAGTCATTTGCCGTGCTATGTATAAAAAAAAAAAAAAAAAATATCAGGGGAACATTGTTTTATCTACTACCCCCCTTCAGACGTCTATATTTTAGCTGTAGGGGGATTGGGCGCAAGGCACTGCATAGTTTTCATAGAAGTAACGACATTTATACATAATTAGACGTGATTTAATAATCATTTAACATACCAGTTATTAAGTAATGATTCCATGAATACTTGTATGATATTATGTTGTGAATATTGATAATGTAATTAATTAATCAGTAATTGTACATTTTATAAAATGCTTTTACCAGTACTTGTTAAATAATGGTTGACCTTTACATGTGCATGCTTATTCTGCTAATTAAATTTGAATATGTTAAATAAATACTTTATGAATTTATTTTATTGCAATAAAAAGATATGGCAATCCTAATTACAAAACGGAATTTCAGTTACTTGTCTTATATACAAATATGAGACAGTGGGAGTAATTCATCATCATCATCATCATCTCAGCCAAAAGACGGCCACTGTTGGACAAAAGCCTCCCCCAAGGATCTTCACAACGAACAGAGCTCCATATAAAAGCTTATAACATTAATTTATGTTATTTATCCGATTTCAAATCGTTTCTTTTGTAAATAACTTACTAACTAGGAAGCGAGTAAAACACAAATAAAAATAAAATACTGTCCTGTCTAATCGACTATAAGGTGCGCACAGTAAAACTCTTTGTAAATTCACATCATAAACGGTGCGGTTATTGTTTTAAATCTAAGAAACATCGCGCGTCCACATAATACAAACTAGTGTCGAGATTATATCTAGGCGTCCGTCGTTTATAACTAATCGCTGATTATAACACGCGTTGCTAGGCAACGAAAGATAGCTTTTTAACAAGTTGTTTACTAATTACTGATATGACATGATATGACATGATATGACATGGCGTAACACGTCTGTTTTTGTAGGCTCGGTAGGCTAGGTAGGCTGTTGTATTTCGGCAGCTAGAGATAAGATAGCCAGTGCCTCAGTGGTTGAGGATACCTGGTGAAGTGCGCTTCCACGTCCAGCCTTATCATCACTTAACATCAGGTAAGATGAAGGCTTAGTGCTTTACCATAAGGAATAAAAAAGGCAGGTAGAAACGACAGGTTTTCACATGCTACGATCCATATGTTTTCTCTGCTTCTGATCATTCTATCAATCTTATAAGGCACCAAGCATGGATCCACCCTTTGGGCACAGTAGGCATGCCCACAACTTTACTTAACTGAGATCGAAGATACTTTTTTGTGCTATTTGTATTTTGAGTTTCAATGTACTTACATGTATTTATTATGTATCCGTTTTGTATGTTTTATTGTTATGTGTTGTGCAGCTCAATCCTAAATGTTTCTTTATCTTTATCTGCGGTTATTCAATCCCTAAAAAAACTAGCAATGAACCGTGCGCGTGTGTGATTCTAGACGTAGAGCAGCACACAACAAACGCACACATTCACAGCTAAAACCTTATCAAATCCAGAAAAACAACAAAAACGAAAAAAAAAAAACAAAAACATTTTGATTACGACTCACACTGAGCCGATTTCTTGGATCGCGGTACCATTTTTGTGTGCTGGATTCGCGCTTGTATGGCACACTAGCCCGCATGATTTAAGCACGGTAGTATATGGCCTGCTCTCACGTGTTAGAAGTGAGATTGCCAGGTAGGCTACACTTGACGCAAACTCAATCTCAATACAATTCCAATGCGATTAATATGTATCGATATTGGGATAAGTTTCGCAATTTCAGAACGCCCCATATCGATAATAATTGGTTCACTCAATTTCCACGCAATTTAATTCTAATGTAGCGCTATTATCGCTTTTAAGAGTGCCATTTGAATTTTTTAGATTTGGGATTGGAAATTGATTATTGCAATTGTGTTTCAAGAGTAACCCACCAGGTCTTCATTGGTTGAGAGTTCTATAAAAAGTGCGCTTTCATTTGCCTTATCAAAACCTATCTTCAGATACTAATAAATATCATAAATTGTAAGGTATTGGCAGCAGTGTTCCACAGGAACCAGTGATCGATTTTTTGTTGTGTGAACATTAAAAATGGGGTTAGCAACTGAGTTAATTCTTAGCATCAATTGATAATGACTACTTCCTTCCTTGCTGTCATCTCGTTATCTTTATACTAGCAGTGCCCCGTGGTTTCACCCGCGTTAATTAGCGAACAATCTACGCAGCGTATGCAAAGAAAGCTCTCAAAAAAAAATATTTTTCCGTTTTTGCAACATTTTTCATTGCTGCTCCACTCCTATTAGTCATAGCGTGATGTAATATAGCCTATAGCCTTCCCCAATAAATGGACTATTTAACACAAAAATTGTTTTTCAATTCGAACCAGTAGTTCCTGAGATTAGCACGTTCAACCAAACAAACAAACAAACAAACTCTACAGCTTTAAATACTCGTAGTACTCGTACCTAAGTATAGATAAATAATCTTCTGTGCCCGACGACCGATTTGGATGAAATTTTCAGTGTGTGTTCAAGTGGATTCGAGAATGGTTTAGATTTATAATTGGACCCGGTAGGTGGCGCTGCTATAGAGGTCCATCACGGGATACGGGTGTTCTTAAGCGGGCGAATGATTTGTTTGTTTTGTTGTCATGGAAACTGTCAAAGCGGTATGAAGTCCGCCGGTCAGCTAGTATTTCAATAAAAATCTATGTTACGAAAACTCTGTCGAACATTGGGCTTAAAGTGTCGAACACTGGTGCCGTTACCTAGTAACAAAACAAAGTCGAAAATATCGACATTTATGTATGTGCGTGATTTAATGAATAAGTTCAGTGCACTTTGTGAGTCGTTGATGTCTTTTATATGTAGACTGGACAAAGCGCATGTGTTCAAGTCCCTCCTGAGGCAAGTTGTCTTTTGTTGAAATTTAGATAAGTATAAATATTGATTGTGAAATTACAATAGTGTTAACTGTTTTTGAAGAATATGTAGCTCATCGTTGTGTGATCAAGAATCTAGAATCTAGAAAATTAAAAAATATGCACTCTATCTACAATTTAGATATTTTTTAATGTTGTTTTATTTTCAATTTAAAATTGTTTGGCCTTGATTTCATCTCATGGTAAGTAGCAAAGAGGCCAAAGTTGGTAGTGTAGTACACTCGAAACCACTGAGTATTTTATCTCCAACACATTGATTATAAGGTATATTATTGTTTCTGAGACGATCTTAAATGAGAAGGTAAAAACTGCCTAGCTGGACTTAGGACTAGCCACACTGAGTGCAATAAATGTACCCTCCATTAGGAATTGAAACCGGGAACTCAAGGTCTAAGATTGAGTAGACCACAGAGGCGAGAGACAGATACCACGAAGTCTGATTTATGAGTACTCATTTGAGGACATAATTCAACACTATATATGATTGATAATTAGGTACTCATTTCAATACATAATTAATGTTTATTGTTGTACGATGTCATTGTACAACATGGGGAAAAGAAAAGTATGACTCAAGTTTTATTCAATATGCTATAAAAGACACTCAAAAAATGAAGTCTACTAAGCAAGCAAGAAGTGCTAATTTTGTAATAAGTAAGTACTCATTTGAGGACAACAAACAACTACTAAACAGAAGATGCTCAAATCGAGGTGTGCGAACCGTCTAGTGTTAATTGTAAGGTTTTTGCGTCAACAAAAACTGTGTCCGCGGAGGCGTAACGTAGGCTGCGGGCCGCGGTGACGTCACCGACGCCTTAAGGCTTCACTCCGGAGGTTCGTTATACACAGCACGTAGGTGTATTTCGGATTAAAGGACGTTCGCAGTCTCATGGAAAACACCGAAACCTGGTTTGAATGAAATATTAAAATACTCTTGCGCAGGAATGTATGTATAAATCTTTATATTAATACGTAAAAAGAAAACTTCGTGCCCCTTCTTAGGTACGTTGCGCGCAAGGAGAGTTTCAGATTTGTTATTGTTAAATTTTATATAGAGAAGGAGTCCCAAAAGATAAAATGTATGTACGAGTATAATATGTGTTACAATATTTTTTTATGAAACCACCAAGACCACTAAAACGACCAGTTATCATTTACGCGCTATCAACACATTAACAATAGTGTTGTTATATCATCCAGAAAAACCAATACGCTTTTTTATAAGTATGGGTTCACTTCAATAGTCTAACGGAGCTATAGGGTGGGGATTGAACCACTATTTCTCGTATTCAACCCAAGCATAAGCTAGCAAGTTAAGCTACTGACGCTTCGAAAATATTTAAAATGTAAAATGTAAATAGAAAATAGCCTTTATTCTGTCCCACTGCTGGGCAAAGGCCTCCATCATTGAAATCAAGTCATCGCTACAATCGATGGGTTGGTGATCACAAAACCAGACCTGGGAATTGAACCAAGGACCTTCGGTTATCGGACCGAGCGCTAAGCGTGCGAGGTGTTATATTGTATATATTTTATTGAATCATATGATGAGGCTCGTACTGTAGTTACTTTAATAGGAACATTGACTTCCAAAACGCAGGATTAACCAGTTTGACAGATAACAGGTGGGTTACTCTTGAAACACAATTGCAATAATCAATTTCCAATCCCAAATCTAAAAAATTCAAATGTCCCTCTTAAAAGCGATAATAGCGCCACATTGGAATTAAATTGCGTGGAAATTTAGTGAACAAATTATTATCGAGATGAGGCGTTCCGAAATTGCGAAACTTATCCCAATATCGATATTTAATTATTAATCGCATTGGAATTGTATTGAGATTGAGTTTGCGTCAAGAGTAGCCTACCTGATCATGTTTATCCTTTTGAAAACAAGCTATTCAATAGGTACACCTTATAGGTGTCTATATAGGTTCTATTAAAATTATTACATAGTTTTTTTTTCTATTTTTTTTAACTATAAGCAATTTGAATGCGATTATATAATTTTTTTCGGTAACAGATTTGTAGAATCGAGAAAGCGAGATCACCAAAGAGTATGTCAAATTGGCCAAGTGGAGGAGATTGAGTAGCAAGGCAGAACCTGGTGCTAAGTTTGGCTGGGAGAGATCACTTTTAAAATTAGCTCACCTTTGTATAATTATGTGTTATGTATCGAGTGTTTAAATTTATGTCTGGCATCATCACGCACTAGTGCGTTCCTGTACCGTACTCGATTCTCCGAGGGGTTCGGATCGGATCGGTTGGTAACAGCTGTTGTTTTAATATGACAGGAAGTTATTAAAACTCACCAACTCACATTTATTATCATCATCATCACAATGTCAGCCCGTATCAGTCCACTGCCGGGGTAGGTCTCACCTAATGCATGCTGAGCCCGACTTCTGCTCTTATCTCCTAACATTTATTGAGCTACACAGTGTTATCAAACGGGTGGAATTTTTCCATAGTGGACATTTTTTTATACGACAACATCGCAGACTTTGGTCTGACTCCAAAGACAGTAGCTTGCCTTATAACGAGACGGTACCACAACTAGCCGGACCCGAGAAAATATAGAAAAAGTTGGTTTTCTACATTGACCTGACCGGGAGTCGAACTCGGCACCTCGGAGATGGCAACACCAGAAACCGGCATGCGAGGCACTCGACAATGGAGGTCGTCTATTACGGAGGACATCAAATCGCATAAATTCAGTTAGTTAAATACAAACTTTTTTTATTGACTGTCACTTTTCAAGTTTCATGAGAATCGACTTATTGGTTTAAAATAATTAGAGCTTTTAAGTCCGTTGGGTCTGGTGGGTCCGGCCCTACTCGGTGTTTTAGGTGGGTACTTTTAATTTATTTTAGATTGTGTTGTGTTTTACTAACATAGTTTTAAGTACATTTGTTACTAACATAAAATAATCATTATGTTGTCCGATTAAATAAATAAATTATTATTATAAATAAATTTATAGAAGAATACTAAAATGTAAAATAGCTAAGACAGCATTATCAAATATAACTGACCTTACTTTGAAAAAAATCTTTGAATCCGAATTAGTTTATTAAGAAAAATGTTTTATCGGCGAATAATAACCGGTTATAGATATCTATTATTTCCGATAGACACTATAAATTACAACCAATAGTGTGCAAATTAACAGAACAGACTATAAAAAACGAATATTTATGTATAGATTACCACAATATTCAATCTACTTGTTTTCAATTGTTTGTGCTTAACTGTAAAATATGGAGTTATATTTTCACCCTGTGTATCTGGCATGTACTTCTATTAAACGATAAGTACAAAAACTTAGAGTAGTAATCACTTAATCTGAAGAGCTGATTAGTATGTGTCATGCTTAAGTGCGTCAATGAATGCGTAATTTTACATAGATACTGTGCATGCATTTAAAGTAAATAATACATAAACAATTATTCCAAAAAAGGCGGCAGTTACTCACTTAACACATGAATAATAAATACAAAAAAAAAATTGTTTGTCAGTTTACTAGTTTAAAAAGTTTGAATCTAGTTGAAACTTACCCAATAAAAAGGTCCTTCGGCTCACCGGTGATAGTAACTAAAAACAAAATGAACAAAACACTAGCAACACTGATCACTAACCGAGATCTAAACCAATGGCTCAATGAGACTGATACACTAGATCAACTCCTTGGTCACTTAAAAAACTAACACGTCAATACACTGTGCGCCTTCCCCACGATACTGATAAAAATTTAAAAAGTTGATTTAACACAGCACTTTATTGGCGCGCAGTTTGACAGCAAAAACAAAATGGCGCTAAGCAGCCGCTCTCCTCAAGATCTCGAGGTTGACTGAATGAGTTAAATTGGCGAGTGAGAGAGCCTATTACGTAGTCGAAAGCCTTAACTGCAAATAATAATTCGTAGGAGGCCGTTTGTGTGCAAGGAAAACAACTTGTTTTTTTTAAATATAATATTCAGTAGCACTTCTGATAAAACAAAATGGCGAATAATATTATGTCAACTTCATTTCGTTTAATTAAGTACTTTACTTTTATCTTTCTTATTTGTTTACTAAGTAAACACTAATCTATAATAGAAACTAGAAAGACTTTCTTGATTGAAGAACAAATCTATTACTATAATTTACGTTAGAAGTTTACCTACCATCTTAAAATCTAAATAATAAGGTTATAAAATATAGGTTCTTGAAATATAAAAATAACTTTATTCAAAATGGTTCTTCCAATCTTTCAATTAATCTTTATACTTTATTCTTTTTTCATGTAACGCCTTGCTTTTACCCTTTTCCTTATTTGCTACCCACTAAAGCAAATAATTTAAAAAACCTTGTAAGAATTAATAATTTTTCAGACTATTTAATATCTTATCGTATGCTGAATGGAAGGCAATAACAGAATTGGTCTGTGAATAAGCAAGTGTAGCAAAAGCTTGGGAATCGTCGATACGATAAAGCAGGTCAGGATTTATTTCAAATTGAACTCTAATTCCTGGGAATAAGAACCGAGAGTCGAGCTTAAAGGCTATGCTTTGATTTTACTTAATCACTCTTTAAGGTGCGGCTTCACGACAAAATGTTGCCAATGATGAAGGAATGGAATGAAGTACGGGATGGTTAAGTACTTATTAGCTACTAGTTTTATTAATAATTTTAATTTACAAAATTTTAAATAGTAATTAGTTACTAAAATAAAAGGTGAAAGTATTACGTAGTAGTAGACTATGCTATTGTGGCGTGTCATGGGGTGCGGGTTCGTATCCCGCTCATGGAATCTTTAAGTCACGATAGCGTTGGCAGAGCACCTGACCCAGCATGTCAGAAGGGTGCAGGTTCAAATCCTGCTCGTGGAATTTTTTTCCACATTTGTGTTTTTGTAACGATACCTTTTACTAATTTGACGTCCTCCGTGGTCGAGTGGTTAGTGCGCCGGGTCTGGCGTCGCGCCATCTCTGAGGTCCCGGGTTCAATTCCCGGCCGGGTCAATTTAGAGAAAACTGTTATTCTGAATTGATGACGATGATGATGATGGGTGTTTTTCTATGTTTATGTGTATTTATTCGTTATCTAGTTTAATCATATTAACGAGTTTCAATAGAAGCTTATTTTGGCAAGATAATTGGTGTGAGCGTAAACAAATTTTATTATTTATTATGATTATAAATTGTTTGTATTAATTCCCGTTTAATTTCTTTGATAGGGACCATGAAAGTTTATAAAGTTAAATATTTAACGAACACTTTAAAAAGTTCATAGTTTCCTCAATTAAGTTGATAGTCGCGTCAACTAAAGTTGCTCTGTCGCGGAGCGCATTAGTGGACGCGTAGGAGTAGCGATGACACAATCCTCGACGCAGGTTGCGTGCTGCTTATCTAACTGGTATAGTCTTCAAAGATAAACGCGATTGCTATTGGCTACCCACGGATTTCTGAAAATGGACCGCGAAAACACTGTCTTTTGAGTTCTGAGTTAAGCGTTGTCCACACATTTCCGGGTCAAGCTATCTGAGTTCCGAGTTGTTCGTTTCAGAGCTCCCGTCAGGGACGTGCCATCCGTCACCTGTGTTTACTCATATCAGGGAAATCGGTATTAGTGTAGTGTTGTATGTTTCGGTGGCTGATACGCATACAACCCGATGTCCTTTTTTAACGCAGAAGAATTGGCAATGATTGCAATAGTTCTATCAACCTTTCTTTGTTCATGTCGCACTTGCACAAAATGTCGTCCAGTCCACGTAAATAAAAATCGGATAGCACTGTCAGAGCGCTCGTGTGTCCGAGTTTGCTCCGGATCACTGACGATCCGGATTCTCTTGATACGGAGATGTGTGAAGTGAACCAGGTTGCACAAATCGTATGTAATCGATTATTTCTCCGTCCGTGCTGTGTTCCGTAAGGGCCGGGAACTAGGAAATGTGTAGACAGCGCTTAATGCTTAGTACGTTTCATTCGTTCACTGCTTTTTTTATGTTAAAAGGAGGCAAACGAGCAGGCGGGTTACCTGATTGAAAGTAATCACCGCTGCCAATAGACACCCGGAAAACCAAAGTAATCGCAGATGCGTTGCCTGCCTTGAGAAAGGAGTTGGATCTTGAGGAGGGAATAGGAATTGGGAGAGGGGAGGGGTGAGAGATGGGCCATTTCGTGCTGCAACGCAGCGTGGCTCTACCACTCAGGCTAATCCTCCAAGACCTCCATCTCCATCACGGAAATCAAGTCATCGCTACAATGGATGGTTCTAACAAACCAGGGCTATGCATTGCAAAATCTGAAACACACTTTGCCCGACCTGGAATTGAACCCAGGTTTTGCCACTAGGCCACCGAGGCGTTACACATGTGACATGATGATTATTTTAATTATATGCTTTAATAGTAATTCAGAAAAAGAAAGTTGAATTTACTGTAGGCAGGATAATCTCTCTTCTGTCTGTGATATAGTAATCACACACAATCCACATCATTTGTGAAAATTTCTATTAAAACTGTTAAATTTGTATTAATTGTGATTATTTACATATAACTTTACACAAATATGTTGTGAGTTGTGAACAAATTACAATTTGAAAAAAGACAAAGTGTTGAAAAAATTCCACGAGCGGGATTCGAATCCGCACTCCATTACATGCCGGGTCAGGTGCACTGCCGACTATGCTATCGTGGCGTGTCATGGGGTGCGGGTTCGTATCCCGTTCGTGGAGTTTTTAAGCTAGCTAAAATCCAGTTTAGCAGTAATCAAATTAAATCCATTAGCGGCGCTAGTGTGCTTTACCCTTCGCCTTAATACATCATAAACCAGCCGGTTAAATATGAGTAACGCCATCTATTGGCGGAACTGTATATTAGTCCGCGACATCTATCGCTTATTTCGTAAAGCACTTTTAAAACTACTACCATCTGTCGAGTTCCCCTTATAACCACTGCTTATTATAACGCTACCAATTTAGGAAGGTTTTACAGATTTTTTGTTTTGTAGGCATTGTATTGTACGCAGTCCCATTTTAGATTTTACCTCTAATTTTACATAGTAGGCTTACATGTGTTATTAACGCTTTGACATTAGGTCTGATCTGCTTTTATTCTTAAAATATGACCTTTTTGACCTAATTATTTATTATAAATAATAATAGCAATATAAAGCGAAGTGATGTTAAGTGCAATAAATAGTTAATAATAGTATTATTGATATTGTGAACAGTAGGCTAATTAAATAAAAGTTGTTAATTTATACACTAGTTATTTAATAATGTGTTATTGTCTAATCTCTTCAAAATATTTATTAAATCTGTACAACTGTTGTGCTTTGAGAATCTTCTAAATACTGATTACTATTAAATCTTTACACATTGTGTTCACTAAATGCAATTTTTTAAATCTTTATTGTTATTAAAATAATTATTACATAAATGTGATAATGTCATTTGTGAAATGCTGTTTTGATGCTGGAGAAGGGCATGATTTTCTGGACACTTTTGTCCAAAAATGTACGGATCCTGGATGTAAGTACTAATCATTATCGTATTTTATTTGCAATTGAAATAGTCGTTTCAAAACTAATCGTAATGTAGTGTAGTTGGCATTCATTCAAATGCAATTACATTTTAGACTTTTTCGTAATAACATTGCCATTGGCTTGTGACATTATTGATTTTTTATCTTGAATCTACCGCCGAAAATAACAGTTCCGGCTGCATTTCAATTTGAATGATTTTTTATCTAGTTTGTTACGGCGTTACAAAATAAATGAATAAAAATAATAAACTTTTCCTACTTTTATCAAATTAGTAATAAATTGATACAAAAATGGAATGACCTTGTGACCTAAAAAATTACTTTATTTTTCTTATGAATGTGAGTGAACGAACGAATCGGAACGCAACTTTTAAATGATTGATTGTTGACTCTCACGATGAGTAATGTTTCTATTTAGTTTAAAGCTGTTATTCTTATAATATAACAGCTTTTAAATAAAGTGTACAAGCAAAAATGGCACACGGTATGTAATAGAAGCATTTTTTTCTTTATGTTGATGATTAATTTCGCAAAATAATGTTTACTAGTTTTCGATTTTGACGTATGGGATGGTATTCTTCGTGGCGCCATTTTGACAAGGCTGTCACTCTGTCAGCATTTTGGAGGTTTTGTCGCGTTTAAATTCGCATTATTTTCACTATTGTTAGTTTATCATAAACAGAAACATGAGATAAAGCATATTTATATCGTAATAGTAACTTTTACTTGTTGACCGTGTAATTAAAAGTGAATCATACCAATTCAAATTGTGATAAAACAACAGCAACATGACGACAACCACCGTTCAGAGTCAAACAAAAACCAGCAATGCGACTCCAGCTAAACCGCAAAAGAACTATGGAAAGATTGTATTGACTCTACATAACTGCCTTCTACCTGAATCCGCTTTCAAAGAAACACCATCACAGGTAGACGGCCTTGACATAGAGACAGAGGCTGACTTACGTATCTTAGGATGTGAACTGATCCAAACGGCTGGAATCCTGCTTAAACTCCCGCAGGTAGCTATGGCTACTGGCCAGATATATTTGCAAAGATTCTACTATTCAAAGTCCTTTGTCAGATACCCAATGGAAGCAATGGCCATGGGTAGCATTTACTTAGCATCTAAAGTTGAAGAAAAGCCATGTAGAATAAGAGATGTCATTAATGTGTTCCATCACATTAAACAAGTAAGAGCTCAGAGAACAATAGCACCACTGATAGTAGATCAAAACTACATTGAATTAAAAAACCAAGTAATCAAAGCAGAAAGGCGTATTTTGAAAGAACTGGGATTCTGTGTACATGTGAAACATCCCCATAAGCTTATAGTAGTCTATCTACAACTTTTACAATATGAGAAGAATCGTCAGCTCATGCAAATGGCATGGAATTATATGAATGATGCATTAAGAACAGATGTGTTCATGAGATTTCCACCAGAAACTATTGCTTGTGCATGTATCTATTTAACTGCACGTAAGATTGGTTTACCGCTTCCTAACAATCCTCATTGGTACCTATTGTTTAAAGTTACTGAAGAAGATATTAGAGAAGTGTGTACAAGAATATTACAACTTTACAAAAGAATAAAAGTTAATCCTGAAGAGTTGGACTGCAAAGTTGATGCATTACGCAAGGTATATCAAGCAAATAAAATCACACAGAGTCAAAAAGAGCAAGAGTTAGCTAAAGCTAATGAGAAAAAGTCTGAATCCCCTGCAGCATCTACATCTAAGGATACTAGAAGAGATTCAAAGAAGGAGAAGTCACCGAAAACTCCTCCTTTGTCATCAAAGTACCACAGTAGCAGCCATAAGTCTAAAAAAGAAAGACGGTCTCGATCTCCCTATGACCGGAAGCGCGAGTACTCAAGCAAACGACATAAGAGCCGCTCTAGAGATCGCGAAGTGGATCGCTCAAGAGAACGAAGATCTGATGACAAACGTGGCCGTGGCTTGTCTAGAAAATATGATGATTATGATCGTTCTAAGTCAAGTAGGGATGGCAGGGATGATAAGAGGAAACATTAATGTAATTTGATTATAAGAAATACATAATATCTATTACTGAATAGTTTGCTTTTATTGTATTTTCCTGTCCTGTATGTTTATTGGTTTAGTAAGTTGTTAAAACTGCCTGAATTTGGAAATATACAATTTAACTAACAATAGTGTGAATGTGAATGGAATTAATTTAAATTTAATTTTCTATGCTGTAATAAATTTGAAAATTCAGTTTATAACAAAACAAAGATAACATCTGTGAGTTTTACTAGACAACACATTCTTTATTATTCTTATGCTACAAAATTCTTAAGCATAAGAATTCATTATTCTTAAATAATAAAGAATATATTATGTTGAACATAATAAATAAAATGTAGATTGATATGTTCATATATATGTTTTACTGCAATGTTATAGTTTATTTTTTTCTCTTGTTTTCTTTGACATCAGTAACTTAAAATATAATTAGTCAGACTGTTTTTTACATATGTAGGTCTAGATCAATGGTTTCCAACTGGTAGTCCGTGGACCACAGATGGTCTGTGAGAGCATCGGTAATGGTCCCCAAGACAGAACATTATTAAATCCATAAACAATTTTTAAAAAGGCAGTACCTACAATGTTTTTTTTAATTTCTGCACTGTCACCTACACTACCTATTTGCTAACTCCTAGGTCTCAGGGTGGTCGCAATATGTTTATGGCGTTAATACAGTAAAACCACTAGGCGTTGAATGTTTCGCATTAGCATTTTTGTTAGCATGAAGTGAGTAAAGATAAACTGTCACTACTGAACTTACTCTACAAATACTTTTAAAGTTTTGAATAAAGAATAAACTTTCTTTTTAAGTACAGTTTATGTGGTCCCTGCTAACAAAACATTAGAAAAAGGGTCCATGGTCGGGGAAAGTTTTCTTACATTTTATGTCACATGCTGCCTACCTTTGTTACTCTCATGATGTTGGATATAGGCATTATTGTACTGCATCACCATATTTTTTTTAACAAATACTAAGTTACAACTTGCTTACATTTTTAAAAATTATTTTTATTTATAAATAAAATTAATTTTTATTTGCCGTGTAGTGGTCTAGTGGCGCTAGGCACAATATCCGAAGGTTCTGTGTTAAATTACCAATATGGGTTAGGTGTTTCGGATTTTCAGATGCCTAGCCCAGACTTGTGATCACCAACGGGCATTTGGCAAGCGTGGTGATTAAGCCAATATCCAGCAATTGGAGCAATCACAGCAAAGGCTACTACTAAACCACTACCTGTTCCCTTAAAGAAAATTCTGTTAAGTACTTAGAGCTTAGGTTTTTTTTTTTAATGTTGTACTTTTATGGCCTATACAGCGTAACGGGACTCAAGAGATAAACAAAAGGTTCCTCAAGCAGTAGTGACGGACCATCCTCAAAGGGTAACTTAGGGGGGTGGGGGGGTTAGCTTTACGCACAATCTACTACCTACCTACTACTTTTTCAGTAGGAGGCGTTTGTATAGGAATCGTTGTTCAAAAGTCTTTCATGCCTAAATATATAGGCTCGATTAATTATGAATGTCACGTCGTGTTGCACTTAAAATTTCCATTTCAGAGATCAGACGCTTTAGAAACTTCACGCGGTATTTATAGATCAGTGTCGTGTCTCCCGCGTAACCTTTCGGTTGGACTGTGGTTACGCCCGCGCCCTTCGTCGTGATTAAATATTTAACTAATAAAATTAAAACCTTAAAACAATGTTTAGTTACTTTAATTACATTATTGATTAGGTTGTCAGATAACAAAAATAATAATATTGTTTTATAATATGATATCGGCAGAACTTTGAACTCCATATTTAAATAATAAGTACAAATAGTCCTTTTTAAGAAGTTTTGTATTCTGGGCAGTAAGATTTGGTGTGTGCTAATGTGGTGCAGTGATCGTGTTTCTAGTGCAACGCACTACTGAAGGCAATAAAAGGAGATATCTATATGGCTGTACGTAAAGCCATAAGTCCCGGCTGCATTAGCAGTCGTCAACAACCACATTTGGCCCACGTGGTGGTTTATGACCCATCCATAGGGCAGGCTCATACCCCAGCTGTAGTAGGAGACATAATATGAGCTGGTGATGATGATAATGATGATTATGGCCTTTATAGCGGTACCGGACTTAACCATTTAGACCGACTAGGCGTTTGTGTGTTGTTGTAAATGAAACTTTAAAAATATCATAATTAGGGTACATCTATATAATATTTTTAGAGGTGTTATTAGAACACCCTGTCGGCTAAGTGGGTTAGATCTGTAGGTATTCTATTATGTACCATTATGACGTTTTTAGTTAGGTTCGTATAAATGCTTTTTATTATTAGGTAATAGTAGGTATACTCCATCGATAATTGCAAGAATAAATTCCATGCAGATAATGTGAGACCCTCTTTAAAACGATACTTCAGATTAACCCACTTAACTGAATAATTGCAACCTTGTATAAGGTCGACTTTTCTATCACCATCCAAACCTTCTGAGATGACTCCCGTGATACAAACGAACAACTCTTTCTATTGGAGCAACTCGCTAACTCGAAAAAAATAATCAGCTGTTCCATACATTTTGGTCGAATGAATATTGATGTTTTGTATCGATATTTTGATCTTTACGTGCGTAGCGGTAAGGCTTAAATTATTCTGTTAAAAATTTAAGGGGTTGAGAATGTGTATTCTAGTACATACAGAATAATACAAGCTTAGCTGATGGTGTTTCCTGTGCGCATTCTAACCCATTGAGGAATGGGCCGATTTTGTTTTTGCAAGCTTGCGCTTGATAATAAAGGTTTTGTGGGCTGACATTCTGCCTCGGTCAGGTAGGCTACTCTTGACGCAAACTCAATCTCAATACAATTCCAATGCGATTAATATGTATCGATATTGGGATAAGTTTCGCAATTTCGGAACGCCCCATCTCGATAATAATTTGTTCACTCAATTTCCACGCAATTTAATTCCAATGTAGCGCATTATATATTTTTTAGATTTGGGATTGGACATTGATTATTGCAATTGTGTTTCAAGAGTAACCCACCAGATGTCACAACAAAAGGTATGTAAACATTTCAATTTGATATGGTATCCACGAGTTTTAAGAAAACTGGGATCTTTTGAAGCAGTGTGTAGGTAGGTACTGGGTTTGATAGCGTATTCAGGTATTACTATATTTTAATGAAACCTTTGTAAAATAGTTTTTATTTTACTGTCAGACTTTTGGGAAATCATACAAGCATCCACCTTCGTTTTATCTACATAGGTATTAGCTGTAACCCAATTAGATTTTTGACCTATCTAAATTAGTAAGCTATTTCGGTTTCGGTTCGGTACAAACGGTTAGCGCGTTCTAGACATGATTGCGAAAACTAAACAACTTTCGCAAGGACTGGACTTGGATGGGTGACATTATTATAATTGCTTTAATTATAAATAATACAAATTATATACCTACATAATCAAAGAAAAATTGTATATACATTTTTAAAACTGGTTAATGCACCACACATTCCACAGATTACTTTAATTGAGGGCATAAATTATCATTAGGTATTTATTGTTATGTATAACGATAGCAAAGCGAGTAAGACATTAAAATATCAGATTTATCGTAAAAAAACAGATATTTAAAATATGTAGATAGACAGATAACAATGTAATTTGGTAAGTACTTCATCATCCATCACACACAGTACCATTATAACATAAACAATAACAGTAGAAAAACACAAAATTTTAAATATATATTTTAAATTTTATTATTTGTTAATTTAATTAATTTAAATAAATAATTAAAAATTTAAAAGTTAATTTTTTATTTGTTAATAATAAAATTTAAAAAGAAACAATAATACTGGCACTCAAATAAAAAATAATTGTATGTATGTAGACGCCTGCCTACACATCAACCCATCTAAAACTGTTAAATTTTCCAATACATTTTCAAACGTATTCCTAAGACATAAAGTTGAAAGTCTATTGAGGAAATTTGACAGTTTGTGGTAAGTTGACGTGCGGTCGTGTGTACTTAAAACTTTTTTTATAATTGATAGGTTTGATTTTGTCCTTATTCTGGGCAGAAGAACAGAAGAGGTACGTATATGCAGTTGTTTCAACAAGCTGTTGAAACAACTGTTGCTTCAGCAAGTCTGTTCAATAGCAATAATTATAAAACTTATAAATATAGTCTTTATATTTAGCCATAATTATTTAGAACTAGTGGCCCGCTCGCGACTTCGTCTGCTTCAATGAACGAACATCCGTATGCCGGCTAAGAACTTTTTTTAATACAAACATTTTCCTGACAATTACATCACAACAAAAATATATCAGCCAAATCGTTCGAGTTGTTCTCAAGTGATCCCATGACATACCTACATGTAATAATTGATTTTTATTATTAAAGTTTCACAAACTTCGCGCCATAAAATTTACATAATTATTATCTTACTTACACTATCATTTAACTTGTAATCGTACACTGTGAAGTCGCCTTATCAGCTACGTTCGAGCTATCAGTGCCACGGGCCAGTCTGCACAGGACAGTCATGTCGCGTTCGACTCCAATTCGTGACACTTTGTTTATGATTCAGCCGATGAAGTAAACAATATAAATAAGTTTCTATTAAGGATGTGTTGGCACAGGAAGTGTTAAGTGGACATGTTATTATTAGCATATGTTTTTTTTATTACCGACCAGTGTTTGTTTTGTTTCCTATTAAAGTGCTAATTAAGACATAAAATAACTTCTTTTAAATGATACAATCTAGTTTTGATAAGAGTTGAGTTAACTAAGAAATAAAGATCTTAAGTAAAACTGATACCTATGCTATGTGACTTAAAAACCAGTGTTCATGATGACTTGAAAAAGTCCTATTTATAAAATAAAATGACTCAATGGTAACTGTGATTTTGTGATATATAAATTAAATGCTAAGTACTGTTTAAGTGTTAAAAATTTAGTGAATGTGAAATGTTACAATGATACGATTCAGAAAAGTCGTCCACAGCACTTGCTTCTTCGTCAGTAGAACTGTTTACTTGACATGTGAGTATGAGTGTGGTATGTTTTTAAGAAATGGTTGGCAAATGACTCCGTTTTACCTGATGCAAAGCAGAAGCAGAGTCCAGATGCGAGGACACCTAGTGGAGTGTTAGCAACTTGTACAATGTCCAGGTTTGATGGACAATGATCGGCGGCCTTGCTGCGAAAGCTTAGTATATTTCACAACTTGATTAAACCTGGGACTTCTGGGATTTTTAAACCATAGTGGTTATATATCAACCTGAGTGCACCTATTATAATCTCACCACATGTTCGTTGCCTATAGGCACAACATAATGAGTACCTAGCATTATTGTGTACCAACAGGGTGCCTGCTGCGAGATTCATTCGCCAATCGATCACGTTAACGAAAACGTGAATTTGTATGGCAAAATTTAAACTCTACTCGAATGTCGCCAGGAGGCGCTGCTTCAATGCCCTACTAATCTTCATTTTTTGTAAACGTAATCGAATGAGTACGGATAGTAAACAAAACTCACCTGACAAAAGAATTTTAATTGTTATCGGCCACCTGGTGGTCGATCGACGCTCAAGGGGATATCACCCAGATTGAGTTAAGCTAGCCTATTCCTCAGTAGTAGGCGATTCCGGGTGTAAGGTGACTTATTATCGTCACTTACCATCAAGTAAGATGAAAGCCATGACGAAGCCGAAAAACAGAAGACTATAATAACATACTACTCTCAGGACAATAACTAATTATTATTCTGAGATACTACTGACTATGTGTCAAAAACAGTTCTATATTCCAGGGTCTTCTACTATTCAAAAATTACAAAAGTACATATGACCTTGCCAATTTACGTGGTTAAACTGTTTTATGGTTGTTTATCTGAGTGTTCCTATTGATACACCATTGTAACAATGGACCAAAGGTTACTTCGTTCACCTGTAATTGCTAGTAATTGCATGTAGGCACGTGAAACTAGAGTGACCATGCTACAAACTCAGGAATGTTTAAGATGATACGTAGAACGATCTTTCTCAAGGGAACTCTTCTCATGCATATGAATCTTATAGCTTGTTATTAATTACCAACTATTACTACTATAATTTCCTTTCAAATTCAATTCAAATTGAAAATCATTTTGACAAATTAACTTTCAATGTATGGAATTCAATGTACAAAAATGTGACGAACTTACTTTGTGGCAAATCTTATGTATTTAGGAGTTATTGGTAATATCTTCAGTAACGCAGAACTCGATTGTGGAAATACAATGCACTGCACTGGTCGCCTTCCAACAGGCGGCCAGTCTCGCTTTCTGGCGCAACATTTTTTTTTTTAATTTTAACGTTTTTACGAATGTCCTGTGATCTATCCCAGGTTGCTGTGGCTGCTGCTCCGCCCTCCGGCCGAGGTACAAGCGGCTGGTGGACAACATCTTCCCGGCGTCGCCACAGGATGGCCTCGTCAAGTCCAACATGGAGAAGCTCACTTTCTACTCGCTGTCCAGCCCCGAGAAGCTGGACAGGATCGGCGAGTACCTGTTCCAGAAGGCGTCCAGAGACATTTACAGGAGGCGGCATGGGTATGTTATTTTTTTTATTTCTTACGGGTAAACACTGCGCAGGAGCACGATGGCGCAGTGGTCTGCGATTGCTGAAGTTCAGCAACTTTTTGCAAAGGCTGATTATTGGATGTGTGACCAAAAATGTATCGTCTCAAGCTCCTCCGTGCTTCGGAAAGCACGTAAAGTCATTGGTTTGCCTGGCTGCATTAGCAATCGTTAACAGTTACCAATCCGCACTAGGCCTGCGTGGTGGTTTATGGCCCGTATGGCCCACATCTATCCAAAGGAAAGGCTCGTGCCCCAGCCGTGGGGGACGTAAAATTTGTGTGGATGTGGCGTCGAAAAGCACTTGCCCTTTGTTTTACTAGATTTGAGTGAGATGATGAGTGATGATAAGATCGAAAGTGGAAACGCACTTCATCCGGAACCCTCAAATACTGAGGCCCTGGCTACCTAATTACTAACTGTCGGAACACGACAATGATACTACTGACAATGTAGTTATTAACGATATATTTAGATAACACGGTGGTAGCTAGCTAGGCGGACTTAAAACAAGCTCTGACACCAACTAAACCAAATAGAACCCCCCTCCCCCTCCTGCTGGGAATCGAATCCGCGACCTTTAGATCTGAGACCGGTCGTAATCACCTCTGGACCAAC
Source organism: Eudonia mercurella (assembly GCA_963082485.1). NCBI lineage: Eukaryota > Metazoa > Arthropoda > Insecta > Lepidoptera > Crambidae > Eudonia > Eudonia mercurella. Next base: position 1,251,091 of record OY720043.1, read on the forward strand.
CAAAATGGCGGATGAAAAGGCGATTCGCTTTAATCCGCATTAAAACCGTTAGGCTACGCTTAGATTTATTCCGGCTAATAACTTCAAAATCGCATGTATATAGTAGAGTGCTTTGATAAAGGCGCGCCTCAAAGACACTCTAGTTCATAATATATATTGGCACTGATAACATCTTTATCTTCGTGAGATTATCGTCTAGTTTCCGTCATCTCCTTCAGTTTTCAATGACTAAGATTGTTTACTTTACATGATGGTAAATATGTCTACCTTTACCTATGCATGGCACGAAGTTAATCTTTTTAAGTCATTATTATTATTGAAAGCTTTATGTGTCTATTGCAGAGTAAAGATCTTTCAGATTTATTCCATTTTTTCTTATTTAAGGCGAAAGGTAAGGCACACTAGCGCCGCTAATAGATTTAATTTGATAACTGCTAAACTGGATTTTTTTTCAAACACTGCGGACCTTCTGACACTAGGCAAACATCTATTATTTAATAATTGTGCACTACTTTTAGGTTTGTTTTTGTATTCATTCGCTAACACCAAAAGTGGCCATTGTTTGTGAATAGCATTTTGTGAATAAACCACGCAACAAAAAGTAGTGCACAGTTATTAAATAAATACTTTGGCTGCTTTCCTGTTGTCGGACGGTACGCAATGTTTAAAAAAGTCCGGTCCGTTAGTAATTGTTAAATTATCAATGGCGCTAGTGTGCCTTACCCTTCGCCTTAAGCAATCTTAGGTCAATCAGCCGATAATCTATTTCTTTTTAATCACAGAAATTGGTAAAATTTTACACACCCCTTATTGTGATAAATATCTTGGCCTTTTGACTCGGATTATTTATATAACTTTCAGAGCAGTAAATATAAGTATCTATTATACCTTTTATTTATACATTTCGGTATCCCATATAACCGTCCAGGTACGATATTATTTAAACAATATAAATAAGTCAATTCTAATTTATTTTATTATGCTTCAATGAGTAAGAGACAATATAAAAAACAAAATTATGCTATTTGATTTTTCCATAGTGAACTTTAAATCGCATACTTACATTTTGTAAAATTTATGTTCTTTTATGTAAAAACGAATTAAAAAAATTACCCCATAACATAACGTTTTATTCCTAACCTAACTCCCCAGTAACATTGTATGGTCACAATAATAAATTTTTACTAAGTTTTTTATATAAACACTTCTATAATTTTACATTAAAACTAAAACTTGAAAGCCTTTGCCAAGCAGTGCATCTAATTACGTAACATAATATTTGTGCAGGTTCGTGATAATAGCGATGGAGGCGATGGACCAGCTACTGCTTGCGTGCCACTCGCAGACCCTGAACCTGTTCGTGGAGAGTTTCCTCAAGATGGTGCAGAAGCTGCTGGAGTCCACCGACCCTCAGCTGCAGATCCTGGCCACGCAGAGTGTAATGTCCCCATTTTTTTATCAACATTCATATATTTAAAGTTGTTTTTATTTCACAAAGGGATAGCGTCAATAGCTAAACGGTTAGATGCCCAGGTTGGATGCGAGATATTGTGGTTCAATCGACGATGACCTCCGTAGCCACTCGGCTTGTACGCCGGACTTTGGGCGGAGCTAACTCTGAAGTCCCGGGTTCGATTCCCGTTGGGTCAATGTCGAAAACGAACGTTTAGATATTGTGTCGGGTGTGGGTGGTTGTGGTACCGTCGTTGTCCCTGATTTCCATAAAACGAGTGCTTTAGCTACTTACCTTGGGATCAAAACAATGTATGTGATGTCGTCAAGATGGGTTTACAGGAAGGCTCTCCTAAACTCCGATCTGGTAGGTTACTCTTGAAACACAATTGCAATAATCAATTTCCAATCCCAAATCTAAAAAATTCAAATGGCACTCTTAAAAGCGATAATAGCGCTACATTGGAATTAAATTGCGTGGAAATTGAGTGAACAAATTAATGTCGAGATGGGGCGTTCCGAAATTGCGAAGCTTATCCCAATATCGATACATATTAATCGCATTGGAATTGCATTGAGATTGAGTTTGCGTCAAGAGTAGCCTACCTGGTGGTAGATTCAGTAGTTTAGTACTTATAAACCTTTTTTTGAAAGTTTTTATTATTATTTATTTTGCCGGAGTGGTATGAGGTGACCGATGATAGAGAAGAGTGGAGCCGCAGAGGGGAGGCCTTTGCCCAACAGGACACAATATCACATCACACTAATATTATAAATGCGAAAGTTTGTGTGTGTGTGTGTATTTGTTGCTTCTTCACGCTGCAACGGATCAATGGATTTTGATGAAATTCGGCATACAGATAGTTTATAACTTGGATTAACACATAGGATACTTTTTATCCTGATATTCGCACGGGAACGAGAACCATGCGGGGAAACTGCGGGCGGCCGCTAGTAGGCTAATAAAAAATAAAAATAAAATATTATTTACATTTTATAGTTTTGACGTCAATAAGGCTTATATTGAATAAATGATTCGAATTTGACTTTGACTTGAATATCATTAATGTTTTAATAGCGCGTAATATAAAAGCAAAGAATAAAACGCATGGCCTTTATCTCCTTGACTATTGAGGATCTGGTTATTTTATCGATAACTGTCAGAACAAAACAAAGTTACTGGTACTTTTTTGATAGTTTGTTAGTAGATAGTTTGTAGTTTAGTTGATAGACCACCATTCTCAGACCCAGAAGTCCCGGATTTGTTTTCCAGCAATGCTAATCTATACTAACATTATAAGAACGCGCTAATCTCAGGAACTACTGGTTCGTATTGAAAAATTATTTGTGTTGAATAGTCCATTTATTGAGGGAGGCTATAGGATAGCCTATAGCCTTCCTCAATAAATGGACTAAGGTCTGGAAGGCTATAGGCTATATTACATCACGCTATGACTAATTAACGCGGGTGAAACCGCGGGGCATAATATTATAAAGCTCACATGACAGCGTTTTAAAATGTAATCAATCAGTTTCAATATGTACCTATCTATTGTAAATGTGAACAGCGTTTGTTATGTTGGTTGTCCTTAAATAAATAAATAAACCACCGAAGGTGCTTTGTTTCACACGGCTTGAGGAACCCTTGAAGTTTCTCGCCGCTCCCATAAAAGCCCGGTGAAGCTGAAAATGTCGTCTGACGCGATCAGCAAACTCAAAAAAAAGGGTACATAATGTTTATAAGCTGATGATGATGGTCGTTGCAGTTCGTCCGGTTCGCGAACATTGAGGAGGACACGCCGTCGTACCACCGACGCTACGACTTCTTCGTGTCCAAGTTCTCGGCGATGTGCCACAGCAACCACGCGGACCCCGCGCAGCGCGACCGCATCCGCCTCGCCGGCATCCAGGGACTACAGGTATACCATCACCACCACTCCCTTACCACAGCAATCAAGGTGACATCCAGGGGCTGCAGGTATACCACCCACCACCCCCACTCCAACTACCACAGCAATTAAGGTGACATCGAAGGTCTGCAAGTATAACACCACATCCACTCCCACTACAATAATAACCATATCGATATCAAGGGGCTGCAGGTTTACCATCACCACTACCACTCCCACTACCATAGCAACCATGCTGGCATCCAGGGGTTGCAGGTATACCACCACCGCCCTTTCCACTACCATAATAACCAAGGTAACATCCAGGGGCTTTAGGTATACCACCACCACCACTCCCACTACCATTACCATAATGCATTATTACCACCACTCCCACTGCCACAGCAACCACGCGGACCCCGCGCAGCGCGACCGAATTCGCCTCGCCGGCATCCAGGGGCTCCATCCAGGTATACCATCAGCAGTATACCATCGGCACAACCTTCAGCATAACATAAATTCTAAATTTATTACAGTAATGATCAGAACATATGACACCCTTTCCTAATCAAATTTGTTTTTAAGATTCCCAGAATGAATACTTTATCAAACAAAAAGGAATTCTTCAAATCGGTGTATCTATACTTACTAGTGGTCGCCCAGTGATCGAAATTCGACCGTAATTTTATTAAGGCTGCACGGATTGTATCCTAAGCATTGAAAAATTTAAAAAGATAGAATGTGAGTTTGGATTGGTATTGACAGAATATGTCAGCTGCATTAAAGACAAACAATACGTGTGTGTCAAATACATATGCGTGTGTGTCAAATTCATGGTAGTGTGTGTGTAGTGTTGTTTTTGTTGATTTTATGTATTTTTTATGCATAATTTAAAAAAAATATTAACATTCGGATAACCTTCTCTATATAATATAAACTATAAGTGTGCGAAATTTCATACTCCTCCGTCCCGCACAAGTTTCGTAAGAACGGGTACAAAGTTTTTGCTTCACGTAGCTTTGTGTTTTTGTATGTATGTTTGCAACGAATAAAAAATTCTTTCACCATTAGAATGCTACATTAGCGCTGAGTAACATAGGCTATATTCTAAAAAAAAAAGAAATGCGGTACGAAGTCCGCCCGGTCAGCTAGTATTTGATAAAGCTGTCAAACATATCATCATCATCATCATCAGATCATTTTTTATGTCCCCACTGCTGGGGCACGAGCCTTCCCTACGGATGGATAGGGAGAACGAGCCATAAACCACCACGCGGGCCCATTGCGGATTGGTGGTTGTTAACGACTGCTAATGCAGCCGGGACCAACACCTTTACGTGCCTTCCGAAGCACGGAGGAGCTCGAGATGTATTTGGTCACCCATCCAATGACCGGCCTTTGCGAAAGTTGCTTAACCTCAGCACTCGCAGACCGGGCGCGTAAACCACTGCGCCATCGAGCTCTTTCAAACATATAACAAGACATATTTCAAGTTGAACCCCCATTTTGTTATTGGTTAAAACTAATTTTTAATTTTATTATATTTTTGATTTTTGATTTTTGATTTTGATTAACAGCAAATGCTTGTTAGTAAAATAAGTTCTTTTGTCATCAGCGTTTATTGCTATTGTATTTGTTTCAGGGTGTCATACGAAAGACGGTGTCAGACGACTTAGTGGAAAATATATGGGAAGCCCAACACATGGACAAGATCGTTCCATCGCTGCTATATAACATGCAGGTACGAACAACAATTAGTTCATCATTTTGAGACTAAAGGCGGAGAAATCCATAGTATTGTAAATTTACTGTAAAACAATTAGATTTATTATTATATTTTAAACTAATATTATCTATTAACAATAATAGAAAATAATAGTTAAAAAGTTAATTGAACCATTTGAAACTAAAAATAGTTTTTATGTGTAGATGTTGTGTACATATGTTTTTAATTAATTTTAAAATCCCTGCACATAAATTGAAGATAATTCTAATGACTATAGAATGTAAAAATAAAACAATGAATACGTCTTAGCACGAAAAATCAATCTTATACTTTATATATCTTTGTTCTATCTCTCTAGTCTATCTGTAATCTGTATTGTACAGAACCGGGGACATAAATAGCTCTTGCTGAGTGTCTAGAACAATTTCTTCACAATAGGGTCAACGCTTAAATTTTGACTCTTCTCCCTTTAAGTTCAATTTTGCACTAAAACCTCCTTTTTTTGGGTAGACGGCGGAAAAATACGAGACCGTCTCCTGCATGGAGACGGACGCTCGCGACGGCGGCGGGGACTCGCCCCCGCGGCTGGCGGAGGCCTGCCTGCGCGAGCTGGTGGGGCGCGCCGCCTTCGGGCACATCCGCAGCGTGCTGCGGCCCGTGCTCACGTTAGTATGCGACCGCGGCTGATGGTGGAATGACGATATCTGTTGTACTGTGCTGTTGATCTGTTTTAGGCGCGGGCGCAGACGGGGCGCCGTCGCGACTTTTTAAAACAGAAAACACT
>OY720043.1:1257141-1280355 GCA_963082485.1 Eudonia mercurella
CAGACGACCTACCCGGGTGCCTACCTCATGCATATTAGATCATAAATCCATTTTAGATTTTAACCTATTTTGTACCAGCATTATCTTTAAAGTGCAAAGTAGCTTATAAGTTGTTTACCTAAATCATAAATCATAAATTTATTGTTTCACATGTAGTTTGACAGGGTGTTACAAATATTAAAATAGAGTATCATACATGACCCAATTTGGGCATAACAATATGGAATTGAATTTAAAGTACAGCACACAATACAAAATAAAATAATTGAAACATTAAAACAACAATAATTATCATATATCATTAAAAACACACAATTTAAGTAGCTAACGTAATACAGTCCGATAAAAGGAATAGGTATAGTCCATGATATAGAATACAGTATTTGAGGTTAGACTAGACAGTTTAACAAGCCTTCTATTTATGCCCTAATGACGATGCCTTCAAGACTCCAATGTTGCCAATACAATTTGTGTTGCAAGCTAAACCTAAACTGTCCCACACACCAAAAGTTTCTGTGATAGTTCTCTTTTCGTTTTAATTGTTTAAATCCTTTTAAAATAATTTAGTTATATAATATGTTCTTAGTTTTTTCTATGCATATGTGGAGACTCGTTGTTAGCATAGCCATGAATGATTACTAATAATTATGTTTACTTGACTATTTTGCTGTAAGACTGCCGAATACAAATATATAAATAATTTGTCGGAATACAGAATTAATTGATATACAGAATATTCAATTGTATATATTTATTTATTTATTTATTTATCATCAAAGAAACATAACATGTCAGATGTTCATTAGGTGACGTAAAATGCTAAATTACTTCATTCAAATAGTTTGTTGAGCATAATTTGATTTTCTATCTCTAATTACTAGATATGATTTTTTTTCATTGGCGGCGCTAGTGTGCGGCTTAAACGCTCTTAATGCTAAAGAAATATATTTTTTTTATTTTGAAATCAAATAAAGCCCTTCGTACGACTCCTGTTTATTTTATTTAAACGTGTCTGTATTTTTGTTTTATTCTAAAACATTTCGAACTTCTTATCGATAATAAACGTGCAAAGGCGGTAGTTCGGCGCAACGGAATAAGAATGCGCTTTACTAAGGTTACAATTTATATAGGGAGTACGATGCGTGTGCGTCGATACACTACAAATGTGTTTCCCACCCCAGCACCCGACGCAGTCGGAGAGCGTGAGCCTGGAAGCGCTGCGGCGCGCAGCCGGCGGGCCCAGCGACGCGGAGCGCCGGGAGACGGAGCGCAAGCGCGCCTCGCTCAACAACGCCTTCCGCACCGCGCCCTTCAACGCACTGCTCACGCTCACGCAGCCTAAGGTATTACTTTGATGATAGCGTTTTTTTCCAATTATGGGTAAAGGCCTTTTTTAAGGCCTAAAGAGTTTCCAGGTGCTGTGTGTCAAATTTCGGGACGAAAGGTAAAAATAATCGAGATTTGGGATTTCAAATCAGGTCAGCTACGATTGTTAAAAAAAAATGCAGGTTTTTGTGAATCGACATTCGCCGCGGGAGAGAGATCTGAATTCCATATTCACTTAACATCAGGTGAAATGAAGTAATTTGCCGTGCTACGTATAAAAAAAATCATTTTTACACACTAAGGAGGTTAGTGAAAAATCGGGACATTTGGCGTCCCGATCAAGGGTAAATCGGGATCTGTCACCAGATCCCTGAAAATCGAGACGTCCCGCGCAAATCGGGACACCTGGCGACGCTACCTAAGAACTTTTCAATTCGAACCAGTAGTTCCTGAGATTAGCGCGTTCAAACAAACAAACACAAACAAACAAACAAACAAACAAACAAACAAACAAACAAACTCTTCAGCTTTATAATATTAGTATAGATTATAACAGCTATTTACTTTGCTTATGAAGTCGTTTAGAGCCCATTCTTACTAGCGTAGCGTAGCTTCCTCCGGCGTAGGATTTCAATAAACGTAAGCTCAGCGCACACGCACACGAAATGAAAATATATTGTTATGTAGATCAATGAACAAACAATTTAAAATACCACTTATTTAGGTTGATATGCCATGAAAAAAAATTGCTAAAACAGTATTCTTCAAATAATACTATTATTATTAAATACTTATAAAATACAGTAAAAAAATTAAACGCCTACCCGACCAAGCCAGGAATCGAACCTGGGTCTTCCGCAATCCGGGCGGCTGCACTGACCGCTATGCTACCGGGAAGGCTGACGTTAACGCTGAATTTTGTCACTGCTTTTTTTTAATTATTATTTTTTAAATGCAGCTTTTCTTTTGTTTTTTTTTAGCAGAGTGCCATCCTTCCAACGGTCATTGCAACCGATGGCCATGTAGGTTCATCTTTACAGATAAAATACTACAAAATAGATAACACAACGCTATAGTAAATTTAACTTTTTTATTTTAAATGCTATTATGCTGCACTGAAGCTGAATTAAATACTTTTAAAAAGCATTTAAAAAAAAGCAGTGAAAAAATTCAGCGCTTATGTAAGCCTTACCGGTAGCATAGCGGTCAGTGCAGCCGCCCAGAATGCGGAAGACCCAGGTTCGATTCCTGGCTGGGTCGGGTAGGTGTTTAATTTTTTCACTGTATTTTATAAGTATTTAATTCAGCTTCGTGCAGCAATTACCACTTAAAATAAAAAAGTAAAATTTACTATTATTATTCTTTTTACATTTTAAATATATATTTTTTATTATTATTATTATCTTCTAATAAAGCTGTACAGTTTCTTGGGCCCATTCTTCTCCTTAGCCAAAAGACGTCTTGAATGGGTACTCGGTAGAATATTTTAATAACGTCGATTAGTCAATAATTCCTTTCAAGCGTTGATATTGTATGTGTGATGTATTGTACCAAATAAAGATATTCTTCTATTGTTCTCCATCCAGTACGAGATCAAGGACAAGTTGCAGGAGATCTTCAAGTCCATCTCGGAGGAGCCGCTGCTCGGCGCGCCGGCCAGCTCGCCGGCCGCCAAGCCGCCCGCCGTGCCGCCCTACACCAAGTACTTCCCGGAGCTGTTCCTGTACTAGGTACGTACGAAACACTTAGTTTTTTTCAAATTCAAATTCAAATTCTTTTATTGCTTTATGTTTTGTCTTAAAATAATAACTAGATTCAAACATAGGCCCCGAACGGGGCATTGCGACAGAAAAATAAAAAGAAAATTTCAAATTCAATTTGCGAAACGTTTGAGTAAATTAAAGATTAAAATAAATTTTAACTGATTACATCGATATAAAAATTAATCAATTTAAATTAATAACAAATAATTAAACATTAACATAATCACATAATATACATACATTTTAGCTCGAAATATTATCAAATATTATCACTTCCTTTCCGGTAGCATAATGGTCAATGCAGCCGCCCGGATTGTGGAAGACCCAGGTTCGATTTCTGGCTGGGTCGGGTAGACATTTAATTTTTTCACTGTATTTTATAAATATTTAAATATTATCACGTTTTACAAAAAAAATTTTTTTACATAAAGCTAAAGTAACATATTATTAAAAAAATATTTTTTTGTATTTTTTACAGCCAGCTCCACTATGGATTGGACGGAAAAGTACTACGAACGCCTAGTTTAGGTCGTTAATGCTTCCATGCCGGTTTGCTAATGTTTAATCATGGGATTTACTGCTTAAATCAAACATTCGATTACCTATCGAGGATTGTTATTAATATACAGCCAGTAACAAGAATCACAAAACAGTTAAGCACTTTTATCAAAACAAGTAATAAACCTTGCAGGCGCTTGTCAACCTCTATTGAAGTTATTATGATCAGCCACCTTCGTTGCAAAACATACAGCAACAGATTGAAGGTGATGGCCAATATCTTGGCATTTAGGAAAAAAACCTTACTGTTATGTGTTTAGAATACGTTTTTGACTGACACTGTCAACATTTTTGATTCAAGCCAAAGGAGACTTTAACAAGCCGCACTTAAACTTATTTTACTTGAATGGTCTTTGTTACCTGTTTTTCTGACATGTGTGTGCGTCGTCATATCTTTATGACAGTTATCGATGATTGAAAGTCCGATATAAGAAGTATTGCTCTTTATTGACTTTTTGTTCATACTTTTGACTGAACGATCAAATGACCTGTCTCCATAACTTTCCAGTTAAATATTATAGAATAAAATATTCAGTTATTCGACTGATAAAAACAATGTGTTAGTGTTACTTATTATTGATGAGCTTCTCTGTCATGTTAAGTTTGCTAGAAAATAAGCTTTTTAAAGCTGCTCTTCCACGAGGACAAAATCCATCAATATAAAAGATAAAAAAGATGAAAAGCTTTTATTGATTCCGCCAATAAGATTGCTTTATTTTTCGTGCAATGTAAAATAGGGTGATTCTATTGGTAGATTTATTCCTCGCACTCCGCTTACCTAACAAGAACGCAGTCATCGTGGAAAAGCAACCTTATTAAACAACAGATAAGAGACGTCGTTTGCATAAACATTCCTATTGCTTTTATTTAAAGATACCAACAGTGTATTATTTATTAACGAATTATTATAACTTTATTTATATGCATGTATTTGTTTAGGCAAATTTTAAACTCAAAATTTTGGCTTACAACGGAATATGTTTATTATTTTATTTGTATAATTGCTTATATTATTAATTAGGTTTAGAATCTCTTACGTTTTCGTTAGTGATTTGTAACGGAACTTTTATGTTGCTATATTTTTTTACTATGTCATCCGCATTTTTTTCATATATGGTGGGCAGTGGTGCCCAACTGGTATTGTTCCAAAAGCTATTTTGAAAATCCTACACCTACACGCAAGCACCGCCGAGTTAATATAAAATCCTGAGTAAGATAGAGGATAGTCATTATCAGCTCATTTAATGTCCCCACTGTTGGGGCACGAAATATAAATCCTATTTAATTATTAATAAATTGATAATTATTAACAATAAATGTTGTTACGAGATGAATTGATGTTATAATTATATCTGTATTTAATGTTTCATCAATATATGTATAAAACTACAACAAACTAATTATGGCGAGGCTTTTCTTAAGTCATTTGTATTGTATCATCATCATCGCCAGCTCATATACGTCCCCACTGCTGGGGCACGAGCCTTCCCTATGGATGGATAGGGAGAACGGGCCATAAATCACCACGCGGGCCCAGTGCGGATTGGTGGTTGTTAACGACTGCTAATGCAGCCGGGACCAACGGCTTTACGTGCCTTCCGAAGCACGGAGGAGCTCTAGATGATAAATTTTTGGTCACCCATCCGATAACTGGCCTTTGCGAAAGTTGCTTAACCTCAGCACTCGCAGACCAGGCGCGTTAACCACTGCTCCATCGAGCTCCTCTTGTATTGTATATTTGGTATTTATTGTTGATTCTTCTTTTAATACAAATCAATTCATTCATATTATTTGAGTAAGAAATTGCCCTCCTCCACAATGTTGAATTTTTTTTAGTAAGTTAGTTACTGAGTTGGTTATACTTGACTCAAAGTGTATCGTGGACTAGTTTGTAGGCCCGTATATAAGTATTCACAAGTAAGTTATAACATGGTCTTTACACGGTAAGGAAATGATTGGATGTTCAACTGACTAATCTCATTATCGGAGTTAAATTAGTATGGTTCTAATTTTAATGTATTTCATTTAAAAAAAATGGTGGTTTGTACCGGTTGAAATAATATTAAATAGTTGACAAGCTGTTTTTATGCAACATAAAATACGCAAGTGCTCATTAAAATGTATTCGAAACAGAGTGTAAGAAGTACTTTGAAGACTTAAACTAAATATAGAGTAAGTTACGTACATAGTTTGTTTGTTTGTTTGTTTGTTTGAACGCGCTAATCTCAGGAACTACTGGTTCGAATTAAAAAATTCTTTTTGTGTTGAATAGTCCATTTATTGAGGAAGGCTATAGGCTATATTACATCACGCTATGACTAATAGGTGTGGAACAGTCGCTAATTAACGCGGGTGAAACCGCAGGGCACAGCTAGTTAACTCATAAATGTATGCTATAATATATGGTTTAGCGCTCCGAAGTCATTTTTCTTACACCTGTATACCTATTAAATTATATATTTTTAGATTTAAGGTTTATATGCAACACAACTCACTACAAGATTATTATGAAAGAACAAACGAGTATACATGAATCGTTAATCGTAATAAATTACTTTAAATACAATTCATGTAGTTATTGCAACTGTATATATCTGATTTGTGATGTATAAACTACCATCTTAGACTCAGACTCACTGTCAATCTGTAAACCTGTGTTCAATTATCTGTTAGGCAGTAGAAATGTTTAAACTCAAATATATTAACGAAGTAAGCGTAAACAGTGGGGTATTGCAACGGCTTCTTTCGTCATACTTGAAATCAGCCATTACAATATTTGAACTCTGTGGGCCTAGCACAAACATCTATAGTTCTCGTATCGTACAGTAACAAAGGAATATAATAGAATACAATTGACCATATTACTCACAACGTTTTACAAGGCAAGTCCATGATACATCAATTTTACATAATAAAAAAAATGGGTTACTTTCTCTATGGTAATTAAAACAGTGCCACACCCTCTGTAAACGGAACTAACTTTGACAGATGTCATTTCATAGACTTTATGATGTTAACTCCTCGTCTCAAACTTTACGATTTCGTTTGGAAGTTCGTGCTAAGCCTACTGTATTTGAAAGCAATAAACGTAATAGTATAATAATTAAATTATATTTCTGCAATATATTACACTTAAGTATATTGAACAATGTAATAGCATTATTCTTATTGTATAAATATGAATAGATTTTGTTTTTTCCATCTGCGGGAAACTGGAATGAAGGCTATCTCTGGATCTTTATCCATCTCCATCTTTAAAATACAAACCTCATTATCTCCGAAGACATCCAAAAAATCTTTAGCATTGTACATGAATGAATAAGCTTTGTTATCGGCACTCATAGAAATAACATTGAATAACTGCTCATCCATCACACACTTTAAAGTATCTTAAAAAGGAATATATCTCCTTTTTCCAGCTCTGGTCCCATGTTACTTGGGGTAAAAGAGGAATATATCAATACTAATATTATAAAGCTGAAGAGTTTGTTTGTTTGTTTGTTTGGTTGAACGCGCTAATCTCAGAAACTACTGGTTCGAATAGAAAAAATATTTTTGTGTTGAATAAATCACTTATTGAGGAAGGCTATAGGCTATATTACATCACGCTATGACTAATGGGAGTTGAGTAGCAATGAAAATGTTGCAAAAACGGGAAAATTAGATTGTTCGCTAATTAACGCGAGTGAAATAATATATAATTTTAATGTTAACAATGAACAATATATTGATATTATACGATATTATTGACTTCTATTTATTGTTTTTAATATTATAAGGGGTGTAATGGTTTGGTGAAATGGATTGTGATGTGCTATAAGTAGAAAGAAAGAAGAAGAAAGAAAATAAATTTTTATTTGGTTCATAAAACTAAATAAAAAAACACAAGTACACATTTGGGCTAGCATTTTACTCGTGTAGCCGAGCATGAGGGTGAGTGTGACTTGTTGTTTCACAAATTTTACTAATGACTTGTTGAAAGTGCCCGCTCGGATGTGTACGCATTAGAGATATTTTCGAATATCATCAATTGTAGTGTGTAACAAACGGTGTTTGTATACGTTGTTGTGATATCGTGTAAGAATGGTAATAGTTGGATCCATCATTATGTCGTCGTACAACAAAACTAAATAAGGAGGGTAGGGGGGAAGGGGGGGGGGAGGAGGGTTGCTAAGTTCTAGAGTACACTCTGTATCCACTATCATTTATAATAAGATTATAAATGTATTCACCAAAAACACATTTAAAAGAATATTTACAAGATACTTGAAAACAAATTGAATTGAAGTCTTGCAAATTTTCAATTTAATGGTAGACTGAGTTTTAAAGTCACTTATTTTTCATAGACTTACGTGTATGAAAAATAAGTGATTTCAAATGATATTTCATTAAATACTGATTCGCCGCAAATTGTTCGTCATAAAACTTGTCAAAAATAGAATTCTCTTTCATTTTGGTTACATTAATAACTATTTATGGAAAAGCCTTACAGTACATTGATTGTCATTGCAAAAATGATACTTATAATTAGAACAATAAGGTGGTAAATTGAGAAATTCAAGTGTGGCGAATCAGCCTCATTCTATCACGTTTCCATGTAAATGTCGTGGTAGTTGGTTCGTTGTACTTAATGTTATGCGATGCTGTCGTAATAAGGTTGTGTTAAAATGCTAATAAATATGGATTAGATGTTGTTGTTTTACTTACCAAGACAAATACCACTTTAAAGTAATCTAGCTATTCTATAACATGTAGCGAGGTTAATTTGAAATTCGAGCTCGTTAACTTTTTTTTGAGACTGCTGATTGCTTTGTCAGCGCGACATTTTTGGCGTCATTGGACTGTTTGAGAGCCGGCAAGAAACTTAAAGGGTTCCTCAAGCCGTATGATCGAAACACCGTCAGAGGTTTTCTAGAGAGGATGGCATTACGCACTAGTGCGTGTCTCCATTTCTTACTAGATTCTCCGAAGGGTCTGTAACGAATCGGGAGAGCACGATAACGCAACAAGAACATTTTTTACTCACCTTTTTTGTCGCCAGGGGGCGATGCTTCAATGCCATACTAAGTTTCGTTAAGGGGGTGCAGCGCGGAATTTGAAAACTTACGTGTTTTTAAGTCACTGGTGCTAGGCGCTGAATAGGTCTTATACATTAAAAGGACTAGTGTAGGTTAGCTTGATCCTTTCACAAGGTCATGGTTGTCTTGGAATTTGAAACTAATACCCAGAAACTGCATAAACAATACGTAAAATAATGATATCTAAAGACTTATTTCTTCAGAAACTTTGTAAATATAGCACAAATGAAACAATGATCCGACATCAAAATGTTTGTATTGATATTCCGCAGGTCACTGTTGTCTTATTTTTCAATAAAAAAACATGAATATGAAAATATTAAGACTTCTTATTTTTTACCCAAACGCCTATGATTTTACGAAAGTAAACATTGCTCTAATTAAATCACCAGCCTACTCTACAGATATTAGTGTGCGTGCGTATTCGTAGTCGTGCGCCGTTGTCACACCACTGCCACGCGCCGCTCGCTCGCTATCATAAAGAAACTTGAAACTCGCAGTTTTGCGTCCGCGCTGCACCCCCTTAATGTGATCGAATGGCGAATGAAACAAGCACTACTAGAGTGCCTAGTGTGAGTTTTCTTACTATCCGTATTCATTCGGTTACGTTTACGAAAACGATAATTTGTATGGCAAAATTTTAACTCTTCTTGTAAGTCGCCAGGAGGCGCTGCTTCAATGCCATACTTATTTTCATTTTCGTTAACGTTACCGAATATCAAAAGAAACTCGCATAAGGCAACCAGATACTTGTTGCTATCCACAGATGAATAATAATGTCGTAAAATATGAGAGCGTGTTCCTACCCTCATTTTAGTTATTTTTACTTAAGGCGAAGGGTAAGGCACACTAGCGCCGCTAATGGATTTAATATGATAACTGCTAAACTGGATTTTTTTTCAAACATTGCGGACCTTCCGGCACTAGGCAAACATCTATTATTTAATAATTGTGCACTACTTTTAGCTTTGTTTTTGTATTCATTCGCTAACACCAACAGTGGCCATTGTTTGTGAATAAATGCGATAGCCCGTTTTGTGAATAAACCACGCAACAAAAATTAGTGCACAATTATTAAATAAATACTATGGATGATTTCCTGTTATCGGACGGTACGCAATGTTTAAAAAAAGATCCGGTCTGTTAGTAATTGTCAAATTATCAATTGGTGGCGCTAGTGTGCCTTACCCTTCGCCTTAATCCTTCGGACGGAAAATAAAAGGCATTATAAAAACAAGAAATATTTTATTATTTATTAAACATAACATTTGCTCTACCTACCTATAGTTTATTTATTTTGGTATATACCTCTAACTAAATGGACATTGACATTATATGCGTTTTAACATAATTTGTCATTTAAATTAATGAGGCGACATTTACTTACATTCAGTACACACTCAAACAAATATAATAATGTAATGTAATTTTTTACATAGGAATTAGATTTTGTGCACGTTAGTTTTTTAGTTTCTTTTTAACAACAAAAAAAATCAAGTAACTTTTAAAGTGATCTCAAAAGTATTTGCTAACAAATCAAATTAATACTGTTTTAAACACGTCTGTTTTGTAATCAATTAAACATTCTAATCACTTACCTATTGAATAATTTGGATCAATATAATTACAAATAATCTTATAAAAATATATCGACTTTCGAACCAGTACAATTTTAGTTAGAAACATTTTAATATGACACTAATGTTCAAACTATATAATTATTTTAATTTATAATAAATAATACAGTACTTATCGAAATACATAGACAAATATAAGTGATTGTCTATGATAAGTTAAAACGTGATATTTGCTTTACAAGTATGCTACACATGTATATAATTACACTTGGAGTAATCAACACAGATCACAGAGATAATCTAAGGTAGGTACAGTTAGTAGAACGTCAAAGTATTAAATTACAATATATTCAAAAGATATCAAACACTTTTGTTACTGTTTTGTATATTTATCATCTACATAAATTATGTAGATTATAAATTATATTTATGTAATAAGCACCTGTATTATTTCAGCAATTTTACAAAAAGCATATTTATTTATATTATTTACAGATCCGTGGTATTCGTTAGGTATTTTAAACAGTCTTTGAGATTAATGTGACTATTGAAAATGGCAATATTTAATGTATTTTTTTTATGTTTGACACAATATTTACAGTTTTTATTAATTACACCTAGTTATTACCCTTTATTAATGCTGAACAATTGCTTAGTTACAATAATTTGCCTTTTTAGTTATTATACCAAATTAAATGAATTTTTATTTAGTGCAATGCATTAAAAAAAATAGATAAAATATAGTTTTTATTAAAAAAGTAGGAACTGCAATTCAAATTGAGATACAAAGAGGCCCGAGTTTGTAAAACTCAAATTCAGATAAATCGGAAGGTATTTTATTACATATTCTAAAAATATTCATAAATTACTTAATCACCTCATACGCATATAACCTTAATTTTGAACAATAAATGTATGTAAGATTTTCTTTGTATTCTTATATTTATATGGTTTCATCACTTTGGTCTCTATAAAATAACTGATTTTATAAAATATATTTTTGTTGTCTGCTTAATTTTAGGTAGAATCAAATTTAATAATATTTAACTTTAATTTACAGTTTGAAACTTATAGCTTCTTGATAACTAACAGATAGCTAATCCAAACCCTTATCACTGTCATGTAAATATATAAGGTTTAATAAATAAAGATGTGAAATAATGTTTTACATAAGTCCATATACTGCATGATAGTAATATTTGTTTGCAGGGGTATTGGAAAAGACCATGAATTTATAGTGATAATTAAGACTATGGTAAAGTATAGAAAAGTTATCAATGGTAAATATATTATTTTTTATATAAACTCTCTTTTATCTTTTGTATTTTAGGGCGGGAGAGTTCAGTCATTACATCTATTTTGTGAAGGTTTTTCTTTTGAATAGCACGGACATAGTTTTTGGCAATGGAGTAGATATTGGTTTAATAAAAGTTATTAAAATATATAGGTATTACCAATTTAACAATTTAATAAATATTGACCGTAAACGTTTTAAGAGAAATAACTTGTCTTAATTATTTATTTTGGCTGGCATAACACAATTTCTTTGGACGTATTTTAGGTCATTAACTTTAGAAGTCCACAACTATGTAATTTAAAAAATATTTTTTACTTCTCTGAGATTGTTATCTTTCATTATTTATAAAAGGAGTTTGTGGTTCCGTAATCAGTATTATTCTTAAATAAATATTATAATACTATTTACAAGTGATCACCTACCATTCATGCTTTCGTCTCGCACTGATTTATTTTCTCTTGCACACAAACATTCATATCACTATATATACTAAGATATTGGCACCATTGTTTTTTTGCAGGATACAATGCTCGACACCTTGTTCCTTTAATAGGGATGTTGAATTAATGTTTTGTTAGATGAATTTCGCGAACGCATTAAGGGCAACGCAGATTGGGACGGCATGGCAAAGGATTTAAATTTTTACCAATGGACATTCAAACATATCGAAATATAAATAAGACATAAATTTCCACGCTTTAAAATGATCCCGCGGCCGCGTCGCCACGGCTCCCGCGGCCCGCCGCGGCATGCCGTGGCGTATCGAAGGTAGTGTTGTAAAGAACTTGAGTCTTTTAGTCTTAATTCGATAGACTCGGCTCAATTTTCGAGCATTATCGAGCAGGTTTTAACTCAGCAGAGAAGCAGGCTGCAAGCCAAATGAGTAAATAAAATTTTGTTTTTGTAAGGTCCAGACAAAAAATACTGGATTTATAAATAAAGTTACAAAAAATACTGGGATTTATAAATAAAGTTGATTTGTTTCTTCAACCTAGCTGTTTTAATTCATATTAACCTGATCCCTATCTAATATTTATGATTATATAGACTAGTCGCATACAAACAAATTATTTACGTTATATCGAAAATATTGATATATTTTTTACATGAACATCCCTAAGCAGAAGTTGCCGAGGCATACTTCGACGTGACGCGGCAATATACTTTGCCATGCCGTCCCGGTCAGGCCTTTATTCAGTAGCAGCAAATTTTAGGGTCGCATTTTTTAGCGAAAGTTTTTTTTTTATGTTCCTATGATTTATTATTAGATGAATTTCGCGATCTCCTTTTTTAGTTGCAGTAAATTTTAGAATAGCATTTTATAGCGAAAGCTTTATTTATGTTCCCATAATTTATTATTAGATTAATTTCGCTATCTCCTTTTTTAGTTCAGAGTAATGCCATTTTACTTCACTTCGATCGTTCAGCATAAGAAATCCTTACCATTGATTAGGTGAAGTAAATTTTTTTTTCACAGTCACGGAAGGGGGGAGCGCTGCAACTAAATAAGGCGTTCGCAAAATATATCCAACAAATCTAATTAATTCCACAACATTGAACGTACAAATGAAATTTAGTAACAGTTCTGTAGATACACAGGCGCTTTCGGGCCCAGACACAATAGCATTCCATTGTTATATGGTAACCAGAGCACTTCAGTCGATAAAACATTAACTATTTTTTTTATTTGACCTAGGCCATAAGAATAACTAAGTACTAACAGTCAACTACCCAATTATTAAACCTCGGGGGTCAGCGTCAGAATAATAACTAAAGCTATAGAAAGGTTAAAATAAAAAAAACCGGCCAAGGGCGAGTCGGACTCGCGCACGAAGGGTTCCGTACTTTATGACGTATTTAAAAAAAACTAGTATTGTCATTGTGACATATTTCCTAAAGAGAAGAATCTGTCATTACGTCAAAATTATTCAATGAATAAATAGGATTGAAAAATCAGCCTTTAATGTTTATCCTGACGTTTAGAACTCTTTGCAGGCTCCGTGGTCCAAGGGAGACGGAACGTCAAAATAATCAAATTCTCGTGTAAAATAAACGAGTAGATCCGTAGAGGTTCATTTCAAATTCTTTCTTATTTTTTGGCAATGAAACCTGGTGTCGATCACTGGATATCTGTGTTTAACACTGGTGCCATTAGTTTACATAAGTATATAACGTAAATAAATATGGTAACATATACAATATGTCTGCCGCATTGCAGCAAAATTTCTGTGGTATGAGTATGTCATCCAAAATAATGAAATGTCTGAATATAGAGGCATTAATTAAATTGACAACACGCAATCCACATCTCTTTGTTACAAGCGTTAAGATGCTATATATATTTCGGCTCCGCATACACAATTTAATTTAAATATTTTTTAAATTAAAAGATAGTATTAATGAAACTCTGCTTAAAAAAAGTACAGAGGTGAAGAGAGTGAATAGACAACATTAAAATAAAACAACAATTCAACAAAATATATGCGATAAATATTCTTTTTATCGCATAAAGTTAGTTAAAAAAAAACCATTAATTTTAAATGTTTTCTATTAACATCCTTGAACTCTGTATTTTCCTCAAGCAAAGAAAGTTTCGTTAAAGTATACTATGTTTAAAAATGACGTATATGCCGAAATGTATAAAGCCTTTAACTGATTTGACTGTTTATCTTATCTTATCTTAGTGGGGCCTGCTGAGGTTTCCCTCTTGCAGTAACACTTCGACCCATCGGGATCTTTTGTGCAACCCCGTCCTTTTACTCTTCTTCCTCTGTAAAGATAGATGCCATAAGTTTGGCCACGTCCTTAAGAGCGAAGAGCCTGAAGTCCTCCGGTTTCGGATAGGCCGACCCCAGGAGTCCCATTCTTTTCCTAGCCAGAGAGTCACAGTCACACAGTAGGTGCTGCATTGACTCCGTTTCCTCTCACATGCCCTACACAAGCTATTTGTTGATAGATGCCTAGGTTTGACTGTTTACTATCAGGCGAACAGTACGCCTATTGGCCATGTCAGTCAAATTAAAAATAAACTAGTCAACTCATAATAGTTAGATGAACACAGCCGTTTCATAACTCGACGCAGAAATTCATCACCATCATCATCAGCCTACACACGTCCACTGCTGGGCATAGACCTCTCCTTGTGCACGCCACTGAGCACGTTCCGCGGCTACTCTCCTAGCTCTTGCCTTACCTCTCTGCCTTAGCTCTTACCTTGAAGATCGTCGCTCCACCTAGTCAGAGGCCAGCCGCACTTTGAATGCGTTTTTGTACGAACTTGACTCATACGAACATGTATGTTTGTTAATACATGTATTTACTTTTGTTTAGTTTCGACTCTTATTCCATTGTATTAAGAGTTACAATGCTCGTGTACGAATACGAAAGATATATATAAGAGAAGGAAAAAAAGGATATTTTTTTGGAGTTTGCTGATGGCTTCATAAGGATTTTTAACTTAAAAAGTTCCTCAAGCCGTTTCGAAACCGTCAGAAGTTTTCTAGAGGGAATGGCATCACGCAAACGTGACCCCTTTCTCTATTAGATTCTGCAAGGGGTACGGATCGGAACGTGCGCGCACGCCACTAGTCGTGCGTGTACGCGCGTATAGTTCCGACTTCCGAAATCAATCCGAACTTGTTCGTATTTTTTAACCTTTAAAGAAAAATTGATGTCACCGGTCGAAACGTCATTTGACAGTAATAGTTACCTACTGACATTTAAACTAAGAAAACCACAATCGGTTATTGTTAGTTTATCGCGCACATGAAAAATCTCGTGACTCGTTTCTTCGTCGCACTTCCAAAAGATGGAATAGTCTACCAGCACCAGTTTTCCCTCCTTCCTATGATATAGGGTCCTTCAAACGAGGCGTGAAGAAGCACCTTGTGGGCCGGCAGAGCGAGGGTGTTGATACTGCGTTGTTCACCACAGCTGATGAATGACTGACTGACATTCACCGTGCTAACTTTAATATTAAAATATAAAAAGTGTGCGAGTTCAACTCGTATGTTTACGTTAAATTTGTACGAAAACGCTTCAAAAGTGGCTGGCCACTTTTACATTACGCAGAACTGATGAAACTGTGATGAAGCTCGCTACATTACATACGAACTAAGGGAATCTGATGACCGTCGTGCCCACGGCCTCCTCGCTGGACGCGTGGGCTAAGGCGCTCTCGAAGTCTTGAGGCATGTACACCTGAAGAACAATGGAAAACAACAATTATACAACCAAACCTTAATATGTTGCAAGGGCGTTTTTTTTGGAGAGAGATTGCTGATTGGCTCAGAAGAAATTTTCAGCTTCACCGGGCTTGTTTGAGGGCGGCGAGGAACGTAAAGGGTCCCTCAAGCCGTGTGAAACGAATCACCTTCAGAGGTTTTCTAGAGGGAACGGCATCACGCCTAGTGCGCGTCCCCGTGCCCTACTAGATTCTCCGAAGGGTTCGGATCGGATCGGCTCAAGGACGTAAGTATTACTGGCGTCAAGCAGTATTTCTTTGAAGCTTAGCCCTTAGTTCAGCAATCGTTAATATGTGTGTCGCTTTCCGTCAGGCGGGCAGTTTAAAGTCCGGTAACACTGAAACCCAACCACACCAATCCGCACCGGGCCCGCGTGGTGGTTTATGGCCCGTTTTCTCTATTCATCCATAGAGATCACTCATGCCATGCGACACCCAAAAAAGTCCGGTTACACTGAAAGCCATCGGCGGTCACCAGCAATTTCCTTCTTTCATCATCATCATCAGCCTACACACGTCCACTGCTGGACATAGGCCTCTCCATGTGCACGCCACCGAGCACGATCCGCGGCTACTCTCATCCAGCTCTTGCCAGCCACCTTGTGAAGATCGTCGCTCCAACTAGTGTGAGACCGGCACTTTGTTTTTGTACGAAACTGACTCGTAGGAACACATGCGAATGCGCACGATACACGGCCTCCTCCGTATGGTACCTGACACCTAGTGTGTTACCTTCGCTCTACATGCTTAATTGTTTATACTGGCTCCTCATACCCGAGATTACAACGAGAGGCGACAACGGCCCTGCGCAATTAAAACTCGTACAAAGACCATCTGCGTTAGGTCATAATGTGGGTCAGTGATCGGATTAGGCGTGCAATTTTGCGGGATTTCATGACGAAATTTTAACATGGACATGCCAACCGCGCGGGATTACAATTTCGATTAGAGCTGGTCACACTAAAGATTAATATCGTTTAAAATGTTTATGCTATTTTTACACGCCTGAATTGGTCGCCATGTTGTTGTTTATTTTAAACTCAACTAAAAAGTCTAATGTTTCAATCTTTATCATAAGTATTGTTTTTTTGATTATGTTGTTATTAAACAAATGATTATTTTAATAAACACTTTTATTCGAAATTGATTGCTTGCACGTTTAAAAATAATAAAAAGTATTTACAGAACCAATGTTTCTTATTACTTCCCTGCTTTTTACTTTAGAAATGATTAACATTTAAAATGTATTACTTATTAAATACTTTTTTTTTTATAATTTCTAACAAGAGAAAATGTATTTACACTTACAGAATGTTTCCGAAATCCCGCAATACCGCGGGCGTATCCATACTAATATAATATTTTGAGGTCGTTAACCCTAAATTACACTACCTAATTCGATCACTGGTCATAACACCAGATAATAACCCGCCGAAGCACACACGCCTACACATCAGGAACTTCTTCAATGGACTTTGAACTTTATTTGTAAGACATATGGTTGCAAATTTCTTGAAGACGTACCTTATCTAGCACTGGGTGCAGCCTCCCGCTGTCCACCAGCACGGCGAGCGCGTCCAGGCCGGCGCTGAGTCTGTGCTTATCCTCCAGCCAGTCTGTATCCATGCCGTGCCCTGCCACCCACTGGGACAAACAAACTCTGTTTAACCCTTTTGACCGCCACAGCATAAATGCATAAAGGATTACGCATTTTAAGCATTCAATTCAGTAAATAAAACCTTGCAAACAGGAATAGGGATTCCGAAATTTCCAAATATCTTTATTTTGTGTTTTTTTAAACTACTGGTATTTTCGATCGTTGCCGTTGTTGGCGTACAGGGCACTATCGCTTGTCGATTATAGCCGACTAAAATAGAAAATAGTTAGGCTTTTTTTTATAATAAAATCAAAATGAAGTCTTGGCTATAAGATTTTTAAAAAATGAACATAGACGCTTAATTTTTAATTTCGTTTGTTTCGAATGTTCAACGAATTAGTGCGACATGATTTATTTCGAAGATTATTAAGATTCATTCGAAATGATATCAAGGTCATGTATTTTATGTTTAAAAAAACAATAATTTGGCTTCAATTGAGTACAGAAAATGTTTTGTAATAATTGCTGTTAATCCATACATCCATGCATTTGACATTCATCTGCAAAACAACTGCAAATCTTTTATAAATAAATTATACTCCCTTTTGAAATAAAGAAATAAAGTAAGAAACATTTATTTGATATTTCAAAAGAATTACACATAATAAAAAAAAATAACAAAAAATGAAATTCAAAAACGGCTTTTCATCAGTCGGTGTCCAGAAGCAACTAGTATTAAGGTTAGATAGCGCTCTAAGCTAATACAAGTGCTAATAAAACAATTACAGAGACTTCTTGGCGGGAAAGTGAATCCCTGTAAGTGAAGTGAGTAATCGCCTCTGTGGTCTAGTGGTTAAGACCACCGGTTTAGACCCAGAGGTCCCGGGTTCGATTCCCAGCGGGGGGTACATCTTTGTGTACTCGGTTTGGTTGGTGGTAGGACTTATTTGTCCACCTGGCTAGCTACCACCATCTTATCTAAATATGTCGCCATAACATCAATGTTTGTAGCATTGTTGTGTTCCGGCAGCTAGAGATAAGATAGCCAGTACCTCACTAGTTGAGGGTCCCGGGTGAAGTGCGCTTCCATCATTAGCTTTATCATCACTTAACATCAGGTGAGATCAAGGCACTGTGATTACCCGTAAATATAATTTAAAAAAAATTAAAAACTCATGTCTGCGGTTTTCGCGGTTCGTGCATTCAAAGAGCGGCTGGCCTAAGTGATGTTATTACTTGTGATGTTGTTACTTACTCTCAACACTCTAAGCGTGTAGAAGCTCGCGGCGTAGAGGAACGAGAGCGGCATCGGCAACCGGTCTGAGATAAAGGGGCGTGGCCGCAAGTCCACTATAGCGTTCCGTGGGGCCGTCGCTCTAAGGGGCAAAAGGACAAATACCATGGTACCAACGCTAGTATAGATTTTTTTTTCTTTTTGTTGATGGCTTCGTGCGATTAGCACATTATTAGTGTCAAAGTAATTTTTCTAACAAGTAATACATAAACAAACAATATTTCTTTTCTGTATGATGATGATGAATGATAATAGAAATTGAGAAGTGAGAAATGATATACCCCCGCCCCCCCTCGAGTATCTCAGTGAAGATGTAGTCCTCGGGCGGACTTCTTGAGAGAATTTGAAAAGTGACGTTGCACTGTTTTGTTTCATTTGCCAACACTGATGCACACTCACGAACACTTAACGGTTTATAATCCACCATTATTTCACATTAATATTCGATATAAACTAATTTTCGAAAATAAAACAAAACCGCAGACATGACTCTTCACTTTCCCGCCAAGAAGAAGAAGAGTTAGGAAACTCGCTGTCCTACGGCATTTCGTATGCCATTACACAAACGTTGAATTGTAAAGTATAGGGTAGTGGTACTGTAGTAACCGAGACTCCTTGCTCGGGCATACTGACTGGCAGCCGCCGTGGCCTGAATTCAAACGGTGTAGAATAAAAAGAGATGGAAGAAAAAAGAAGAACATCGCGGACTCGGTGACGGGCCGCGACGACGATTGATTGTTATTATTTTAATATTGGAAGCAATATAATATTTAAAGCTTTGGAAGCTTTATTATTGAGTAAACCCCCGGTACCTTAAGTAACGGCCCAGCGGGGTGTTACAGTACCATTGTTTGACAGAAACCAGTGATCGACATTTTCCCCTTTATTCATTAACACTTTAACAGCCAATCACGTACTGGGTACGGGTGGGTGCGAACGTCTCAGGACGCTAATCATGTTCTCTGTACGGCATTGACTTTCTTAGCGTTTGTTTTAAAATAACGTCCGTGGTACGTGATTTGCGTGTAACATGTGTTACAAATAGTTTTTATTTTAAAAATCTTACAATCGGTAAAAATTGGCGGCGTACAAGGAAATGCGTCAGAGGTCAGCAACTGATTTGTCTTTAGCAACAATTCAATTGTGCAGACCACCTTCTTCCTAGCTGGCATTCCGTAAAATGTCCATGACAACCAACGTTATGTTATGCCGGCGATAAATGTGTAAGTACTGGGGCCGCTACCCTACGTTTTTTTGACAAATTGTTGAGAGTATTTATTTACAAGTTTTAGATATTTTATTATGCTGAGGAGCTCGATGGCGCAGTGGTTAACGCGCCCGGTCTGCGAGTGCTGAGCTTAAATAACTTTCGCAAAGGCCGGTCATCGGATGGGTGACCAAAAATTTATCATCTCGAGCTCCTCCGTGCTTCGGAAGGCACGTAAAGCGTTGGTCCCGGCTGCATTAGCATGCAGTCGTTAACAACCACCAACCCGCACTGGGCCCGCGTGGTGGTTAATGGCCCGTTCTCCCTATCCATCCATAGGGAAGGCTCATGCCCCTGCAGTGGGGACATAAAATGAGCTGATGATGATGATGATGAAAGCCAACACTTCTTTTTCCTTATGTATTTTTTTTTAGAAATATCGTTTGTTTCTCAAATAAAAATACAAGAAAAATTAAAATGAAACAGTTTCTATTTCATTTTCATTTTACTTTTTAATGATTAAATCACCAAAACTTATTCACTAAACATTATTCTATTTATTTCAACATTATTAAGGGTGCGCCAAACAAAAATGACAATAGTGTATTAGTAAGTATCAAAAGGAACGTGTTTACAATTAGTCCGATCCATAAATTCATAACACACTATAGTTTTTTCTACAATATCATTTAGAGTTGGGCAAAAATCATGAAAACGAGTTCGTTCGAGAGGCATTTAGTTGATATCTTATAGTTTATCTAAACTATTGTAACCCTGATTTTGTCTAATCACCAATGTCTAAACCACAAATCGTCCGTCTCTCATTTTCGATTTATCAAACGATTTTTTAAATTATTATTTTTCAAATTAACACGTTAAATTCCCCATACAAATTTAGTATGGCCGCTCAGCATCAAATAAATATGGACGAAGACATTTCAAATAAAATATATGACACTTGTCACTTACGGACGGCGCACCCTTAACAAAATACAATTTAAATAAAAAATTAAAACATAGTAAACTGTAGGTACACCAACTTGAGTATAGCGTTGGGGTTGGGGGGCTCGCCCGCGCAGGTTCCGGCGCAGGCCAGCGCGGCGTGCCACGGCCCCGCGCGGGCTCCGGCCTGCTCCAGCGCGCGCCAACACGTGCTGGAGTCTTCGCAGTCCAGGAACTCCTGCGCACCTGGGGGGGGAACAATTCTCAGCTTTACAAGTTTTATAAACTGTTAAAATGTTTAAATAATTGTAACGCAAATTTTGTTGCGAAACAAATTACAAAAACACAAATGTTGAAAAAGTTGCAACAAAATTTGCGTTAAAATTATTTAAACATTTTATAATAGTTTGCCTACTTCTTAACTGATCTTTAGTATTTGTAAAAATATTATGATCGGATGTTAATGACGGTAGTTGTTGACATTGAATGGGCGCCTTTGGCTTTCAAAGTAAAAAGTAAATAGTGTTGAATAAATTCGGCGGGCCGGTTAGAACCACTATAGCTCAATTGGAGGAGCACCTGACCCGGTATGTCAGAAGGGTGCAGGTTCAAATCCTGCTCGTGGAAATTTTTTCAACATTTGTGTTTTTGTAAGTCTTATAAACGACATACTGCCATCTCACGAAAGAGAAATATTGTGATGCCTTTACCGGTGTAAGAGAGCACCACCACTATCTCTATCCTCCTTTCCGTCCTCACCCAGGTCCCGCGGCATGAGCTTGGCCCAGTCTTCCGTCTTCTCCCAGCCCTCGTCCCCCCGTTCGTAACCCAGATCCTGCTGCATGAGCTCCCTCTCAACCTTACCCAGCCACTGTCCTCACCCAAGTACTGCAGCATGAACGCGGCCTGCTCCCCCGTCCTCACTTAGGTCCAGCAGCACAAGCACGGCCAGTCTCGGCGCCAGCACAGTGAGGTGCGCGCCCTACAGCCCCAGCAGCTGCATCAGCTCCTGTCCTCACCCAGGCCCGTCCTCACCTAGGTCCTGCAGCATGAGTGCGGCCTGCCGAGGTGCCAGCACGGTGAGATGCGCTCCCCAGGATCCTAGAAGCTGCACCAGCACGCAGCCCTCGCCGCTCGCCGCACCGCATATCGCCACGCTGCGGTCAATTTGGACACAATTTAGCTAAAAGTCGCCCAGTGGTCGAAATTACAATTACAGAATATACAATGCATCAAGCGATAAGACCGCCTTTACATTTGTACCTATTAAAATTTTCATTGTTGTTTTCTGTGTTATACTTTGAGCAATCAAATGTTTTATCTATCTATATGTTTATCTATACAATGTTTATACAATGTAATGTAAAACCTTTTTTCTTTTTGTTTGTTTTGGGATGACAATATTAACCAAAAGGAAATGACTATCGAGGAGACGGCTAACAGAGGAGAGTGGAAGAAACGCGCGAAAGATCTCAAATAACGCGGTACCTGGTCAGGAAGAATTAACACATAGTATAAATACATTTCATCTTTCTGCATTCCTTCTTCATACGAACTATGACTATGCCAAATCTTAACTCCTCCGTGAGCGCAATATGCTTAAAAATGGGTACAAAGTAGTATAGGGCGTTTAAAGTCCCAATATATTAAACATATTAATTAAATTTAACCATTAAAACTGTTATACAAACATCAAAGAAAGTAATAATTTTAACACTCTGTTGATTATACTCACTAACGCCATCTTTTGCAATTTTAGCTGGTTACCAAAACTCGAAAGTGAAAAGTAGAAAGTTCACATAGAATTACGCTAGATGGCTCGCATGCCAATAATGCATTAGTGACTTATTACAGCACAGTAAAGTGATCCTGGATTAGGTCTGTCCTAACATCCAATAGAAAAACTCAAATATTCAAATCCGACAGTTCCAGTCCTTTTGTTGCAATCTTTATGCAGTTTCATGTATCGATGGGTCGGCTTATCGTCAAAGGACCGTACATTTCAATTCAGGGGTCACCAACTCACCGTTTGCCTTTAGCGGTGTCCGGAGACAGGCCGAGCTCGTCCAACGCCGCTAGGGCTCCGCTGGCGGCCCAGGGCAGCGTGGCCGCGCCGTCCGCCGACACCGAGCGGGGGCGCTTCGACACGCGGGTGCTGCGGCCGGAATAAACCATACGCTTATGCGTGTTTAAAATTTATACATTTTGCCATCTTTTCATATATTTGAGATCAAGAATGAATAGACTAAATCATAATAACAACCCTTTCATAGTCAGTCATGTATATTCCCATCACATTTTGAACTGTACATGATTGAGATAAGATTGAAAA
>OY720043.1:1280555-1314357 GCA_963082485.1 Eudonia mercurella
AGTCTTTGAATTACTGCCTTAACCAAACATAAACCCCATATAAGTTGGCGTTTGACTGTTTGACAAACAACTTTGACAATTAACTGACAGCAATGTTTTGACAGTAGCCAGCTGATAATACGTGTTCCATTGTTCTATATTATTTTGATTGAATTGGCAAAAATGATTTCATCTGGTTTTCTTTAGCACAAAACCGGCCGGCCATTATGAAAATGTTCGGGGAGGCCTTTGTATGCCATTGTCCAGCATTGGACGTCTTTTGGCTGGACTGGATGATGAATATGAAAACATAATTAATATAACGTCAGGTTTAGTTCAAAGTAAGTAGCGTAAGTAGCATTGGTACCGCCTACCTATAGTTGAAAATTGTAAACCAGCGGCTTGTAAGCCGGTAGTTACCGAAACCTGCGGCTAGAAACGAATAACCAGCCGCTTGATACCGGGTAGATACCCGACTTAAGCATCGAAAGAAAAACGATTTTTATTATATTTGTGGCGTTTTAAAATAATTTAGTAGTCATCAGGTAAATTAAATAACTCTGTGGCAGCACAACAGTTGTACCAATGTCCATACTAAGGCACGGACCAATCACAGCGCAGTACAACACGATCTCTGTATATATACTATAGAATGTTTGTATTACTTTAGCTTGTAAGTTTCATATTGTTTGTCATAGCGCTAGTTGCGATATCATGTTTTAGTACTTTAGTAAGTTAAGTTTTGTAAATAAATATTCTTCTTCTTCTTCTTCTCTACACTAACCACGGGTATCATTACTGACCCTAAGCAAGACCCTCAGTAATAACTTGTTTTGAATAAAGGTGTCTGTTTGTTTGAACGGTTACCATTGTTCTTAGAAACAATAAGTCGTTGTTCCAATTCCAATTTCAATCACTACCAGTTTCAATCAATACCAGTTCCAATCCAGAATAGTATTCAATTATGGTGGTAACAAGTGATTTTTTAGTTTGTTTTCTAGTTTTAAGCTTTCATTTAAGTGTTTCAAGTGTTCAAAGTGGTATGCTATTCTTATTATTTATAATATATTTTGTTATCTTCTTTATTTATTATCTCTCATATATAAATTTACATTTAAAAATATTTAAAAAATAGGGGTCCGCCGGCATCGGGACCAGGGTCCAAGCTACCGGTGGTTAGGGCTCCAGTCACAGGAACCTCTCACAATGCGTGCCGTATCGAGGAGATCTGCCTTCTGAATCAGGCCCTTGATCCAGCCGCCTAACGAGAGCCTCATTAGATGTTGATCGAGACTCTTGGCCATCAGGCCATTGGCCGTAACAACAATCGGTACGATGACAGCCGAATCCACACTCCACATATCGACAACCTCGTGTGCTAAGTCGAGATATTTGATTTGTTTCTCTTTCTCAGCTTTCACGAGGTTCTCGTCACGGGGTATGGTGATATCGACAATCATCGTGCGGCGCGCTAATCGATCTATCACTACAATGTCAGGCTTATTGGCTACAATAGTCCTGTCGGTGATGATAGATCGATCCCAGTACAACGTGACATGGTCATTATCGAGAACTGGGTCAGGCACATACTTGTAGTACATCATCAGCCTATACTAGTCCACTGCTGGACATAGGCCTCTCCAAGTGCACGCCACCGAGCACGATCCGCGGCTACTCTCATCCAGCTCTTGCCAGCCACCTTGCGAAGATCGTCGCTCCACCTAGTCTGAGGTCGTCCTACACTACACTACGTTTGCCGATGCGCGGTCTCCACTCGAGAACTCGTTTACCCCAACGGTTGTCGGTTCTGCGGCTAATATGACCGGCCCACTGCCACTGCAGCTTGCTGATCCGATGGGCTATGTCGATTACTTTCGTTCTCTGTCAGATCACCTCATTCCGAAGTCGATCCTTCAGAGAAACTCCAAGCATAGCTCTTTCCATAGCTCGCTGAGCGACTTTCAATTTGTGAACCAGCCCTACCGTGAGTGTCCACGTTTCGGCTCCGTATGTCATGACGGGTAGGACGCACTGAATAAAGACTTTCGTCTTTAGACTTTGTGGAATAGGCGACGTAAAAACCCGACGCTTTCCCATATGCTGCCCAGCCTAGCTGTATCCTTCTGTTAGCCTCTTTCTCGAAGTTGTTTCTACCCAATTGCAAAATCTGCCCGAGGTAAACGTATTCCTTAACAACTTCGAGAGCACCGCCTTGTACTGCAATCGGTCCCGGAATAGCATGTTCGTTGAACATAACCTTGGTTTTGTCCAAGTTCATCCGGAGACCGATGCGTTGAGAAGAATCAGCTAAGCCGTTCAGCATGTACCGTAAAGCCTGCAACGTTTCGGCCACGATGACGATGTCGTCCGCAAATCGTAAGTGTGAGATGTGTTCGCCGTTGATGTTAATGCCACGTCCTTTCCAGTCCAGCGTTTTAAACACATCCTCCAATGCATTTGTGAACAGTTTGGGGGATATCACATCCCCTTGTCTCACACCTCGGTGCAAGGGGATATGCTTAGTTTGCTGGTTCTGTACTTGGACGGCCATGGTGGCAGCATTATACAGACACCTCAACACTTGGATATATCGCCAATCGACTTGGCATCGTTGAAGGGATTCTAGAACAGCCCAGGTTTCGATAGAGTCAAATGCCTTCTCATAGTCCACAAATGCTAAGCACAGGGGCCGATTATACTCTTCGGTCTTCTGTATAATCTGCCGCACTGTGAAGATGTGGTATATGGTTCCGTATCCTCCTCGAAACCCGGCCTGCTCTGGCGGTTGAAATTCGTCGAGTCGGCGCGCAAGGCGGTTTGTGATGACCCTTGAAAACAGCTTATAGACGTGGCTTAGTAGCGAAATGAGTCGGTAGTTCTTCAGTAGGGTCTTGTTTCCTTTTTTGAAGAACAGCACGACGACACTCCTACTCCACGCCTCCGGAGTTCTCCCATCAAAAAGAACGGCGTTAAAGATGTTTTGGAGCTCCTTTAATACAGGTTTACTGCCTGCTTTGAGGAGCTCAGATGTAACACCGTCTTCGCCAGGGGCTTTTCCGTTTTTAAGCTGCCCTAGAGCCATCTCAATTTCACCTAGGCTGATTTCTGGCAAGTCTTCGGTAAAGTGGCGGGTCAATGTGACTCTGGTATCCTCATTTTCGGGATCAGGTTGAGATGCATGCGATGCGTATAACTGGCTGTAGAAGTTTTCAATTTCCGAAAGAACCTCTGGCTTTGAGGCAACGACTACTCCACTGGCCGTAGTCAACTTCGTCAAGTGGCTTTTCCCAATAGACTGGACAAACACTTTCGACCCCCGGTTTTGCTCAATTGCTCGTTCAATCAAGCGTGTATTTGAGCATCGGAGGTCGTAGCGCACCAGTTTACCAATTTTCTTGTTAAGAGCCCGTTGTTCGGACGAAGTGACAGGTGGGTCCTCACGTCGTTTCCTCATGAGCCTAAGGGTTTCTTCCGAAAACTTCGACTTCTTGCCTTTACGCTTTATCTCGCAAAATCTCATACCTTCCTCCCTGAGAATTCCGACCACATTTTCGAGGGCCTGGTTGACATCAACTGCATTTGTGGTTTCCGCGGCAACGAATCGGTTCTCCAGGTTTGACTGGAACGTTTCAGATCCTACGATAGTTTGGAGCAGGTTAGGACGGAGCCTGGACTTCATCAAGTGGACACGCTCAAGCTTAAAATTGATATTCAGAGAGCCTCGGACAAGTCGGTGATCACTGCCGGTATTAAACCTGTTGATCACAGACGTCTCTGAATATGTGCTTTTTTTCCGTCATGACAAAGTCGATCTCATTTTTAGTCATAGTGTCGGGGCTCTGCCATGTCTACCATCTTTAGGGCTGTTTCTTAAAAAAAGAATTCATCAAGAAAAGCCCCTCTCTTTCGAGAAAGTTGACAAGCATTTGCCCCCTATGATTTCTGCTGCCAAAACCATGTGATCCTACTACCGATTCGTGGCGATTCTGTACTCCCACTTTAGCGTTGAAGTCCCCTATGACAACGTTGTAGTGTGCCTTGGTGGTGAAGTGTAAGGCCTTTGATATGTCACCATACATATCTTCCACTTCATCGTCCGAGTGTGTTGAGGTCGGTGCGTAAATCTACACAACCTTGAGGCTATACCTCTCGGTTAGCTTAATTGCGAGGTACGCAACCCTGCTCGACACACTCGACACTTCTACTACGTTGTCACAAAGGGCTTTGTTTATCAGGAACCCTACGCCACCCTGGGATAGCTGGTCTCCCTCTCGGTAATACACATAAGATGGCCTGATTCAAGGGTTACGGTGTCCTCCCCCTCTGTCCGGACTTCGCTCAACCCAAGAATATGCCACCTTATCTTCCCGAGTTCCTCTTCGAGCTGCGCCAGGTGCTCGTCAAGCCGTAACGTGCGTCCGTTGTACGTTGCCAGGGTCAGATGTTTATGGCGGCCTACCGTAACCCGGGGATTTTTCGCACCCCTTGCCCTGCCGTTGCCGTGACTGCCGCCGTGATCAGGAATAGCAGGGTGGCCGGGAACTGGGGGCCGTGGTCTATTCTGTGTCGCCATTCGGAGGGTTTGCCCATAATTGCCACGCTGGGCATGCGGGTTGGCAATCGCAGTGCATAGGTAATCGCACCAGTGTCGCTGCTGCCCGACACCGGTCTGTGTACTTTGCTAGCTACGTTCGGACTGTGATGGATATCCCGCTATCAGTCGGTCGCCAGAGCCTCGTCTGTTGATCAGCAGGGTGCACCACGTGCAGGAGAGGTTGGCTTGGGCCCCAAATGGTGTAGGTTGGACTCCTTACACCCACTTGTAGTACGGTACCTCAGAATCCACAAGTTTGTATTTCA
Source organism: Eudonia mercurella (assembly GCA_963082485.1). Taxonomy (NCBI): domain Eukaryota; kingdom Metazoa; phylum Arthropoda; class Insecta; order Lepidoptera; family Crambidae; genus Eudonia; species Eudonia mercurella. The sequence continues at coordinate 1,285,395 of OY720043.1, forward strand.
AAGCAAGTTGCTGGTGGATAATCCTGTCCACTTGGTTATGCCTGTGTAAGTACTCGCCGTTAGCCAGACGAGAACGGCCAGAAATAATATGTCTGATAGACAATGCCATAACAATGCCTTCAGAGTGTTGTTGGGGAGACTCGTTTCTGCAGCGCGTCTGCGATGTTTGCAGAGGCACGTACTGACAGTTTCTCATCTGTAATGCGCAAAAAAATGGTATCTCTGTTGCGCACAATAAGGGGCAGTACCAACACCATCCTGAGGGTTATTGCTAACAGGCAAAATGTTTGTCCTATTGACATTACTATAGACAATATGAACATATGTAATCTTTTACAGTATAACCACATATACAACTCGTCGGACAGATTATTAGATTTAATTTTTAGTAATATTCTTCTCTGTATCTCCGACAATGCTGTCCCATTGGTTTCGCCCGATCCTTACCATCCGGCAATTTGTGTTGTGGTACCAATCCGTAACGAGCCCACTCTTGCACCTGCTACTAAAACTACATATCTGTATAAAAGAGGTGATTACGAGGGTATATGTAAAAGGCTTGATGAAATAGATTGGCATAATTTCTTTTCCACGCTTACTATAGATAAGATAAGATAAGATAAGATAAGATAAATTTTTATTGCCATAAAATTGTGTAAAATACATAGCAGGTGTTGAGCATAATAATGGGAACAAACAATTTACCCTAGTCGGGCATGCAATTTTTAGTAGGTAGGTACATGATACATAGAAACAGCCGCTATGCTGTTTTTGTACCAAAATATTCAGTCAGACTGTAGAATGCTTGATTTATAACTAAGCCATCTTTTTAATTTAATCTTAAAACAACTCAAATTTACTGAGGCTTTTTGATCTGTGGGCAGATGATTGAATATTTGGATACCAGTTACATAGGCACTCTTGTGATACAGGGCATTATTAATATTTGGTAAAGCCAAGTCATATGTATATCTCTTCCGCAAATTACAGTTATTTGTACTTTTACGTTTAAAATACTGAATATTGCTTTTTATAAAAACAGCCATCTCTAAAACATAAATACCCGTCAGTGTCAAATAACCCTTTTCTCTAAAAATATTTCTCAGAGTCTCATCAGAGTACATACTGTAAATAGTTCTCAAGCATTTCTTTTGTAGTATAAAGGTAGATTTTACATTAACAGAGTTTCCCCAGAAAATAACTCCATAAGTAAGAAGAGGATAAACTTGGCCAAAGTAGGCGGCTCTGGCTACATCTACAGATGATGTTTCCGCAAGTATAGATAGAGCATAGCAGTAGCTCGATATTTTATTATTAATTTTTGTTATGTGCAACTTCCAATTTAGATGTGAGTCGATATTTACACCTAAGAAATTTATTTCATCCACAATTTCGATGACTGACTTGCATTCGGACGTTATATTTAGTTTAATTTGATTTGTTTTATAGTTTCTAAATTGTAGTACTTTTGTTTTGGAAAGATTTACTGTCAAATTTAATGATTTTAGAAAACATATGGTTTCATTTAGAGTTTTAATTATTTCTTTTTCAAATTTAATGTTATCATTTTGATTATTGGGTATGAAAATTGTAGCATCATCAGCAAACATAACACATAAGTTGTTTGTGATATTCGGGAGTTCGTTCACATATACTAAAAAAAGAAGAGGGCCAAGAATACTTCCCTGTGGTAGACCTAGGAGCATCTCTCTAGGATCAGATTTTACCTCTTTAAATGTTTTTGTTGTCTTATCAAAAGTATCTATTACTGTATATTGATCTCTATTTTTAAGGTAGCTTTCCAGTAGTTTTAGTGTTATTCCCCGAATACCTAATTTATCAAGCTGATATAGAAGGGTTTCATGGATTACGCAATCAAATGCTTTAGACATGTCTAGAAACAATCCAACACATGATTTCTTTATATTCAAAGCTTCCCATATATCTTTTAATGTTATAAAAATTGCTAAAGTAGTTGATTTTTGTTTCTGAAAACCGAATTGACTTGCATTTATTAAATTATTTTTATTAAAAAAGTCTAAAAGTCTGTTATAAATAGTTTTTTCAAAGATCTTTGAAAAACTAGATAGTAGTGCTATAGGTCTGTAGTCCGTTACGTTACATTTGCTTCCTTTCTTAAACAATGGTTTTATCTTAGCTCTTTTTAACTCATCGGGAAATACACCCGTTTCAATCATTAGATTTAGAATATATAGAAGAGGTTTACTGATGTATTCTAGAGAAAGTTTTATAACTTCTATTGGAATACTGTCATAACCACAGCTTTTTTTATTCTTAAAACTCATGACAATCTTCCTTAATTCTGTTTCATCAACAGGGGTAACAAATATGCTATTTAATACTACAGTTGAAGTCCGGTAGTTATTATTCAAAAGAGGGGACAAATTTGCGGTAGTAAAATGACTATTGAAAATCTCGGCCATATCCTTTACGTCGGTTACTGTACGGTCGCCTATAGTGATTTTATTTATAGTGGGTTTAAAATTGTTTACTGGAGTAGTTTGGTTTTTTATTAAATTCCATGTTGCTTTATTTTTATTTGTATTTGTATTTGCTTTATGATGCTACATCGAACTTTTACACTCTATTGTACTCACTTCGTGACGAGCACATACCTGTCAAAAAAGGGACAGCGGGATCTAAATATCCTACTTGGTACAATATTCCTTTAGTCAAAATGATTAAAGAAAAACATAAATATCACAAAAAATATTTAAAATATAAGAATTACTCAGACTACCTGTCTTTTATAACATTGAGAAACCGTGTAAAAAGTTTAGAAGCCGACTGCTATAAGAACTATATTCTCAAAATAGAAGAAGATATTAAAATCAACCCCAAGGCATTTTGGACATATATACACAGCAAGAGATCACATAATTCACTCCCGTCGACTATGATTCACGGCAATCGCTCTTCTAGCTCTGGGCATGATATTTGTAACTTATTTGCTGATTATTTCCACTCCATGTTTCAGTCTCCATGCATTCAGTCAGGTTCGCAATCTAAACACTGTAACTCCGTATCCCATCTCAGCTAAATAGAAATAAAAGAAGACAATCTACTTAAGCTCCTAAAACAAATTGACACCAACAAAACCGCTGGCCCTGACAGCATATCTCCTTTATTCATAATTAATTGTGCAAGCAGCCTTGTATCCCCTCTGGCATACCTTTTTAGACTGTCATTAGAGTCTGGATGTGTGCCTCCTATCTGGAAATCTGCTCTAGTAACACCTGTTCATAAAAAAGGTCCTAAAAATCTTATTGAAAATTACAGACCAATTTCTAAACTGTGTATCTTCGCAAAAATACTTGAAAAAATTGTGTATCAGCAAGTATTCACCAGTTTAAAACAGACTTTAACTGAATCTCAGCATGGGTTTCTCAATGGTAGATCCACAACGACTAACTTGAATCTGTGTCACAATTTTATTACTGAGCATATGGCCTCACAGACACAAGTGGATGTCGTGTATACCGATTACAGTAAATGTTTCGATAGAATTGACTACAACATACTGCTGCATAAACTTCAACTGGTCGGTATACATAGCAGCCTCTTTAGATGGTTCAGTTCGTACGTCAGTAATCGCTGTCAAACAGTGGTGTTGAACGGTTACACGTCATCCACCTTATTTATACCCTCTGGCGTGCCACAAGGCTCGCTCTTGGGTCCGTTATTGTTTATGATATTTGTAAATGACATAGACTCTTGTTTCCTGTTTAGCAAAATACTACTGTATGCTGATGATATGAAAATACTTTGTCCTATTGAAACGGAATCCGATTGCTTAAAACTGCAAAATGACTTGAATGCCTTTCTAAATTATTGCTCAACTAACGGTCTCAATCTCAACACTTCTAAATGCTATGTCTGTACTTTTTCTAGAAAGCCAAAACTCATAACCCACGATTACTCATTAGACAATAAAATAATTTCTAGAGTAGACTTTATGAAAGATCTGGGGGTAGTATTTGATTCTAAGCTTCTATTCGACATTCATATAGACCACATTGTGGCTAAAGCTAGTAAGGCTTTAGGGTTTGTTATACGGATGTCAGCCGAGTTTTCTGATATAAAAACAATTAAAATGTTGTACTGCGCTTTCGTGTGCAAATACAAAACATACATAGCTCGGCTCGAGTCCATACAAAAACGATTTCTACGCCATCTGCAATTTAAATGCCGTATGTATATTCAGGACTACACACTGCGTTGCAAACATTTCCATTTCTTGCCATTACACTTGCGAAGAGATATGTCCGATATTGCATTACTTCTGAAAATATTCCAAGGTAATGTTGACTCCTCTGAATTACTAAGCCTCATTACTATTAATGCTCCTAAAAAAGTAACGCGCCACACTAATATCACAGTTTTAAAAGCATACAGTTGGGTATCGAACGTACTTCGCAGAGCAATGGAGGGGAACCCGCGGGGAAGCGGGCGCTGCGGCGAGTGTCCCACAAACAAGCGCAGTTTGTGAAGGGCAGCCACGTAACTGCTTGACTTAAAAGTTTTTTTTAAAATTTACGTTCAGTGATTCCTATTGAATATAATGGTGCATACACATTGTTATGTATACGGTTGTAAGTCGACGTCGAAACAACAAGAATTTAAAATTTCATATATAACTTCCCCGTGACGCAAGGCAAGTTTTTCCTATAATTTCATAATAACTTGTACTTGTTGGAATGTATGTAGCTACATGGACGGTAAAATGTATATTGTTGCTGAAGTGCAGGGTATTCCAACTACAAGAATAAATTACCGAGTTCTTGTGCTCCAACAACAGAATGGCTAAATAGTTTTTTTATTTATTTTGCCAACTTCTCATTAATTAATAATGAACATTTTTACAACACATAACTATTAACTAATACGTGCCAATACAGACGAGGTTCTATAAGCATCAATTCTTTAAAGTTTATATTTAAGATTTCTGGGCTTGTCATTTTTAATTTTTTAAGCAGTCCGAATGCGAATTCATTATATTGTTAAAAATTTAAACATAAAATAAACCTTCACGTAAATATTTAGGGGTGATTATCAGATTTCGTGCACATCCAAGCAAAATTTGATAATTTTTTTAATTACAAAAATTTACTGATATTATCAAAATATACATTATTCCTTTCTGATTTGCTAAATTTATAGACAATTGCACTCTCAAATTGAGAAGCTACGAGCTTTTAAAATTTTATTTAGAAACGGTAATGATTCAAAGTCGGATGGTAAATGATAACAGTACATACGGTAGTGATAACTGTATATTGGTAATGATTACAAGCTACAGCTATAGGTGTTTCAAAGAGTAATGATCTTTTTAAAATAAAATATATTGTAGAACGCGATCACGCTGGTAGAGTCGCTCATGCCTTTGCTCTGACACAAGACCTAAAACAACTGGTAGACCAGCCCACCAGGATACCCGATATCGTAGGTCACGCGCCCTCTTTGTTGGACTTAATGTTGACGAGTTGCCCTGCAGGGTATAGAGTGTTGGTGCTTGCACCTCTAGGCTCATCAGACCACTGCTTGGTCATTGCCACAGCACCGCATTGCGTTGGTCCACCGAAAACAATGGAGACCAAACGTCGTCTGTTGCACTACTCGTCGGCAGATTGGGACGGATTGTTTGATTACTTTGCATCCGTCTCATGGGGCCAGAGCTGCTTTCTTGGAAAGGACCCGTCGGAGTGCGCTTCCGCCATCGCTGATGAGATCTTGTTGGGTATGGAATATTATATTCCGTTCACGGATCTTGCCAGCGTTGGTAGACAGCGGCCTTGGTTCAATCGCGAATGCGCCAAAGCTGCTGAATGCAAGCAAGCTGCATATCGTGCTTGGACGAGGGCTTGCGCATTAAATGACCCTAGTGCCGGCTCCCTGAGGCGGCTTACAACAAGGCCTCTAAGTCTAACAAGAGGGCTCTCGCAAGAGCAGATGGACAGAGAGTGGCGAGAGTAGGGCAGGAGTTGATCTCGCACCCTGCGGGTAGCCGTAGCTATTGGCGGCTCGCTAAGGCCGTGCAGGTCAACTTCTGCTCTCCCTCGCTGCCCCCGTTTAAACATCCAGATGGCTCGTTAGCTTACCAGCCGCTAGAGAAGGCGAACTTGTTGGCAGAACTTTTCGCGGCTAATTCGCGCGTTGACGATTGTGGCACCGCTCCACCTATTATAGCACATTGTGGCGCCACCATGCCTGATATTCGTATCAGGCAGTGTGATGTACGTGCCGTGCTGCGGTCGCTCGACGTGCGGAAGGCTAGCGGGCCGGATGGTGTTCCGGCAATTGTATTTATTATTATTATTATTATTATATAATTGTGCTGCTCAGATGCGCGGCTGAGTTGTCTCCAGTGTTGACACGATTGTTTAGGGTATCTTACGATGCCAGTATTGTGCCGGTATCTTGGAAGGAAGCGAACATACAACCCATCCCCAAAAAAGGGGATCGCTCGGATCCAGCCAACTATCGACCCATCGCTGTACCTTCTGTGCTGTGCAAGGTGTTTGAGCGGATAATTAACTCTCAGCTCAATCACTACCTAGAGGATCACTTGCTGCTCCATGATCGCCAGTACGGGTTCAGACCCAAGCGATCAACGGGTGACCTTCTAGCGTACGTAACTCACGCATGGGGTGAAGCGGTGGACAAGCATGGCGAATCTCTGGCAGTTAGCCTTGATATAGCCAAAGGAACTGAACCCAAAATGCTACATCGAGAGTGTTATTTTAACTGCCTCCCGTAAGTTGGGTATTCTCAATAAGGTGAGGCGGTTTTTCACTCCCGAGCAGCGCTGTTTGCTGTACAAGACTCAGGTGCGATCGAGTATGGAGTATTGTTCCCATCTATGGGACTACTCCGCTAAATACCTCCTCGATGCACTTGACAGACTGCAAAGGCGAGCGGTACGCATTATTGGAGATGCTGAGGTTACAGCCTCTCTAGAGGACCTCCAGCTGCGAAGAGACATTGCTTCTCTCAGTGTCTTCTACCGGAATTACTACGGTGAGTGTTCTGAAGAACTTTTTGATCTAATCCCGCCTTCTCCTTTCCTCTTCCGGACTACACATGCTGGTCTTAGGAACCACCATCATACTGTACAGTCAATCAGTACTCGTACCAAAAAATTTGGCAAGTCGTTCTTCTGTAAGACCATTCGGCTTCGGAATTCTTTGCCGGCGCATGTGTTTCCCAGCTCCTATAGTCCCGGGTCTTTTAAGCGGGGCGTGAAACGGCATTTATGCAGGCCCTCATGAATGGGTGCGCTTGTTACCGTGCTTGTTCCACGGTGAGGAGCGCTCTCATTATTTTGGACTGCATCGGCTAGTCTTGTTTTATATTTTTTTTTCATTTTGTTGATGGCTTTGTGCGATTAGCACATTTAGCCAGTGTCAAAGTAATTTTTCTAACAAGTAATACATAAATAAACAATATTTATTTTCTGTATGATGATGATGAACGATAATAGAAATGAGAAATGATATACCACCTAACCCCTCGAGTATCTCAGTAAAGATGTGGGGCTTTACTAAGTCCTCGGGCGGACTTCTTGAGAGAATTTGAAAAGTGACGTTGCACTGTTTTGTTTCATTTGCTAACACTCATGCACACTCACGAACACTTAACGGTTAATGATCCACCATTATTTCACATTAATATTCGACATAACACAAATTTTAGAAAATAAAACAAAACCGCAGACATGACTCTTCACTTTCCCGCCAAGAAGCCTGTTTTATATTTTTTCTTGTTTAATACTTTGTGTTTTTTTTTATCCTTTTATTATAAATGTGGCGAATTCGTCTCAATTGGCCCTCTGTTTTAGCACATTTTTCACATCCTTTACTTTCTTTTGTTTTATTTTCGTCCATTTTGGATGATGAAGGTCCTGCCAAAGGATCAATTTCATAAAAAAGCATTAAAAAGCCTACCAGTAAACCTACAAAATATACGGTTGCGGGTTCGAATCCCGCTATGGGTGTAAAGTATTTGGGTGAGTATATTATCATAAAATATTTAATCACTACCGTCAGTTTGAAGTCATTACCTTCAGTTCAAAAGCTGATGGTAAATGAAGGTAATGATACAGAGGGTAGTGATGTTTTAGCGCATTTTGGTCTATAGTTGTCTATTCATAATTGTAATATTTATGACATTTATAAGTATGTTATTAGATCCTTATAGCCTTAATTATTCACGAGAATGTAAGGAAAAAATGTATTACTTACATCAAAATATAGATGATGGTAAAGACACAAACTTCGTGACAAACGACGACTTTGCGCACAATTTATTTTTTATTTTTTGAACTAGCAAACGTATTTCCCTTCGATGACGTGTGGCTGACTGACCGACACGTGAGCGTGGGGAAACGGGGAGTGGAGGAGTAAGATGACCGCACACCTAGGGCATTTTGTTGTTTCAATTTCTGTTGAAGGTGATGACAACTTTAAGATGACAAAACTTTATATATTTAAAAAAAAATATTTATTACATTCGTACGTGCGAAAATGCGGATAACGTTTACTTACGATCAGTATAATAATATGTATAAAATCCAGATTTGTTGAACAAACGTTTCTTCAAAATTAAAGTAGTTGTTCTGCAGAATCTATGTTTGGGACACTGAGGGTAGTGACATTTTAAGATATAAATATTGATTTTCTTAAAAACCTTTCAACTTAGCAGTTCATATTTAAGTAAACATGTAGCTTACTGTATAGTATTTCGTTTATACAAAACCCACAACTTGAAAGTAAAATACATATTTTTATACAGCCACGGACATAGGATTTGCACAAAATCTGATAATTAATTACCCTTAGCAGTGCAACATTTATAAATATGTATAATAGTTTATTCTTGTTAATAAATGATTATTTTATAAAAATAACGATTATTTGATTTCGAATTTTATGACATCCCTTGCATATCGGCGAACGATCGCGTGGATACCTACGCGGGCGGCGGCATCGCCCCACATCAAAGGCGATACCCTACTGTATGAAATAGTAATACCACAGTTTTAAAAGCATACAGTTGGGTATCGAACGTACTTCGCAGAGCAATGGAGGGGAACCCGCGGGCAAGCGGGCGCCGCGGCGAGTGTCCCACAAACAAGCGCAGTTTGTGGGAGCTACCGTGAAGGGCAGCCACGTGCGCGTACTGCGTGTTTTAAACGTTTTTTTTTAAATTTGCGTTCAGTGATTCCTATTGAATATAATGGTGCATACACATTATTATGTATGCGGTTGTAAGTCGACGTCGAAACACAACAAGAATTTAAAATTTCATATATAACTTCCCCGTGACGCAAGGTAAGTTTTTTCTATAATATCGTAATAACTTGTACTTTGTCTTTGTTGGATTGTATGTAGCTACATAAATGGTAAAATGTATATTGTTGGTGAAGTGCAGGGTACTCCAACTACAAGAATAAATGACCGAATTTTTGTGCTCCAACAACAGAATGACTAAATAGTTTTTTTATTTATTTTGCCAACTTCTCATTAATGAATAATGAACATTTTTACAACACATAACTATTAACTAATACGTGCCAATACAGACCAGGTTCTATAAGCATCAATACTTTAAAGTTTATATTTAAGATTTCTGGGCTTGTTATTTTTCATTTTTTAAACAGTCCGAATGCGAATTCATTATATTGTTAAAAACTTAATCTACAATAAACCTTCATGTAAATAGTTAGCAGTGCAACATTTGTAAATATGTATAATAGTTTATTCTTGTTAATAAATGTTTATTTGATAAAAAATAACGATTATTTGATGTCGAATTTTATGACATCCCTTGCATATCGGCGAACAACCGTGTGGATACCTACGCGGGCGGCGGCATCGCCCCACATCAAAGGCGATACCCTACTGTATGAAATAGTAATACTGTGGTAATACTGTGCTAATATACTGCATGTACCGCTTTCTCGAACTCATTATCGTAGCAACTCCTTTGCCATCAGAGTGTCCAAACTGTATAATAGTGTTGATAAGGATATGAACCTAGACTTATTTAACTCATCCCTGAACCAGTTTAAAAACAAATTTAATAATAACTTCTTTTTGTAAAAAAAAAGTGATACCAACATTTTCCACTTTCCATCGAAAATCGAAGAGATTATGTAATCTGTATTAATCTGTATTAAGCTATAAGCGGAAACTTGTAATTGGCTGTATTTAATTTATAAACACTTTTAATTTATGTATTAGCTGTAAGTTTTCCAAAAAAAATAAAAATAAAATAAAATAAAATAAAATAATGTGGCACTTATATCAGGCGACTACATCTATGTTAAATATAGAAAACTAACATAGAGATAAGGTATTTTTACTTATATTTATGAAAGTGATTATTGTGATTATTATTTTTATTTTTATACTTTAATCAAATTTAATAAAATTAATTAGTTGTATTATGTCAAATTTAAATTATTAATTAAATTATATACAATAATGATATGTGCTAACAATAGCTTTTAAGTTCTTTTGTTACTAACCATTATGAGTCTTTGTTACTTGAATGAATAAATGTATTATTATTTTAAACATGGTCACTTTGACCACCTTCGGACCAATGTCAAAAGCTTGTGCGTTATAGTGTTAAGTAAGAGCCGTTTCACATTTCTGTGTATCAGAATACAAACTTCAAAGCTCTAATAGTCCTTAACTCTATTTATTACTAAAGCGAAAGCAAAAACGTTACAGCTTTCACCACATCACGAACGGAGAGGGAATGCGAGTTTCCACCGAAAGTTGAAGAGGACTTGACACACGTCCGAAGAAAGCGGTTGACCACCAAGAACGGGCTGGTGTGCTTAGAAGACTACCCTTATACAGTCTCCATCAGGTATCTTATTTTTTTATTTTTTAAATTTAGCAACAAAATATTACATTTTACTTTTTATTTTTTAAGTGTTAATTGGTACACTTAAGCTGAATTAAATATTTATATAAAATACAGTGAAAAAATTAAACGCCCACCTGACCCAGCCAGGAATCGTACATGAATATTACAAAAACATATTAAATATTACGGAAAGCCAGAATATTACATGACGGACTTAATGCCTGAGGCATTTTCTACCAGTCAACAATAGGGTGGTGCGGAAATAACATGGGAGGTGCAATCTTATCGTATCCTTTTCTCCTGATCCGAGTCAAACCCCTCGGAGAATCTAGTAGGGCACGGGGACACGCACTAGTGCGTGATGCCCTTCCTACTAGAAAAACTCTAAGTGGCTTACAAATAAACAAAGAATAAGGTCCGAATAGTTATTCCGTGTTTTGTTCCTGTCATGTAAACGTCATTTCAAATTAGAGTAAAAGAGACAAAACACTGAATAACTATTCGGACCTTATTCTTTGTTTATTTGTAAGGCACTAACTGTGTTTTGTTTCACACGGCTTGAGGAAGTAGGAATTAGTTCTATATAACAAGTTGGTGACATAAAACTTACCTCATTTATGTTTATTTACCTATTTTTCTTACTTAAAAAAAGTTAATAGTAATAAAATTTTTATTTTTCTCTCCATTACTTAGTTACATTGTATAATCTCCGCGAACCGATTGAACGCGACCGCATTGTGGATCTTGGCCATGATATATGTATGTATTTTGTTTTACTAAACTGATGTTGGAGAACTGGTGCTGGTCCTGACCTTGGTAGGATTAGAAGGATGTTAATTCCCCTGTGATCAAATATAAACCTTCATTTTCTTTTCTTCCTTTAGGTTGCATGGAAAGCATTGGTGTGGAGGGGCAATTGTGGCGAAGCAGTGGATTCTAACGGCAGCGCAATGCTTCGACTAGTAAGTTTATTTCTTGTTTTGTTCATCCTTAGGTGTCATAGCTTTCAGTCAACCATCTGCCCCCCAACCGCGTAACACTCTCGCTTTCGATCGCTTTGTAGGCGAAGCCCTCGCCTCGCTTTCTAATATAATATCGAATAATATCGAAAGCTGTAGCCAATAGCTTTCGATATTGCTTTCATATTGCTTTCGAAATGACAAGATGACGCCTCCTCCTCGCCTCGCCTTCAAAGCGATCGAAAGCGAGAGTGTTAGGCGGTCGGCCCCCTGGTTAACCGACCACGCTTATCGCTTGCGTTATGCCAACCCTCAGAATCATGCCATGCCAAGCACGATCCGCGGCAACTTCTTCCAGGTCTTGCCAGCCACTTTGCGAAGATCGTCTCTCCACCTAGGCTGAGGGCGTACGTCCTACACTACGTTTGCCGATACACGGTCTCCACCCCAGAACTCGTTTACTCCAACGGTTATCAGTTCTGCGACTAATATGGCCAGCCCACTGCCACTTCAGCATGCTGATCCGGTGGGCTGTGGCACATAAAAGTCTGTCTATGTCTATGTAAAAGTACATCCGAAATCATAACTCCACATTAATTTCTACAGTGTAACAAAGGAGGAGGTCTCTGTACGCATGGGATCCGTGTTCCGAGACTTCGGCGGCAGACTACTGTCAGTCACAGACATCAAGAGGCACCCCGACTACAGTATGGACCAGTATTACCCTGAACACAATCTGGCTATGGTCAAGGTAAGTTTCTTGCTAATAAGGTCACGCTCGGTCATTTTGGAAATCTTTAGGGGGACACTCTGATGAAGCGGAGCTGAGCTGGGTGCAGCTGGGTGGAGCGGCTTTATCCGCATTTAAACTCCATTGAGTCTTAGCAGAGCCGAGTGGGGCTATGCGGAGCCGAGCGGGGCTGTAAGGAGCTAAGCGGGACTTTAAGGAGCCAAGCGGGGCTTGTGCGACGTGACGGTTTTCCTAAGAAATACGACGCTGCTCAATATCTGCTCCACTAACCACCGTCCACTGGAGCGGAGCTGAGAAGAGTCGTCAAAATAAAGAGACTCTATTAGTTGATTTCCACACAGCACAAGCTCCTCAAAACTCACCTTCGCTTCAATGGAGTGTCACCCTCACTCTGCGCCTTAAAGCTGCCTGTCCCCATCTTGTCATCCTCGTGTATGGCAGTTGGAACTACGGGTCCGGCTGTCTTTCTCAATGGTACACGGGAGTTCGGTCCTAAGCCCCCCCGCTGGTTTTGCCTTCGCGGGTACCTCCGGCGAGCCCCAGACATGGATTTGTCTCTTGTTTGCTATGTGGTAAGCTGTTGAGGTGGGAGTCTTCGTCTGCCCGGTAGTGTGTCAACCAAGGCTCGCGAGCTGTTCCAAATAGCGATCTCAGTAACTGGCTGCAAAGATTGAAAGATTAAAACGATTCTCTTAGGTTTCTTGCCGGCTTTTCTCGGTCAAAAGCTCTCCCAAAATCTATACTAGTGGTACATTCCGTAGTTTAGTTATAAACAAAATTTAAGTTTATTTATATTTCGAATATTTGTAGAGTTTCGACGTCCATAGCTGCCTGTGAATAAAGGCTTATATTGAATAAAATATCACATTCAAAATGTGCTATCGTGGCTTTGTCCGACCCTTTTTGTTTTTGACTGATATCGAACATGAATTACCTACGTACTTACCTATCTTTAGTTTTTTGTATCTGGGCTAAGTTTTTATACAGCTATTAATTATCGTATTAAAGACCACCTGTGCACCTGACCCGATGTGCGGGTTCGGACCCGCTCGTGGACTTTTTTCAACGCTTTGTCTACTTTTTTCAAATTATTGAAGACCATTTTTATTATTGCCATAACCTTCCTTCATAGGTGAACATTCCCATCAGCAAGACGAGCCGTATCCAGCCGGTGAACCTGGCGGTGGCTGATGCAGACCTGCCTCCCAACTTCGGGGAGACCGTCATCACGGGCTACGGGTCTGTGGTACGTTTTCTGTAACGTGTAAGTTACGAATAGAGTATCTTGATTGTATTTCATAGAAGAGTTAATTATTTTGATAGCGTAAACTAGTGTCATATATTTATATACATATGATGACTTGTCCTCACTGATTCATCATCGCCGAGCCGATACCGCTGAAGCTAATGAGATAAAATTTTGACTGTAGGTTAATTGAGTGACGTAACCAGCCACAAAGAAAGGTTGTTTGTATGAAAGTCCGTCAGTTTTTATATAAATACATGAAAATTGGTATTTGGCTTTTTGAAAAGAAATAAAGAATGATGTGTTTCAGGAATTTTGTTTATTTTCCTTTACAGGAGTAAAAAAGGGAAGAAGATTTTTTTGGTAAAATCTTTTTTTTAAAGTAACTAGTGGTCGCCTAATGATGGACCGTAATTTTATTAAGGCTGCACGGATTGTATCCTAAGCAATGAAAAATTTAAAAAAATAGAATGTGAGTTTGGATTGGTATTGAAAGATTTAGGCCGCTCCTCTTCCATTTTTAAAATTTGTGAAAAGAGTATATAGGCGTGTGTGTCAAATACATGGTAGTGTGTGTAATGTTTGTTTTATTGATTTAATGTATTTTTTATGCATAATTTAAAATAAATATTAACTTTCTGCAATCTTTCTCTATATAAACTATAAGTGTGCGAAATTTCATACTCCTCCGTCCGCGCAATTTTCGTAAAAAGGGGTACAAAGTTTTTGCTTTACGTATTAATATACAGGTCGACTTTTTTATCACCATCCAAACCTTCTGAGATGACTCCCGTGATACAAACGAACAACTCTTTCTATTGGACCAACTTCTTAACTCGAAAAAAAAAATCAGCTGTTCCATACATTTTGGTCGAATGAATATTGATGTTTTGTATGGAACAGCAAAATTTTTTTTCGAGTTAGGAAGTTGGTCCAATAGTAAAAGTTGTTCGTTTGTATCACGAGAGTCATCTCAAAAGGTTTGGATGGTGATAAAAAAGTCGTCCTGTATAGATAACATTTCAATAATATTAAAAAATTACGTGTTTTTGCATTATTCGAAAAACCACCCCTAAAGAGGTGAAATAAGGGCGGAAAGTTTGTATGGAAATCTGTCATTCCTTAAATTTCGGTATTTGGCCTGGTTAGAAATTATGAAGAGTTTCAGGATTATTGGAAAATGATCCCTTAAATAGGGCATGATAATTTGTACAGAGGTTCTAAAACGGACCAAAATTACGTACGTTGTTTTGCGTTAGAAACTTTTTAATAAACATGGATGGGCTTAATATAGATAAAAAATGAAAATCTTAATGCTGAAATAACGTGACATGTTACTCGTGTAGCCCACGTGAGCAAAGCCGCGAACAAAAGCTAGTATAATATATATTTAGAAGAAAATGCTTTTTGTACGCCTTTTTAAGTTTTTTCATATAAACTAATTTTGGGCTACTGCGTGCGAGTTTTATTAACTTTTGAGAGAACTTGTATTGCCTTTACAAATAAACAAAGAATAGGGTCCGAATAGTTATTCCGTGTTCTGTTCCTATCATGTAAACGTCATTTCAAATTGGAGTAAAAGAGACAAAAGACGGAATAACTATTCAGGACTATTCTTTATTTATTTGTAGTTATGTTTTCGAATGATCAAAGAACTCGCACTTACACATACACAGTACCATACAATGCTACTTCATTGATTAATAGGTACGTAATTGAACTGCTCTCACTTTGCCGACCCGCAGAATGCATCGTCATATATCGAAATCGTATTCGTTGTAACATTTACGAAAATCAACGACGATATAATAGGTATTTTTTTAGTTGAATTTATAATGTTATGTATAGAGACATTCGTTACACAGCATCCAAAGTAGCGTGAGAAACTTATAAACTAAATAATATGTTAGAAACAAGCTTTTTATAATATAAGTATTCTATTTAAGTATCATAATATATTTTAGAAATCGTGATAGTTTTATATTCTAATCGCTGTTTGGTTCTGAGTAGGTAGTCCTTTTTATTAAACTCTATGGAAATCTTATCTGGGATGTCTGGGTCTATCTGAGCCCAGAGTCTAATCACTGGGTCAAAGATTCGGTTAAATAAATAAATAAATAAAATAAAACACTTTTATTACAGACTATACGGTCCTTATCAGGTTAATTAAAAGTTAGTAAACAAAAATAGCTGTAAAAAAAGTATGATACCTTTTTTTGTATCTATCATTTCAATCCTTCGTTATTTTCAGGTCACAAGTCAAATTCGCAAAGGCGAGAACCAAGAGCTGAGGCGCATGATAGTTCGGGAGGTGTCGCGGTCCGAGTGCCAGCGGTTAAACGGCAACGACTATCGCCTCCAACACGACCACATGTGCTTACAAAGCGTGGTGAAGGGCGTGGCTCTATGCGCAGTTAGTATGATCACATAATATATTAGCGCCTAGGTGTAAGTTGCAGCAATGACTACTTATGTGCAGTTACTATGATTACAAGATACATTAGCGCCTGTAACTAAGTTGCAGGCAATTGCTACCGCCTGCAACACAATTAAGTGTGCCTATGCCTACACGCTGTGGTAAAGGGCTTAGCTTTAAATGCAGTGTAAGCAGTGTAATTACATAGTACATTAGCGCCTGAGAGTAAGTAGCAGGCAATATCAATTAACTTCAACACGACTACAAGTGCTTACAGTAGAGTTGGGCGTAATCAACTACTTTTTTAATCAGATTAATAATCTGATTGAAAGTAATCATGATTACTTTTAATCAGATTAAAGTAGTCGTGATTACTTTTAATCAAGATTAAACATATAATCTTTAATCTTGATTACAGTAATCAGTAATCTAAATTACATGATTATTCTTAACTAAGTTTATATGAATTATGGTTTAGAAATTTGCCATTAATTATCACAATTTGTAGGTATGCATCTAGAAATTGAGTGGTTGGCTTTATTGTACTATAAATTATACCTACTACGTAAGACGCGCGGTAAGGGTGCGGAGGACAGGGTATTGTACGATCACCGGCTAGCCAATCGCCGCGTCCGCATTGTCGATAGTCGACAAGTGCACACGCGCCATTTTGTTAAGTGCGCATCAGTCAAACGAATCGAGCGCAAGGAGACGATACGAGACGACGTAATTCTTTTATCGTACGTGATCGAGTATTTTTTTTAAGTTTGAAAGTATCAAGTACCAGAAAAATTACCATTCAGCAGATTTTTTGCGTAAAATAAGTATCCTAAAAGCACAGTGTATGAAACTGATAAAAAAAAAACGACGGGTTGCACTCTGGGAGTGCCGGCAGAAGTGAAAACTTGAATATTAACGTTGTGCATTTTTGATATTTTGGAATGGTTAGGGAATAATTTTGCACGAATTGCTTTAATTATCAGTATAAAAGTACTCTCATTTATATGGTAGAATACAATATTTATTTATTGGGCTATCGTACACAAACATGACAATTTATATTACATTAAAAAGTTATATTAAGTTATATTAAAAATTTATATTACGCCACGCCAGCTGTCTACTCTCCATCCGTCTTACGAATTTTCGATCAGGTCACGTGTCCTGACGCGAGTTTAACATTTTTTACCCATTCCTCTTCTCTCCATCCGTCTTACGAATTTTCGATCATGTCACGTGTCCTGACGGTCACGTGTCCTGACGCGAGTTTAACATTTTTTACCCATTCCAAAAAAAGTGCACAACGCCGCTAAAGAAGTTTTCATTTTAATAAAGTTCTTTTATTTTTTAACGTTCCGACTGTTGGTTTTATTAATCAATCATAAAAGTAATCAAGATTACGATTACAGATTTATAATCATTAATCACCGATATGATTACATTTTTGATTAATTTCTGTAATCTGTAATCGTGATTGAAGATTACAAATTGTAGTCGTAATCCTTAATCATTAATCTGATTACTTTTTGCCCATCACTGCTTACAGAGCATTGTGAAGGGCGTAAGGATAGTACAAGATTAATTAGCGCCTGTAAGTAAGTTGCAGGCAATGAATACTACCTACAACATGCAAATACATTAGTGTTTCTCCTTATCCATCCATAGGGAAGACTCGTGCCCCAGCAGTGGGGACATAAAAATAAGCTGTTAATGATAGTGAAGTGGCTATTGTAGCCTGTCCAGTACCATTAAGGCTTTGCCGGCAGCAAGGACTGAAGGTGTAATGATATGAATCTCAATCTTTTTTAATCACAGGGAGACACTGGAGACCCGGCAGTTCATTTCAGCGGACTGGACAGAGCTGGCACACTGTTTGGTATAGCCTTGTTCTCTGGCACTGAGGAGTGTGCCTACAAATCAAAACCTGGTGTTTATGCTAAGGTAATATTCATGTTTTTAGGTACTTTTTATCGTTAAGTAGCTTTTTTGAATCAAGATAAATGCGTTAAGCGTACCACTGCACCAGGGGAGACGCATTAATGTGGGTCTATCCCTTCAAACCCAGCTCTTGCGAGATTCTGCGTCCGTGTAAAGTCATTCGTACTTATTTTGATATTTTGGTTGGTTAATTAACACTTTTTTCGTTTAGGTACATTTGTACAGAAAGTAAAAAGTAGTACATTTTTCAGTGTTTGCCCTATAAGTTATTCTGTGGTGAAGCGATTAAGTGCGCGTTCTTGTACAGTGTGCTTGCTTGCCTGCTTATTTACGTGCTTTATGGAAATGTGTACTAATATAATAAAGTATCAAAATTTTGTGTAATTAACTTCCAGCGTAAATAAATTTTGAGTTTAGAACAATTTTTTTGTAAAGTACGAAGGAAAGTTCATTGACTAAAAAAAACATTAAATTCTACATAATATTTACGTCGTACAACTTAATACTTAAAATATTATCTTATTATTATTATATGTTTCATTGTCATTTAAACGATTAAATGACAATGAAAAATGTTGACAACAAAACATGTTAACAACGAAAAACGTATTAGGTATGCAAGTAAGCATACAGACAGGGTAACGTTTTTCGTTTCAACACAACAACGTAGCCAGCTTTTTGTAAGTACACGAAAAAGCAAAAAAGCAAAAAAGCACTTTTTTAAGCCTGCTTTTTTAAAATCGTACAAAAAACTGCTAAATTTTATCACACGTTTAAGCATAAACGTGTGATAAAATTTAGCAGTTTTTTCCACTTCCAGTTGTCTGTGTGCGTTGCTGTTTCGAGCGTGTTTGTATAAGCTTCTGCAGTCTCCTTATAAGTATTTTTAAATCTGAAGGCAGTTAATGTTCAGGGTGCATAATATGAGTTTTGTTTACCATCCGTATTCATTCGATTACGTTAACGAAAACGAAAATTAGTAT
Source organism: Eudonia mercurella (assembly GCA_963082485.1). Lineage (NCBI taxonomy): Eukaryota > Metazoa > Arthropoda > Insecta > Lepidoptera > Crambidae > Eudonia > Eudonia mercurella. The sequence continues at coordinate 1,304,587 of OY720043.1, forward strand.
GGCATTGAAGCAGCGCCTCCTGGCGACACACGAGAAGAGTTAACATTTTGCCATACAAATTCTCGTTTTCGTTAAAGTGATCGAATGGCCAGTGAAACTCGCACGAAGCACCCAGATCAGCAGCGCTATTCTCTAAGCAAACAGCGTCGAACTCGACGTTGAACTCGCTCATAACTAATTTCAACCTACTTTATAATAGTAATAAAGTCTACATTCGTTTGCAAGTTATGAGCGAGTTTAATGTCGACGTCGACGCTGTTTTGCTTAGAGAATAGCACTGCTGAAGTTTATGAAGAAAGAAAACATAGAGGTGACAATGTGTTCAAATTCTAACTGATTCAGATTATATGTTCGTACATACGAGGGCACGCCAGACTACCACAAACGATTGCCCTTACCCGATTATCTTACTGATGTACCACAAAACGCCAATTTAATAATATACTTAATATTTTATCATTTACTATGTTGTCTACCCACATGCATGTTTGGAAATCGAAATTAAATTCACCTAAATCTCACATGCCCTGCGCTGGCAAGATACACGAACCTATAGGTACCCACCACACTCAATCCTAATGTCTCTTTTTAGGTGAATAAATTGTATATCATTTCATTTCATGGCAACGATAAAGACACAAATACTTTTAGACAGGGACACAATATTTTAAACACGTATTTAGTCATTATTTAACTATAAACACTGTTTTGTGCATCATAACATCAATGGTGCAGTGGTTAACGCACCCGGTCTGCGAGTGCTGAGGTTAAGCAACTTTCGCAAAGGCCAGTCATCGGATGGGTGACCAAAAATGTATCATCTCGAGCTCCTCCGTGCTTCGGAAGTCACGTAAAGCCGTTGGTCCCGGCTGCATTAGCAGTCGTTAACAACCACCAATCCGCACTGGGCCCGCGTGGTGGTTTCTAGCCCGTTCGCCCTATCCATCCATAGGGAAGGCTCGTGCCCCAGCAGTGGGGACATAAAATGAGCTGATGATGATGATGATGACTGTTTTGTAAGTAGCAAGAGGGTTATTGAAAAAAATACAGTTTTGGATAAGTTTATGTGCAGACGTCGGTAAGTACAATGTGTTAATGTATTTTGTGATGTCTACAGGTTTCTTACAGTCGCGTCTGGATCGAGAAGATCATAGGAGAAGTCACCGTGGACCGCAATAACGAAAGTGCCGACAGTGGCGAAAATGTGATACCCCTAGAATTTGTAAAGAGTAATTGAATGACATAATACTATGTATTTGGAATATTAAACTATTGTTAAAATCGGAGAGTTTTTATTACTGTGATCATTTGATGTCGGAACTCTTTAATATACGAGGTGTTTGATAATACCTGTATAAATACCGAGAGTATACGGCAGATAGGGCACATGTAGGCTACTCTTGACGCAAACTCAATCTCAATACAATTTCAATGCGATTAATACGTATCGACGTTGGGATAAGTTTCGCAATTTGGGAACGCCCCATCTCGATAATAATTTGTTCACTCAATTTCCACGCAATTTAATGCCAATGTGGCGCTATTATCGCTTTTGAGTCCCATTTGAATTAGTTAAATTTGTGATTGGATATTGATTATTGCAATTGTCGTAGAACCCCGAAAAATTATAAACGTACCTGAAAAGCACCATATGGCCGAGATATTAAGGTTGTTTGTTACTAAGTAAAATTGTAGAGTGACAACATTAGGTCCAGCTGATACATTGTTCTTATTTGTCAACCTCACATGATCCAAACTAAACAGAAGTCTAAACATGTCAGAGTTAACAAAAATCATGTAATAAAATAAAATCGAAATTTTGTATGGAAAAGTTAATTTTCATAATAAGGAGGTTAGGATCAAAAAGTAACATTTTCATTTTTAGCCTAAGCGTTTTTTTTTTTTTTTTTAATCTTAATTAATGGCTTCGCGTTTAGCATTTAGCCAATTTCAAGTATTTTTTATTATTAGTAATACATAAATAAACAATATTTCTTTTCTGTATGATGATGATGAATGATAATAGAAATGAGAAGTGAGAAATGATATACCCCCAACCCCTCGAGTATCTCAGTAAAGATGTGGGGCTTTACTAAGTCCTCGGGCGGACGTCTTGAGAGAATTTGAAAAGTGACGTTGCACTGTTTTGTTTTATTTGCCAACACTCGTGCACACTCACGAACACTTAACGGTTAATAATCCACCATTATTTCACATTAATATTCGATATAACACAAATTTTCGAAAATAAAACAAAACCGCAGACATGACTCTTCACTTTTCAGCCTTAGCGTTGTTTTTCCTTCTTCGTACTCTTTTCTTAAAAGACGTTATTGCTTGAAACAGAAGTGTTGCCATTATGAAGTGTTTTTGTTTACCCTATTATTGGGTACTGTGACGTCTGTGACACGCAACGTACCGTTAGTTGTTTCTCGCAATGCTTATCAGTTAATTTTTACCGACTTTAAAAAACGAGGAGGTAGGTACTCAATTCGACTGTATTTTTAGGGTTCCGTAGCCAAATGGCAAAAAACGGAACCCTTATATCCATAAGGGTTCCGTTTTTGGAGAATCATCTCCATGTCTGTCTGTCTGTCTGTCCGTCCGTATGTCACAACCACTTTTTCCGAAACTATAAGATTTATACAGTTGAAACTTGGTAAGTAGCAGAGTTGGGCGTAATCAACTACTTTTTTAATCAGATTAATAATCTGATTGAAAGTAATCATGATTACTTTTAATCAGATTAAAGTAGTCGTGATTACTTTTAATCAAGATTAAACATATAATCTTTAATCTTGATTACAGTAATCAGTAATCTAAATTACATGATTATTCTTAACTAAGTTTATATGAATTATGGTTTAGAAATTTGTCATTAATTATCACAAGTTGTAGGTATGCATCTAGAAATTGAGTGGTTGGCTTTATTGTACTATAAATTATACCTACTACGTAAGACGCGCGGTAAGGGTGCGGAGGACAGGGTATTGTACGATCACCGGCTAGCCAATCGCCGCGTCCGCATTGTCGATAGTCGACAAGTGCACACGCGCCATTTTGTTCAGTGCGCATCAGTCAAACGAATCGAGCTCAAGGAGACGATACGAGACGACGTAATTCTTTTATCGTACGTGATCGAGTATTTTTTTTAAGTTTAAAAGTATCGAGTACCAGAAAAATTACCATTCAGCAGTTTTTTTGCGTAAAATAATTATCCTAAAAGCACAGTGTATGAGACTGATAAAAAAATAAAGTTCTTTTATTTTTTTACGTTCCGACTGTTGGTTTTATTAATCAATCAAATCAATCATAAAAGTAATCAAGATTACGATTACAGATTTATAATCATTAATCACCGATATGATTATATTTTTGATTAATTTCTGTAATCTGTAATCGTGATTGAAGATTACAAATTGTAGTCGTAATCCTTAATCATTAATCTGATTACTTTTTGCCCATCACTGGTAAGTAGATGTATTCTGTGAACCGCATTAAGATTTTCACACAAAAATAGAAAAAAAAACCAATAAATTTTGGGGTTCCCCATACTTAGAACTGAAGCTCAAAAGCTTTTTTTTTTATCAAACCCATACGTGTGGGGTATCTATCGATAGGTCTTCAAAAATGATATTGAGGTTTCTAATATCAGTTTTTATCTAAACAAAATAGTTTACACGAGAGACACTTCCAAAGTGGTAAAAACTTCTAAAATAAGAGAATGATATAACTAAAAAAATATATGATGTACATTACCATGCAAACTTCCACCGAAAATTGGTTTGAATGAGATCTAGTAAGTAGTTTTTTTTTTAATACGTCATAAGTACGGAACCCTTCGTGCGCGAGTCCGACTCGCACTTGGCCAGTTTTTAATGTTTATGAAAACGCGACGCGATATCTTTGCTGTTGGTGAACTGGGGGTCGACCGCCTAACTCTCTCGCTTTCGATCGCTTTGAAGGCGAGCCAAGGAGGAGGCGTCATCTTGTCATTTCAAAAGCAATATGAAAGCAATATCGAAAGCTATAGGGTATAGCTTTCGATATTATTCGAGATTATATTTCGATATTATATTAGAAAGCGAGGCGAGGGCCTCGCTTTCAGAGCGATCGAAAGCGAGAGTGTTAGGCGATTGGGGGGCTGATTAAGTATATGTTTTTTTCGATAAATAAATTATTTTCTTAAGATTGGGTCTCATCCCTTAATTATGTCATCAAAATTGGTTCAGTATAATAGCAAATTGAAAAAATGGACCTGACATGAAGTCAAAGATGCAAAGCGATTAAAGAAAATAAAAGCAAGCATAAAATAAATTAATTAAACATCATCATCATCATCATCATCATCATCATCATCATCATCAGCTCATTATATGTCCCCACTGCTGGGGCACGGATGCCTTCCCTATGGATGGATAGAGAGAACGGGCCATAAACCACCACGCGGGCCGAATGCGGATTGGTGGTTGTTAACGACTGCTAATGCAGCGGGGACCAACGGCTTTACGTGCCTTCCAAAGCACGTAGGAGCTCGAGATGATAAATTTTGGTCACCCATCCGATGACCGGCCTTTGCGAAAGTTGCTTAACCTCAGCATTCGTAAAGCGGGTGCGTTAACCACTGCGCCATCGAGCTCCTCAATCCTCAAATTAAACATAAAGGTTTTTAATTAAATAATTTGAATAAATGATGACAAGTTTTATTCCTGAAACACTTTTTCCATTTCTTTTCTCCTACCGCCACCACTTTTTACCAACAGCTTAAGTCGGAATGGATCCCTTTTATTTAACGTTAAAAATAGTGATGCTAATTTTTAACGTTATTTTTGTACTTTTAGGGTAATTGCATTATCATGGCAACACCCGTTAAAACACACACGTTTAAAAAACTGGCCTCACTTTGCTGTTTGCAGAGTTCTGTCTTAACTTTTTATTTGGTCTGAGCATTAACCAAACATAAGCCCCATATAAGTTGGTATTTGACAGACAACTTTGACAAATGAATGACAGCTATATTTTGACATTAGCCAGCATCAGCCAATAAATCAAAGTATCAATTTTCAAAAGAAGATATTCTATTTGATAATAGGTGTTCCATTGTTCTATATTATTTTGATTGAATTGGCAAAAATGATTTCATCTGGTTTTCCTTAGCACAAAACCGGCCGGCCGTTATGAAAATGTTTCGAAACACCTTCTTTTGAAAATTGATACTTTGATTTATTGAAAAATAATGGTTTCCAAATTACTTACGTGTGAAATATGATTCCATCCCGCTTTTTATCTTTTGAAGATTGATTCTTACACCCTTTCACAACACAATTCGGCATTTTCACAGATAAATTTATAATTTTTCAAAACGACGCCGTGGACCTACACTGACAAGTTAAGGCGTAGTTTCGTTGTACGCACTCGCGTGTAATTGTAATTGTGTATGACAAGGCGAGGCGTAGTTTGACCCGGCCTCACTTCACTGTTCGCAGAGTTCTGTCTTAACTTTTTATTTGGTCTGAGTAAAAGGACTAGTGTACGTTAGCTTGATCCTTTCACAAAGCCATGGTTGTCTTGGAAATTGAAACAAATACCCAGAAACTGCATAAATAATACGTAAAAGTAATGATATCTAAAAACTTATTTCTTCAGAAACTTTGTAAATATAGCACAAATTAAACAATGATCGGACATCAAAATGTTTGTATTGATATTCCACTAGCCACTGTTGTCTTATTTTTCAATTAAAAAATACGAATATGAAATTATTAAGACTTGTATTATTTTTTACCCAAACGCCTATGATTTTACGAAAGTAAACATTGCTCTAATTATATCACCAGCCTACTCTGTACAGATATTAGTGTGCGTGCGTATTCGTAGTCGTGCGCCGTTTTCACACCACTGCCACGCGCCGCTCGCTCGCTATCATAAAGAAACTTGAAACTCGCAGTTTTGCGTCCGCGCTGCACACGTTAAATGTATCCTATAGTAAATAAATCTGAAGAGAAACAACAAAAACAAAAAACTAAATCATGTGAACATATGAAATATAAGCAGCCGTTTCTAGCCGCTAGTTATCGCTATAAATGATAATAAGCCAAATAAGTCGTTTCTAGCCGCTAGGCTAGAAAAGTTAGTAACCAGCTTCACATCCTATACGCCTACAGATGGATAAAGCAAAATAGGGAAAGTGCCTTTACAGATTTGATGTAGGTATTTTTTATAGAAAAGAAATTCATGTATAAAGTGGGAGCCAAAACCATTGCTTTGTTCTTATTGGTTGGTAAAACCACCGAGTAAATAATAAAATACGATCAGTTATTTATTCCCTCTGAAATTAAATACTTATAAAATACAGTGACAAATTAAACGCCTACCCGACCCAGCCAGGATCGAACCTGGGTCTTCCGCAATCCGGGCGGCTACACTGACCGCTATGCTACCGGGAAGGCTGACGTAAACGCTGAATTTTGTTACTGCTTTTAAATTATTATTTTTTAATGCTTTTATAGCAGCAGAGTGCCATCTATCCAACGGTCATTGCAACCGATGATGGCCATGCAGATATATCTTTAGGTACAGATGGTATTTCATCTGATAAATATAAATATAAATTTGATAACACAACGCTATAGTAAATTTTACTTTTTTATGTGCTAATTGCTGCACTGAAGCTGAAATGAAATACTCATAAAATACAGTGAAAAAATTAAACGCCTACCCGACCCAGCCAGGAATCGAACCTGGCATTCAGTGCAGCAATTAGCACTTAAAATAAAAAAGTAAAATATTTTCTGAATTTGGTGATTGACGCGGTATTTAGCAAAACGACTTATGGGGCTGCACTAGCGAGCGAGCGGCGCGTGGCAGTGGTGTGACAACGGCGCACGACTACGAATACGCACGCACACTAATATCTGTACAGAGTAGGCTGGTGATTTAATTAGAGCAATGTTTACTTTCGTAAAATCATAGGCGTTCGGGTAAAAAATAATAAACGTCATAATATTTTCATATTCGTATTTTTAATTGAAAAATAAGACAACAGTGGCCTGCGGCATATCAATAAGTACAAACATTTTGATGTCGGATCATTGTTTCATTTGTGCTTTATTTACAAAGTTTCTGAAGTAATAAGCTTTTAGATATCATTACTTTTACATATTGTTTATGAAGTTTCTGGGTATGTTTCAAATTCCAAGACAACCATGGCCTTGTGAAAGGATCAAGCTAACCTACACTAGTCCTTTTAATGTATATGACCTATTCAGCGCCTAGCACCAGTGATTTAAAAACACGTAAATTTTCGAAATTCCGGGCGGCACCCCCTTATGCGCTTTTTGTACTATCCGCGACGATAACAGAAATTAACAGAAAACCACAGAACAAATAGCAATTATGTTCTGAGAAGAGGACGAAACAAAAAACTTGTTATTTTGTTTTATAACTGTTACTGTTTTAAAACTTCTGCATCCATGGGACAATACAGGGTGTTTGGTAAATTATGTGTATAGGCCCGAAACATAGCAATGCAACCAAGTATAACCACAGAATACCTAATAGTACAAGTGTATAACTAACACCGTGGTAACATGCAAAATCATAATTATGAAAATTAACTTTTCCATACAAAAATTCGATTTTATTTTAGTTCATGATTTTTGTTTAAAAAAAAATAATTTTCTTCCACAAAACTTATTCTTAATATCTAGTCTTACATTTAGGTGCTTACATATTAAAGTTATGTGGGAGACTGGAGCCTGAAAGTAAGCCTAAAGTTAGGCTTGATATTTTCAGTCACCAGGTCTCCCCCCCAATCTTACATCACTGCGAAAGTAAGCTTTTGCTGCTTTAGCTGATTTTTGTTTAACTCTGACATCTTTAGACTTCTGTTTAGTTTATAGATCATGAGGTTGACAAATAAGAACAATGTATCAGCTGGGCCTAATGTTGTCACTCTACAATTTTACTTAGTAACAAACAACCTTTATATCTCGGCCATATGGTGCTTTTCAGGTATATTTATAATTTTACAGGTTCTACGAGCTGTGCCCTGTCTGCCATATTCGGTATTATACAGGTATTATCAAACACCTCGTATATTAAAGAGTTCCGACATCAAATGATCACAGTAATAAAAACTCTCCGATTTTAACAACAGTTTAATATTCCAAATACATAGTATTATGGCATTCAATTACACGTCACTCTCTACTAAATCTAGGGGTATCGCATTTTCGCCACTGTCGGCACTTTCGTTATTGCGGTCCACGGTGACTTCTCCTATGACCTTCTCGATCCAGACACGACTGTAAGAAACCTGTAGACATCACAAAATACATTAACACATTGTACTTACCGAAGTCTGCACATAAACTTATCCAAAACTGTAATTTTTTTTCAATAACCCTCTTACTACTTACAAAACAGTCATCATCAGCTCATTTTATGTCCCCACTGCTGGGGCACGAGCCTTCCCTATGGATGGATAGGGAGAACGGGCTATAAACCACCACGCGGGCCCAGTGCGGATTGGTGGTTGTTAACGACTGCTGATGCAGCCGGGACCAACGGCTTTACGTGCCTTCCGAAGCACGGAGGAGCTCGAGATGATACATTTTTGGTCACCCATCCGATGCCCGGCCTTTGCGAAAGTTGCTTAACCTCAGCACTCGCAGACCGGGCGCGTTAACCACTGCACCATTGATGTTATGATGCACAAAACAGTGTTTATAGTTAAATAATGGCTAAATACGTGTTTAAAATATTGTGTCCCTGTCTAAAAGTATTTGTGTCTTTATCGTTGCCATGAAATGAAATGATATACAATTTATTCACCTAAAAAGAGACATTAGGATTGATGTGATGGGTACCTATAGGTTCGTGTATCTTGCCAGCGCAGGGCATGTGAGATTTAGGTGAATTAAATTTCGATTTTCAAACATGCATGTGGGTATACAACATAGTAAATGATAAAATATTAACTATCTATATATTAATACGTGAAGCAAAAACTTTGTACCCGTTTTTACAAAAATTGCGCGGACGGAGGAGTATAAACTCACATTCTATCTTTTTTAATTTTTCATTGCTTAGGATACAATCCGTGCAGCCTTAATAAAATTACGGTCGAATTTCGACCACTGGGCGACTACTAGTATTATTAAATTGGCGTTTTGTAGTAAATCAGTAAGGATAATCGGGTAAGGGTAATCGTTTGTGGTAGTCTGGTGTGCAGTCGTATGTACGAACATATAATCTGAATCAGTTAGAATTTGAACACATTGTTACCTCTATATTTTCATTCTTCATAAACTTTTGTGCGAGTTATTGATCACGTTAACGAAAACGAGAATTTATATGGCAAAATGTTAACTCTTCTCGTATGTCGCCAGGAGGCGCTGCTTCAATGCCATACTAATTTTCGTTTTCGTTAACGTATTCGAATGAATACGGATGGTAAACAAAACTCACAATAAGCACCCTGAACATTAACTGCCTTCAGATTCAAAAATATAAGGAGACTGCGGAAGCTTATACAAACACGCTCGAAACTTCAACGCACACAGACAACTGTCTAGAGATGGAAAAAACTGCTTAATTTTTTCACACGTTTAAGCATTGTACGATTTTAAAAAAGCATGCTTAAAAAAGTGCTTTTTTGATTTTTTGCTTTTACGTATACTTACAAAAAGCTGGCTACGTTGTTGTGTTGAAACGAAAAACGTGAACCTGTGTGTCTGCTTACTTGCATAATACGTTTTTCGTTGTTAA
>OY720043.1:1314557-1398943 GCA_963082485.1 Eudonia mercurella
GTATGTTACCTGAGTAGTGTGTATTCGGGAGTTCTGGCCCACTTGTATGAATAAAATCATCGCGTCCCCAACCCTGTTCTGGTGTGTCGGAAAGTCGTTTCAAGGGTCGACCAAACCTAAAAAAAAAAAAAAAAAAAAAAAAAAAAAAAAAAAAAAAAAGGAAAACCCCCCCATTTGAATCGATTGCGCTGGGTCCCAGAGCGATATCTCTTGCCGTTTCCGAGTTACGTTACTCACGGATGGTCCTTCTTCGTTATCTAATTACCTCTATTGTTAACAATAAGACGACCCTTGCTCCTTATCTAATTGCCTCTATTGTTAACTATCACTGTGTTTTGGCGATTACACCGTCGGACCGTCCACAATTCTTTCTCATTATCTAATCACCTCCATTGTTCGTTAACAATTGACATTGAGGAGCTCGATGGCGCAGCGGCTAGCGCGTTCGGCTTGCGATCTTGCCCGCTAAGCAACTTTCGCGATGCCGGGTCGCCTGATGGGTGACCAATTCAAAAACATCTCGAGCTCCTCCGTGCTTCGGAAGGCACGTTAAGCCGTTGGTCCCGGTTGATGTCGTAAGATGGCAGTCGTTAAAACCCACCAACCCGCATTGGGCCAGCGTGGTGGGTTATGGCCCAATATCCCCACGTGCTATTGTTCACGTGGGAGGCCTGTGCCCAGCAGTGGGACGTTTATAGGCTGTTGATGATGAATTGACATTACTTTCCGATATCTTAATGTATTTGGTCGTTTAGGCAAGTTGTTGCAAGAAACATTTCTAAGGATCTCAACTAATATAAAACGCATGCGCATTATTGTGTTCTTACGAAGTCGTGCTTCAACCATTCACAAAACGGAGAACCGTTGCTAACATAGAAATAATTTAAAGATATAGCACCTCTGTTTGTAGTTGACTGCTGCAGACAAACAGATAATCTGAAAACAGTTCCTATTTACCAGATAAGACTACAGCATACTGTCTTATTCTCAACGATTGCATTGTTGAATACAAACCACTAAGTAACATCGTAAAGAAGATATCATGAACGTAGATACACTTATAGTGGATGTTCAAGGATTTAAAGATATAAATAACAATTTTATTGTAAAAGAAGTAGCCATTGCGAGCCAGGAACATACACAAACTTTTTTGGTAAAGCCACCATACTCATTTCATCATCTCACAGAAGTAGAAAAGAAACGAGTCAGATGGTTAGAAAGAAACCGAGGAATTAGCTGGTGTGAGGGCTACATAGACTACAAGGAGTTTCATCGTGTTATCATACCTCATCTGAAGAATAAAAAAGTTATTGCAAAGGGTTTTGAAAAAATTAAGTGGATCAAAGATTTATGTGCAAACTGTGTGGTAATCGATATTGGTGAAAAGGGATGTCCTAATTTTTCAATGTTACAAAGTAAATTTTGTAAAAATAAAACGGACTTTAGTTGTGTAAATCATAAAATAAACTGTGCATTAAATAATGCTGTGTGTATTAGAAAATGGTATTATGATAATAACATGTCTAAGTTTAATTTATTTTAATTTTTATATTATTATCAATAAACTGATTCTTTGTGTTATTTACAAAGGGTTTTGAAAAAATTAAGTGGATCAAAGATTTATGTGCAAACTGTGTGGTAATCGATATTGGTGAAAAGGGATGTCCTAATTTTTCAATGTTACAAAGTAAATTTTGTAAAAATAAAACGGACTTTAGTTGTGTAAATCATAAAATAAACTGTGCATTAAATAATGCTGTGTGTATTAGAAAATGGTATTATGATAATAACATGTCTAAGTTTAATTTATTTTGATTTTTATATTATTATCAATAAACTGATTCTTTGTGTTATTTACATGGTTATTTTATTTTTCATACTTATGCTTCCCTGTTTTACACATGTAATTTGCAATTTAGCAAAAAAAAAAAAATATTATTGATATTAATAAAGAATGATTAACTTAGCAATAACGTGACCTGATTTGTATTAAATAGGTTTCATATTACCTTATAATCAGAAGAGTTGTATTACACAACCTACTCTGAAACTGACTTGTTCAAACTTGTTTGCGTTAGAATTTTCTTACTTATTTACCGTCAATGTTTTATTATACAAAGGTATATACTAAATTAAATAAAAATGCAAGTTTGTTTGTTACTTTTATATTTTATTAGGTATATTAAAACAGCTGGGTAGGTACATAAATTTACATTACATTTCATAATATAAGTTACGTTTCCTATTCAAACAATGAATCTGAGCAAAAAGCAACTACTTAAGTATATTGAAAAACGGGTTACAATACTTTATAACAGGTTCATATTATTTTTTAATTCAAACAATGAATCTTAGTAATGATAATAAATAATAATACATTTTTAGCCCCAAATATAATAAGATTTAAAAACACAGTGAAAACAATCGTTGTTAAAAAAAAAATATATATAATCCCAGTGACCCCAAGACATAGTAGATATTTTATTTTTTAATATTACGCGTTTGTCGTCATTACCTGACAAAGCTATTTTGTTCTGTTCTTGGGTAAATACTTCATGCTTTAAAGATTTAAAAAATAATGTTTTTTTCTTTCTTAAAAAAAGTATTTTTTGTCTAATACATTATAGTAATCTTCGAAATGTACATTTTTTAAAAAACCTGTTTCTGTATACCTTTAGCCTTTTTTAATTCCTCTTGTACTGTTTTATACAGTATAATTTTGATCTTAAACCAACAAACTCAGAAATCAAAAATTTCCACCTAGTTCATCTTTGAAGAGACCCGGTACTTTTTTGTTAAGACTTGGTATACCGAAAAACAATTATTTAATGGATAATTACTAGCATCGAAATATCTAAGAAAATTCAACTTTAAATCTGTATAAAAAATCTTTGCTTTCTATTGAATAAAAAAAAAACTGTCAGTATCCGTATAACAAAGCTTTAATTTTTTCCCCATAAAAAGGTTTCATAATAGAGTAGTGAAAATCAAACATGTGACTTTTGGATATTTCTAATACGGAAAAGCCAATGTATATATATATGGGTTTGTCTCAACTTCACACTAACCCTTTTCTCAGTATCTTCTAATGTCTTACCAAACATACTATTGTTTAAAAGTTTGAAGAAATCCTGTTCAAATATAGATTTGACCTTTTTTCCGTAACTCAGTGTTCATATCAATATACTGTTTTAAGTATGGACTCTGATTGAATTAAATTACTGTGTATTTTTTTTTTTTTTAATAATAAACCATGTTTTAGACATGTTTTCAGGAAGAAAAAATGAATGACATAAAAAAACTTATCGTATAAATTTGGTATCAATTTCGAAGTTTTTAGATCCTGGAGGAGCAAATTTTTTGAGCACAGAATGGAAAATCGTTATGATAATTATGCAAATGATTAGGGTATTCTAAGTCTACTTCGAGTATATAACCAATATCCCCCGTCAATAGGCATATTTTTTGAAAATCTATATATATATATATATATATATATATGAAATTTCTAATTCACTTAATAACTTAAAATTTGAATGAGGTAAATAAGCGCACATAGCAAAACCATAAAGATTATTACAATCAATATAAACAAGGAAGTTATCACTTTTTTGCGGGGGTCATAAGTTTGTAAATACTTGTTATTGGCTTTCGAATATCTTGTAGAACATAAACATATACCACCGCGAATGCCTTTTTTGTATCATTCTTAATATTTCCAAGTCATTTATTAATTCTAATTTAACATCTGTTTTTAATAGCATAGCGTCAAAAACTCAGGCTAGGTGCTGTTAAGTAAAAAAGAAGGATCCAGTTTATAATTCGTCTTAAAAGTTTTTCTGCGGTAGATATAAATATGTTTTAGTCGTAATCTTGCATTACTCATTACAAATCAAATTATTAGTTTAGTCATCTTTGAAACCATATTTTTTATTTTGAAAGGTCCAAAATGCTAAAACCTAAATAAATTGGTTTGTTATAAACAACTTTAGTTTTTTCTTTTCAATTGAATTGCTACTGAATAATTTATAATTTAATACCATATATACACAAAACAAATTTAAAACACAAAAAATGTAAAAAATATAATGGAATAAAGAAACTTAAAACTAATTTACACAAGTAAAAAAAAAATTATCAAAAAAATCAAGTAAAAATACAAAAAAACAAATAAAAAATACAACATTTAAAAAACCCTTATGCTAATTTTTTCACAAAATTTAAAAAAAAAATATATATAATAATAATTAAAAATATAGGTAAGTAAAACTTTTTTTTTTTTTTTTTTTTTATCTATGTTAGTAACTTACTTTATCCTGTAATGACCCCAAGCTAGTGTGTGTTAGTGGAATTGGGTATAATGTAACGCTTGGTGTCTTTGTAAGATAAACTTATAACCAGCTAAATTATGAAAAAATATGGGAACGAACTTAGGCAAACAATATTTAATATTACAATAAGAATGTACTGCACCACGATATCGCCCAGTAAGATGGCAGTGATCTTTTACTTTGTCGTCAAATAATATTTTGTTACAAAGATAACAATTTTTAGCTTGAACAAAATTGGTTCTATCTTCATCTGTTAAGAACATAGGGATCGATGAATGTAAAATATTATAAATTACAGTAATATCGGATAGAAGGTTATCAAAAAAAAAATTTCACACAGTCAGCTCCTCGATAAGATACATATTTATTAAGGTAGCTGTCGTAGTAGCATACAACATAGTAAGCAAATGCAGCTGGCACATGCTTTTGCGTAATCGTTGTGCAACTTGTTCCAGAATTTGATTCAACTGGCTCTAACAATAATCAAAGTCTGCGTATAAGACGAAGGGCATGTCTTGCGTGCGTTCATAATGTTCAAATTGTATTAGAGTTCCCTGATTAGGTAACGTTGTTGCTACACCACTGCAAACGTGAGCTTCGAGCTTAAGATTGTCGTCAAAAAATATCATACAATCCTCACATAAAAATATTTTGGAATGATGTTAACTGCTTGCGAAGTAATTTAGATAAATCTTTAATTTGACAGTAATGTGTGCGTTTTCCATTTTCAAGAAAAAGCATGTTGACGTGATGTCCTTTTCGAAATTCACATTTGTACAGAGGTCCAACAACCTTAGTGTTATTTTTAAGACCATAAACATTAATACTTATGTCGGGATTATTCTTTTCAAAAATTATATCCGCGAACCCTACTGGAAAGGTCATATTTTTGACATTAAGTACACTTTCAAAGTGCGGATATGCTGTCGTTCGGTGTGCGTTATTTTTTGCAGGAAAATGTGATGCCATAACACACCACAAAAAGCAGTAATCGTCTGAATTTTTAATGTTGATACATGCACGTTTGTTTTTATGGTGCTAGGTAAATCTAAGTAACCCGAGGCTCTCAACGGGTTATATTTGTTTATATTTACTTCTAGATACAAGCTTCGTAAATAAGCCCAACCACTATCTCTTTCCTCAAATTCTTCAACTTTTTTACAAATTTTACGGCTAATGTTTGTGTACATTTCATCAAAATTATAACTTTGATGTAAGATAGTGTTTTCGATAGCAAAAGATTTAATTGAAAGCGAATCATCCTTATGCAGAAAAAATTCAGAAAACAATTCAAAATTTACTTTAATGTTTGCATAAGCCTCGATTCGGGCTAAGAGTAAAAGTTTTACGCGGGAGCGTAATTGTGTTAAAAAACTCAGCAGGAGTAAACATACGCATACGTTCTTCATCGTCACCGATGACGTCTTCGCATCGAATCCGGTACGACGCTATGCGACCGCGAAGAGCGCTATGAACTTTTTCGATACCTTCGCTCTCAACGACAGAACTATTATTCTTGTGTAAAATACTTTTTAAATGAGCAGAGAAAGAATTATTTTTAACGGATAAGTTGCAAGTTGAACATAACACACCACAAAAAGCAGTAATCGTCTGAATTTTTAATGTTGATACATGCACGTTTGTTTTTATGGTGCTAGGTAAATCTAAGTAACCCGAGGCTCTCAACGGGTTATATTTGTTTATATTTACTTCTAGATACAAGCTTCGTAAATAAGCCCAACCACTATCTCTTTCCTCAAATTCTTCAACTTTTTTACAAATTTTACGGCTAATGTTTGTGTACATTTCATCAAAATTATAACTTTGATGTAAGATAGTGTTTTCGATAGCAAAAGATTTAATTGAAAGCGAATCATCCTTATGCAGAAAAAATTCAGAAAACAATTCAAAATTTACTTTAATGTTTGCATAAGCCTCGATTCGGGCTAAGAGTAAAAGTTTTACGCGGGAGCGTAATTGTGTTAAAAAACTCAGCAGGAGTAAACATACGCATACGTTCTTCATCGTCACCGATGACGTCTTCGCATCGAATCCGGTACGACGCTATGCGACCGCGAAGAGCGCTATGAACTTTTTCGATACCTTCGCTCTCAACGACAGAACTATTATTCTTGTGTAAAATACTTTTTAAATGAGCAGAGAAAGAATTATTTTTAACGGATAAGTTGCAAGTTGAACAAAATATAGTTTTAACCATTGTAAGGTCGTGAGCCGGGAGTGAAATAATACACATGAGTGCTGGATAAATACTGAATATAATTTATTGATACATGCCTTTTTAAATAGATAGTCTTACATACTAACTCCATACATCACACCTCCTTCCCATACAGAAAATAAAATAAAAGGATACATTTTATTTTATTTTAAACGTATTTACGATACAATGATAACGGTTTTTCTACAATACATCAAATATTAAACATTATAGTAGGTACTTATATTAGGTACTGTCTAAAACATATATATTTTTAATAAAGTCTTTAGTAGGTATATAGGATAATATACATATCTTTAAAAATTTGACAGCAATACAACATTTCTTATCTTAATATAAAATCCTTCTACTGTTAAATAATAACGTTTTGTCCTATTTTTATGAACAACATATCTTTTATTGTCTTTTATAATTACAACATTTGGTGGACATTCTTTTAACACTTTATACGGACCAGAATATAGGCTTTGAAACTTATTTCCAGTTTCATTCTTTAATAAAATCAAATCATTTACTTTATATGATACAGGATTAACATTATGATCGTACCTAGCCTTTCTATTTAATTTACTAGCTATTAAATTGTCACGTGCTTCTTTTTGTGAAGTTTGAATTCTAAACTTTAATTCTAAGGGATAGTTATCAAAGTTGTACAGAGGATCAATCATTCTTGAATTTAGATTAGATGGTAATGTACATTTTTTACCAAATACTAACTCAAAGGGAGTAAACTTAGTCTCCGTATGAACAGAAGTGTTATAGGAAAAACACCAAAAGGGAAGCCAAGTACTCCATGCCTCTGGGTGATTACCTGTTTGGATGCGTAAATAGTTTCCCATGTGTTTGTGTGAATTCTCTAAAGCACCGATACTTTGATGGTGGTACGCGGTAGACTGTAATTGGTTAATATGTAAAAGTTTACAAACCTCCTTCATTGTAGTTGACAGAAACTCTGTACCTCTGTCTGTAGCGATTTCGTTCGGAACACCATACCTAAGAATCCAATTATTAACAAAATTCCTAGCTACCTCATTCGAACTTTTTGATTCTAATGGATAGGCCTCGACGTATTTGCTCAACTCACATTGTATAGTTAGAATATATTTATAACCATTGCAATCACTATCTAAAGGTCCTACTATATCTAAATAGATTTTCTCTAAAGCCGAATTTGCTGTAGAACTAATCGTCATCGGCTCCTTAGTATGATGTGATGAGTGTTTTTGTTTTTGACACTTGTCACATCGTTTCACAAATTCAGTAACATCTATTTCAAGCTTCGGCCAAAAATAATATTTTTTAATAGTATTCACCATCCGCCTTATGCCCGCGTGGCCACTAGTGGGCAAAAGGTGGAAGTCATTCAAGATTACACGTTGATCGTCTTTATCAACTATTCTTTTTGTGTCGTTTAAAATACATACTCGTGGTCCGGACCAATCACTTATACTCTTTATCTCCTTGATTAACTTTTCGACAAAAATATTATTATTATCATTTTTAATGAAGTATACTTCTTTTATATCGATTTGCCCACAAAATATATTCAGCTCTCTCACAAATTCGCCTGGCGTCAGTTGTGATCGAGAAGCTAAATCTATAAAAATTGTATTCAATAAGGGCGCATAACTCAAACACGTACTCTCGTGACTAATCTCTTTTAATTTACGATATCGATTTAATTCATAAGCGCTTATGAAACGTAACTCAGTGAAATATTTCGGTTTGCTATGTACTTCTATAACTTTTGGGTGATCAATCCAATCGTTATTAGAAGCAATAGCATCCCGTGCTTGTCTAGCTCTTTGCCCTCGCGTCATTACATTAATTAACGCATGATTCATTTCTTTTAACTCTTCCGACGTTATTTGCAAACGAGATAGAGCGTCAGCAGCGACATTATTTTTGCCTCTCAAATATTCTAATATAAAATTATATTCCTCTAATCTTAATCTAAATTTCATTAACCGACTGGATGGATCTCTCATTCCAAATAAATAAATAAGTGGTTTATGGTCAGTTTGAATTTTGAACGTCCTGCCATACAGATATGGTCGAAAATGCATTACGGCCCACACAATCGCAAGTAATTCTTTTTCAATAGTCGGATACCTTTTTTCTGCTCTGTTAAGACTTCGACTAGCGTATGCTACAGGCCTTCCATCACCATTGCATAAAACTGCTCCAACGCCATACCCCGATGCATCAGTTTGTAAAATAAATTGATTTTGCTCTGAGAAGTCAGGATATTGTAACACAGGGTGAGATATTATATTTTCTTTCAATAACTCAAAAGACTTTTGGCACTTCTCATCCCAATTGAAAACTACATTTTTTCTACATAAATTATTTAATGCATGCGCTTTTGTAGCAAAATTTGGAATGAACTTTCTGTAGTAATTTACAAAAGCTACAAATCGTTTGACCTCGTCTACTTTTTTAGGAACCGGATAATTCTGAACAACCTTTATTTTTTCGGTATCGGGTATGACGCCGTCAGCTGAGACAATATGACCAAAATAAAGCAGTTCTTTCTGTAAAAAGGAACATTTTTGAGGGTTTAATTTTAAATTTACTTTACGTAATCTCTCGAAAATATGTTGTAAGTTACTAATATGACTCGATAAGTCTCTACTAAAACAGATCAAATCGTCTTGGTACACTAGACATTTTTCATATGTTAATCCAGTCATTGCCATCGTCATCATGCGAGAAAACGAACTTGGGCTAGTTTTTAGACCCATGGGCATCCTCGTCATCTGAAACTGTCCCGAGCAAAAAGCAGTGTACTTGCGACTGTCTGGGTCTAAACTAACATTATAATATCCTTGATGTAAATCCAAATGAGAAAAATACATGCAACCGGACAAAGAATCTAATATTTCCGTTATATTTGGAAGTGGAAACTTGTCATCATGAATGTTATTGTTTAATTTTCTATAATCAACAACCAAACGCCATTTTTTGTTTCCGTTTTGGTCACTTTTCTTTGGCACTAGCAAAATAGGGCTAGACCATTCGCTTTGACAAGGCTCAATAATTTTTTCTTTCAGCATATGGTCAATCTGATTTTTTATTTCCTCTTTTAAAGCATGCGGTAATCTATACGGTTTTGAATAAATTGGCTGTGTGTCAGGTTTTAATTTAATAGTATGTTGATAAATATCAGTGGTTGACAACTTATCCCCTTCCAAATAAAAAATGTCGGAATATTTTGCACATAAACTTTCTATACTTATTTTTTCTTCCTTATTTAAATTCCTTAAATCTAACTTTGAAAACAAACTTTTAACTCGGACTGCATTTTTCTCATTTCCCTCAAAATTACAAATAGAATATTCCCTTATACTTTGAATATCAAGCTTTATTTCTGATAAATTTAATTCTTTTGTGGTTGTGTTCAAAATTCGCACTGGTATTTTACCATTAGTGGGGCTAACTAACATACTGGCAACAAACACTCCTTCACATATTTCTTTTGTACAAATTACGCAATCTTCTACTAAGTTAGTGTTAATATAATGTATAGATTCTGACCTAGGGGGCAATGACATTAACTTGTTAGATGAACTCATTAATTTTAAAACAATCTGTTTACTTTTATCGGGCCATAACGTTAAAGTGTTATGCCTCATGTCGATAACCGATCCATACCTTCCTAAAAAGTCCTGTCCTAGAATACCATGCGACTTACACGGCAGAGTATCAAATACATAAAACTTATGATTAATACTATGGCCATGTATTGACAACGGTAAACATACATATCCGATTGCCGGCACTTTGCCACCTATACCGTTTATAATTATGTTCTCTTTGTAAAGTGGAATATTAAAATCAAGAACACATTTGTATTTTATTGCCGAAATTGAAGCCCCCGTATCAATGAGCCAACTAAACGCATAAATGTCTTTATAAAATAATTCGACACAATAACTACTGTCACTAGCTCGAATACTATAACATTTAGGCACGAAAAAACTCACTTTCAGCTTCTCTAATCTGTGTCGACGTACTAGCCTGGGGTTGCGACTGTGAATCATCATTTACTAACCTTATCTGTTCTCTAAACTGTCTCTGAGCTCTATAATTATTATTGGAACTATTACCTCGATACGCATGTCTGCCTCGGGACGTATGTCCCCGTGACGGCGGCTGCTGGAACCACTGCCTGGCACCCCCTCGAGGTTGATGCCAATTGCTGGAAACACGGCCGCGACCCGCGTTGTACGTACCTCTTTGGTAGTTCTGGTATTGAGGCTGCCTGGAATTGTTTTTAAAATTTCTATTATTAATACGTCTAAATGCCATGACTTCAGCCATATTATCTGAACCTGAAACATCCTCGTCTACCCCGGCCTGAATTGCATCTTTTAAATTATCAAAATTTTGTGCAGTTATAATAGTACCGATCCTACGGTTTCTCAATCCGTCACTAAATTGTCTAATTGCCTGTTTCTCATTGATTGACTTCAAAACGTTAAATTTTCCACTATCTCCGTCGGACTGGGAAACGGTAAGTTCAACTAACATTTCGGACAACATTTTTCCAAAAGCATCAATTGACAAATTATTTTGTTTGCAGTTTAAAAATTGCTTTTGCAATGCGCTGGCTGACTTTTTAGGTAATAATAATTTTCTCATGTCATTTATTAGATTAGGAACAGTATCATAGTTTGTTCCTAACTTTAACTTGGCAGACTGTGACAGCCTACTCTTAAGAATAAAAGAAATTAATTGCGACTGTGATTCAGCATTAATGACTGAACTGTAATATTCTATACCGTCCATCAGCTGTTTTGTATTAGAAATTTCGTCATTCATAACCGGTAATAAGGTCAAAGCCACTTTCAGATCGAATTTGTCCATTTTGGTTACGTAATCTAAAGACTCGGAATATTCACACAATTTAGTAATTTCCTTAAATAAATTATTAAAATCCTCGCAACACTTTTTTATTAGAATATTCTCCTTTTCATCTAACCGGCCTACTTTATTAATATTTTCTATATAAGTATTATATTGGCCACCGATTAACTTGGCTTCACTAAGCTTTTTCTGTAAAATATTACCCTGTCGTCTAGATGGGCCAATTTTAATTAAATACTGTCTTATTACAAATAACTCTTCATACAATTCCTTTATATATGTGGCCATAGGAATTTAATAATTATTAACAAAAAAATATTACGAATAGGGGAATTTAAGAATTAAATTTAAATACAATAGTTATAATAACATAGCATTAAAAATACGCACCTTTATCATTGTCAAGACGTAGAACTTCATTGTATTTAGCTGTAATATGTAAAATATTAGTACCTTTGCTCGCTTACAACATTAATTATTAGGTATAAAGATTAATACAATTTTAATTTCTATGACAGGTTAAACATATTTTCTAAATAGTGTCCATTAAATAGTGTCCATTATTATTTATTTTATTATACTCGTAGTAGAATGTCGCGCCTACGTGTAGTACGTAAAAAATATTATAATATACCGCACAAACCGCACTGCACAATTTTACGCACCACACATGAATAGATACGTATAAGAAACCGCACTTTCAAACTTTACTATCTTCCACGTTTAAATCCGGGTACATGTTGAATCGCCGTCGAAAGGATAATCGCTGCCCTCTATTGTTTCCATTCTGCTCGACCTCTTGTCGAATCCACCGCAAGTGACACTTCCGATATATACGGAATATCCAGAACAGTACCCCAAGAAGCACGCAGAGCACGATGATCAGCATCAGAATATTTGTGGTGGACAAATGGAACCGAATCTCGTCGATTGGCGCACTATTTTGGCCCCCAGCTGCGTTTTGGGCTATTACAATATTTTCTTCTTTTGACTGCTGCTTTCCCATTTTAAAGTTTGCGATACACAACTGTCACACTTGAAAGTTTTAAAATGAATTGTTTCATCCATGATTGAAACACACCGAGAGGCCGATATTTACCGAAACTAGTCCTTTTACGGTGTCAGGATCCTCGCGCGCGTGTCTCTACTTTTGGCAGGGTCGCCATGTAAGGTCGTGAGCCGGGAGTGAAATAATACACATGAGTGCTGGATAAATACTGAATATAATTTATTGATACATGCCTTTTTAAATAGATAGTCTTACATACTAACTCCATACATCACACCATTATGATTTTTTTCACTGTTACACTGTTATACAGAAATTAAACTATGAATTCGATTAAAATACACAAGTGTTTTCTTATGAGGCAAGAGTAAAATTTGACAAATGCTATAGTACAACTATGCGATACACCTTGGAGCGTGGTGGCGAATAAAAACCGTATATGTTGGATATTAAAGTTTAATAATGTGGTCTCAATGATGAATCGAAACTATATTACACAAGGGCATTATAAACAATACACAATAAATGGGCAAAGCTGTATTGATGATATATTGCTATTTTACAATGTGTAGGCGCTTGCGTCTTCACAACAACTTATTCAGTACTGAGAGGTCACATTCACTTTAAGTTGCACTGTAATTCCATATTGCCAAAAAACTCTTGCATCTTATGAACGAGAACCTTGAAAACGTGTAAAGTAGATCGCAGTCGTAGTCATTTTAGTAATCTAACTGGTATGATTACATATATACTGAAATAACGATTTGGCATTCTAGAACACTTTTCAACGACCTCATTGACGTTCGATCAATGAAGTGAATCGCGCGATTTATACTTCGCTTTTTCTTAATCGTTCGCTCACTTCGTTCGCTCACTCGAAAAAGCGAAGTAGAATAATCGCGCGATTCACTTCATTGATTGACGTTCAATCAATGTCGTTGAAAAGTGTTCTAGAATGCTCAATCGTTATTTCAGTATATATGTAATCATACCAGTTAGATTACTAAAATGACTACGACTGCGATCTACTTTACACATTTTCAAGGTTCTCGTTCATAAGATGCAAGAGTTTTTTGGCAATATGGAATTACAGTACAACTTAAAGTGAATGTGACCTCTCAGTACTGAATAAGTTGTTGTGAAGACGCAAGCGCCTACACATTGTAAAATAGCAATATATCATCAATACAGCTTTGCCCATTTATTGTGTATTGTTTATAATGCCCTTGTGTAATATAGTTTCGATTCATCATTGAGACCACATTATTAAACTTTAATATCCAACATATACGGTTTTTATTCGCCACCACGCTCCAAGGTGTATCGCATAGTTGTACTATAGCATTTGTCAAATTTTACTCTTGCCTCATAAGAAAACACTTGTGTATTTTAATCGAATTCATAGTTTAATTTCTGTATAACAGTGTAACAGTGAAAAAAATCATAATGGTTAAAACTATATTTTGTTCAACTTGCAACTTATCCGTTAAAAATAATTCTTTCTCTGCTCATTTAAAAAGTATTTTACACAAGAATAATAGTTCTGTCGTTGAGAGCGAAGGTATCGAAAAAGTTCATAGCGCTCTTCGCGGTCGCATAGCGTCGTACCGGATTCGATGCGAAGACGTCATCGGTGACGATGAAGAACGTAAACGTATGTTTACTCCTGCTGAGTTTTTAACACAATTACGCTCCCGCGTAAAACTTTTACTCTTAGCCCGAATCGAGGCTTATGCAAACATTAAAGTAAATTTTGAATTGTTTTCTGAATTTTTTCTGCATAAGGATGATTCGCTTTCAATTAAATCTTTTGCTATCGAAAACACTATCTTACATCAAAGTTATAATTTTGATGAAATGTACACAAACATTAGCCGTAAAATTTGTAAAAAAGTTGAAGAATTTGAGGAAAGAGATAGTGGTTGGGCTTATTTACGAAGCTTGTATCTAGAAGTAAATATAAACAAATATAACCCGTTGAGAGCCTCGGGTTACTTAGATTTACCTAGCACCATAAAAAACAAACGTGCATGTATCAACATTAAAAATTCAGACGATTACTGCTTTTTGTGGTGTGTTATGGCATCACTTTTTCCTGCAAAAAATAACGCACACCGAACGACAGCATATCCGCACTTTGAAAGTGTACTTAATGTCAAAAATATGACCTTTCCAGTAGGGTTCGCGGATATAATTTTTGAAAAGAATAATCCCGATATAAGTATTAATGTTTATGGTCTTAAAAATAACACTAAGGTTGTTGGACCTCTGTACAAATGTGAATTTCGAAAAGGACATCACGTCAACATGCTTTTTCTTGAAAATGGAAAACGCACACATTACTGTCAAATTAAAGATTTATCTAAATTACTTCGCAAGCAGTTAACATCATTCCAAAATATTTTTATGTGAGGATTGTATGATATTTTTTGACGACAATCTTAAGCTCGAAGCTCACGTTTGCAGTGGTGTAGCAACAACGTTACCTAATCAGGGAACTCTAATACAATTTGAACATTATGAACGCATGCAAGACATGCCCTTCGTCTTATACGCAGACTTTGATTATTGTTAGAGCCAGTTGAATCAAATTCTGGAACAAGTTGCACAACGATTAAGCAAAAGCATGTGCCAGCTGCATTTGCTTACTATGTTGTATGCTACTACGACAGCTACCTTAATAAATATGTATCTTATCGAGGAGCTGACTGTGTGAATTTTTTTTTTGATAACCTTCTATCTGATATTACTGTAATTTATAATATTTTACATTCATCGATCCCTATGTTCTTAACAGATGAAGATAGAACCAATTTTGTTCAAGCTAAAAATTGTTATCTTTGTAACAAAATATTATTTGACGACAAAGTAAAAGATCACTGCCATCTTACTGGGCGATATCGTGGTGCAGTACATTCTTATTGTAATATTAAATATTGTTTGCCTAAGTTCGTTCCCATATTTTTTCATAATTTAGCTGGTTATAAGTTTATCTTACAAAGACACCAAGCGTTACATTATACCCAATTCCACTAACACACACTAGCTTGGGGTCATTACAGGATAAAGTAAGTTACTAACATAGATATAAAAAAAAAAAAAAAAAAATTTACTTACCTATATTTTTAATTATTATTATATATTTTTTTTAAATTTTGTGAAAAAATTAGCATAAGGGTTTTTTAAATGTTGTATTTTTTATTTGTTTTTTGTATTTTTACTTGATTTTTTTGATTATTTTTTTTTTTACTTGTGTAAATTAGTTTTAAGTTTCTTTATTCCATTATATTTTTTACATTTTTGTTTTAAATTTGTTTTGTGTATATATATGGTATTAAATTATAAATTATTCAGTAGCAATTCAATTGAAAAAAAAAAACTAAAGTTGTTTATAACAAACCAATTTATTTAGGTTTTAGCATTTTGGGCCTTTCAAAATAAAAAATATGGTTTCAAAGATGACTAAACTAATAATTTGATTTGTAATGAGTAATGCAAGATTACGACTAAAACATATTTATATCCTTTAACATTGATATTTACCGCAGAAAAACTTTTAAGACGAATTATAAACTGGATCCTTCTTTTTTACTTAACAGCACCTAGCCTGAGTTTTTGAAGCTATGCTATTAAAAACAGATGTTAAATTAGAATTAATAAATGACTTGGAAATATTAAGAATGATACAAAAAAGGCATTCGCGGTGGTATATGTTTATGTTCTACAAGATATTCGAAAGCCAATAACAAGTATTTACAAACTTATGACCCCCGCAAAAAAGTGATAACTTCCTTGTTTATATTGATTGTAATAATCTTTATGGTTTTGCTATGTGCGCTTATTTACCTCATTCAAATTTTAAGTTATTAAGTGAATTAGAAATTTCAAATATATATATATATAGATTTTCAAAAAATATGCCTATTGACGGGGGATATTGGTTATATACTCGAAGTAGACTTAGAATACCCTAATCATTTGCATAATTA
Source organism: Eudonia mercurella (assembly GCA_963082485.1). NCBI lineage: Eukaryota > Metazoa > Arthropoda > Insecta > Lepidoptera > Crambidae > Eudonia > Eudonia mercurella. The sequence continues at coordinate 1,330,995 of OY720043.1, forward strand.
TCATAACGATTTTCCATTCTGTGCTCAAAAAATTTGCTCCTCCAGGATCTAAAAACTTCGAAATTGATACCAAATTTATACGATAAGTTTTTTTATGTCATTCATTTTTTCTTCCTGAAAACATGTCTTAAACATGGTTTATTATTAAAAAAAAAAAAAAAATACACAGAGTAATTTAATTCAATCAGAGTCCATACTTAAAACAGTATATTGATATGAACACTGAGTTACGGAAAAAAGGTCAAATCTATATTTGAACAGGATTTCTTCAAACTTTTAAACAATAGTATATTTGGTAAGACATTAGAAGATACTGAGAAAAGGGTTAGTGTGAAGTTGAGACAAACCCATATATATATACATTGGCTTTTCCGTATTAGAAATATCCAAAAGTCACATGTTTGATTTTCACTACTCTATTATGAAACCTTTTTTATGGGGAAAAAATTAAAGCTTTGTTATACGGATACTGACAGTTTTTTTTTTATTCAATAGAAAGCAAAGATTTTTTATACAGATTTAAAGTTGAATTTTCTTAGATATTTCGATACTAGTAATTATCCATTAAATAATTGTTTTTCGGTATACCAAGTCTTAACAAAAAAGTACCGGGTCTCTTCAAAGATGAACTAGGTGGAAATTTTTGATTTCTGAGTTTGTTGGTTTAAGATCAAAATTATACTGTATAAAACAGTACAAGAGGAATTAAGAGGAATTACAGAAACAGGTTTTTTAAAAAATGTACATTTCGAAGATTACTATAATGTATTAGACAAAAAATACTTTTTTTAAGAAAGAAAAAAACATTATTTTTTAAATCTTTAAAGCATGAAGTATTTACCCAAGAACAGAACAAAATAGCTTTGTCAGGTAATGACGACAAACGCGTAATATTAAAAAATAAAATATCTACTATGTCTTGGGGTCACTGGGATTATATATTTTTTTTTTTTTAACAACGATTGTTTTCACTGTGTTTTTAAATCTTATTATATTTGGGGCTAAAAATGTATTATTATTTATTATCATTACTAAGATTCATTGTTTGAATTAAAAAATAATATGAACCTGTTATAAAGTATTGTAACCCGTTTTTCAATATACTTAAGTAGTTGCTTTTTGCTCAGATTCATTGTTTGAATAGGAAACGTAACTTATATTATGAAATGTAATGTAAATTTATGTACCTACCCAGCTGTTTTAATATACCTAATAAAATATAAAAGTAACAAACAAACTTGTATTTTTATTTAATTTAGTATATACCTTTGTACAATAAAACATTGACGGTAAATAAGTAAGAAAATTCTAACGCAAACAAGTTTGAACAAGTCAGTTTCAGAGTAGGTTGTGTAATACAACTCTTCTGATTATAAGGTAATATGAAACCTATTTAATACAAATCAGGTCACGTTATTGCTAAGTTAATCATTCTTTATTAATATCAATAATATTTTTTTTTATTTTGCTAAATTGCAAATTACATGTGTAAAACAGGGAAGCATAAGTATGAAAAATAAAATAACCATGTAAATAACACAAAGAATCAGTTTATTGATAATAATATAAAAATCAAAATAAATTAAACTTAGACATGTTATTATCATAATACCATTTTCTAATACACACAGCATTATTTAATGCACAGTTTATTTTATGATTTACACAACTAAAGTCCGTTTTATTTTTACAAAATTTACTTTGTAACATTGAAAAATTAGGACATCCCTTTTCACCAATATCGATTACCACACAGTTTGCACATAAATCTTTGATCCACTTAATTTTTTCAAAACCCTTTGTAAATAACACAAAGAATCAGTTTATTGATAATAATATAAAAATCAAAATAAATTAAACTTAGACATGTTATTATCATAATACCATTTTCTAATACACACAGCATTATTTAATGCACAGTTTATTTTATGATTTACACAACTAAAGTCCGTTTTATTTTTACAAAATTTACTTTGTAACATTGAAAAATTAGGACATCCCTTTTCACCAATATCGATTACCACACAGTTTGCACATAAATCTTTGATCCACTTAATTTTTTCAAAACCCTTTGCAATAACTTTTTTATTCTTCAGATGAGGTATGATAACACGATGAAACTCCTTGTGTCTATGTAGCCCTCACACCAGCTAATTCCTCGGTTTCTTTCTAACCATCTGACTCGTTTCTTTTCTACTTCTGTGAGATGATGAAATGAGTATGGTGGCTTTACCAAAAAAGTTTGTGTATGTTCCTGGCTCGCAATGGCTACTTCTTTTACAATAAAATTGTTATTTATATCTTTAAATCCTTGAACATCCACTATAAGTGTATCTACGTTCATGATATCTTCTTTACGATGTTACTTAGTGGTTTGTATTCAACAATGCAATCGTTGAGAATAAGACAGTATGCTGTAGTCTTATCTGGTAAATAGGAACTGTTTTCAGATTATCTGTTTGTCTGCAGCAGTCAACTACAAACAGAGGTGCTATATCTTTAAATTATTTCTATGTTAGCAACGGTTCTCCGTTTTGTGAATGGTTGAAGCACGACTTCGTAATAGAACACAATAATGCGCATGCGTTTTATATTAGTTGAGATCCTTAGAAATGTTTCTTGCAACAACTTGCCTAAACGACCAAATACATTAAGATATCGGAAAGTAATGTCAATTCATCATCAACAGCCTATAAACGTCCCACTGCTGGGCACAGGCCTCCCACGTGAACAATAGCACGTGGGGATATTGGGCCATAACCCGCCACGCTGGCCCAATGCGGGTTGGTGGGTTTTAACGACTGCCATCTTACGACATCAACCGGGACCAACGGCTTAACGTGCCTTCCGAAGCACGGAGGAGCTCGAGATGTTTTTTAATTGGTCACCCATCAGGCGACCCGGCATTGCGAAAGTTGCTTAGCGGGCAAGATCGCAAGCCGAACGCGCTAGCCGCTGCGCCATCGAGCTCCTCAATGTCAATTGTTAACGAACAATGGAGGTGATTAGATAATGAGAAAGAATTGTGGACGGTCCGACGGTGTAATCGCCAAAACACAGTGATAGTTAACAATAGAGGCAATTAGATAAGGAGCAAGGGTCGTCTTATTGTTAACAATAGAGGTAATTAGATAACGAAGAAGGACCATCCGTGAGTAACGTAACTCGGAAACGGCAAGAGATATCGCTCTGGGACCCAGCGCAATCGATTCAAATGGGGGGGTTTTCCTTTTTTTTTTTTTTTTTTTTTTTTTTTTTTTTTTTTTTTTTTTTTTTTAGGTTTGGTCGACCCTTGAAACGACTTTTCGATGATTCATTGAGCCAGAACCCGCGAATATGACTTTCCATACAAGTGAGCCAGAACCCGCGAATACACACTACTGACAACATTAGGTCCAGCTGATACATTGTTCTTATTTGTCAACCTCACATGATCCAAACTAAACAGAAGTCTAAACATGTCAGAGTTAACAAAAAACATGTAATAAAATAAAATCGAAATTTTGTATGGAAAAGTTAATTTTCATAATAAGGAGGTTAGGATCAAAAAGTAACATTTTCATTTTTAGCCTAAGCGTTTTTTTTTTTTTTTTTAATCTTAATTAATGGCTTCGCGTTTAGCATTTAGCCAATTTCAAGTATTTTTTATTATTAGTAATACATAAATAAACAATATTTCTTTTCTGTATGATGATGATGAATGATAATAGAAATGAGAAGTGAGAAATGATATACCCCCAACCCCTCGAGTATCTCAGTAAAGATGTGGGGCTTTACTAAGTCCTCGGGCGGACGTCTTGAGAGAATTTGAAAAGTGACGTTGCACTGTTTTGTTTTATTTGCCAACACTCGTGCACACTCACGAACACTTAACGGTTAATAATCCACCATTATTTCACATTAATATTCGATATAACACAAATTTTCGAAAATAAAACAAAACCGCAGACATGACTCTTCACTTTTCAGCCTTAGCGTTGTTTTTCCTTCTTCGTACTCTTTTCTTAAAAGACGTTATTGCTTGAAACAGAAGTGTTGCCATTATGAAGTGTTTTTGTTTACCCTATTATTGGGTACTGTGACGTCTGTGACACGCAACGTACCGTTAGTTGTTTCTCGCAATGCTTATCAGTTAATTTTTACCGACTTTAAAAAACGAGGAGGTAGGTACTCAATTCGACTGTATTTTTAGGGTTCCGTAGCCAAATGGCAAAAAACGGAACCCTTATATCCATAAGGGTTCCGTTTTTGGAGAATCATCTCCATGTCTGTCTGTCTGTCTGTCCGTCCGTATGTCACAACCACTTTTTCCGAAACTATAAGATTTATACAGTTGAAACTTGGTAAGTAGATGTATTCTGTGAACCGCATTAAGATTTTCACACAAAAATAGAAAAAAAAACCAATAAATTTTGGGGTTCCCCATACTTAGAACTGAAGCTCAAAAGCTTTTTTTTTTATCAAACCCATACGTGTGGGGTATCTATCGATAGGTCTTCAAAAATGATATTGAGGTTTCTAATATCAGTTTTTATCTAAACAAAATAGTTTACACGAGAGACACTTCCAAAGTGGTAAAAACTTCTAAAATAAGAGAATGATATAACTAAAAAAATATATGATGTACATTACCATGCAAACTTCCACCGAAAATTGGTTTGAATGAGATCTAGTAAGTAGTTTTTTTTTTAATACGTCATAAGTACGGAACCCTTCGTGCGCGAGTCCGACTCGCACTTGGCCAGTTTTTAATGTTTATGAAAACGCGACGCGATATCTTTGCTGTTGGTGAACTGGGGGTCGACCGCCTAACTCTCTCGCTTTCGATCGCTTTGAAGGCGAGCCAAGGAGGAGGCGTCATCTTGTCATTTCAAAAGCAATATGAAAGCAATATCGAAAGCTATAGGGTATAGCTTTCGATATTATTCGAGATTATATTTCGATATTATATTAGAAAGCGAGGCGAGGGCCTCGCTTTCAGAGCGATCGAAAGCGAGAGTGTTAGGCGATTGGGGGGCTGATTAAGTATATGTTTTTTTCGATAAATAAATTATTTTCTTAAGATTGGGTCTCATCCCTTAATTATGTCATCAAAATTGGTTCAGTATAATAGCAAATTGAAAAAATGGACCTGACATGAAGTCAAAGATGCAAAGCGATTAAAGAAAATAAAAGCAAGCATAAAATAAATTAATTAAACATCATCATCATCATCATCATCATCATCATCATCATCATCAGCTCATTATATGTCCCCACTGCTGGGGCACGGATGCCTTCCCTATGGATGGATAGAGAGAACGGGCCATAAACCACCACGCGGGCCGAATGCGGATTGGTGGTTGTTAACGACTGCTAATGCAGCGGGGACCAACGGCTTTACGTGCCTTCCAAAGCACGTAGGAGCTCGAGATGATAAATTTTGGTCACCCATCCGATGACCGGCCTTTGCGAAAGTTGCTTAACCTCAGCATTCGTAAAGCGGGTGCGTTAACCACTGCGCCATCGAGCTCCTCAATCCTCAAATTAAACATAAAGGTTTTTAATTAAATAATTTGAATAAATGATGACAAGTTTTATTCCTGAAACACTTTTTCCATTTCTTTTCTCCTACCGCCACCACTTTTTACCAACAGCTTAAGTCGGAATGGATCCCTTTTATTTAACGTTAAAAATAGTGATGCTAATTTTTAACGTTATTTTTGTACTTTTAGGGTAATTGCATTATCATGGCAACACCCGTTAAAACACACACGTTTAAAAAACTGGCCTCACTTTGCTGTTTGCAGAGTTCTGTCTTAACTTTTTATTTGGTCTGAGCATTAACCAAACATAAGCCCCATATAAGTTGGTATTTGACAGACAACTTTGACAAATGAATGACAGCTATATTTTGACATTAGCCAGCATCAGCCAATAAATCAAAGTATCAATTTTCAAAAGAAGATATTCTATTTGATAATAGGTGTTCCATTGTTCTATATTATTTTGATTGAATTGGCAAAAATGATTTCATCTGGTTTTCCTTAGCACAAAACCGGCCGGCCGTTATGAAAATGTTTCGAAACACCTTCTTTTGAAAATTGATACTTTGATTTATTGAAAAATAATGGTTTCCAAATTACTTACGTGTGAAATATGATTCCATCCCGCTTTTTATCTTTTGAAGATTGATTCTTACACCCTTTCACAACACAATTCGGCATTTTCACAGATAAATTTATAATTTTTCAAAACGACGCCGTGGACCTACACTGACAAGTTAAGGCGTAGTTTCGTTGTACGCACTCGCGTGTAATTGTAATTGTGTATGACAAGGCGAGGCGTAGTTTGACCCGGCCTCACTTCACTGTTCGCAGAGTTCTGTCTTAACTTTTTATTTGGTCTGAGTAAAAGGACTAGTGTACGTTAGCTTGATCCTTTCACAAAGCCATGGTTGTCTTGGAAATTGAAACAAATACCCAGAAACTGCATAAATAATACGTAAAAGTAATGATATCTAAAAACTTATTTCTTCAGAAACTTTGTAAATATAGCACAAATTAAACAATGATCGGACATCAAAATGTTTGTATTGATATTCCACTAGCCACTGTTGTCTTATTTTTCAATTAAAAAATACGAATATGAAATTATTAAGACTTGTATTATTTTTTACCCAAACGCCTATGATTTTACGAAAGTAAACATTGCTCTAATTATATCACCAGCCTACTCTGTACAGATATTAGTGTGCGTGCGTATTCGTAGTCGTGCGCCGTTTTCACACCACTGCCACGCGCCGCTCGCTCGCTATCATAAAGAAACTTGAAACTCGCAGTTTTGCGTCCGCGCTGCACACGTTAAATGTATCCTATAGTAAATAAATCTGAAGAGAAACAACAAAAACAAAAAACTAAATCATGTGAACATATGAAATATAAGCAGCCGTTTCTAGCCGCTAGTTATCGCTATAAATGATAATAAGCCAAATAAGTCGTTTCTAGCCGCTAGGCTAGAAAAGTTAGTAACCAGCTTCACATCCTATACGCCTACAGATGGATAAAGCAAAATAGGGAAAGTGCCTTTACAGATTTGATGTAGGTATTTTTTATAGAAAAGAAATTCATGTATAAAGTGGGAGCCAAAACCATTGCTTTGTTCTTATTGGTTGGTAAAACCACCGAGTAAATAATAAAATACGATCAGTTATTTATTCCCTCTGAAATTAAATACTTATAAAATACAGTGACAAATTAAACGCCTACCCGACCCAGCCAGGATCGAACCTGGGTCTTCCGCAATCCGGGCGGCTACACTGACCGCTATGCTACCGGGAAGGCTGACGTAAACGCTGAATTTTGTTACTGCTTTTAAATTATTATTTTTTAATGCTTTTATAGCAGCAGAGTGCCATCTATCCAACGGTCATTGCAACCGATGATGGCCATGCAGATATATCTTTAGGTACAGATGGTATTTCATCTGATAAATATAAATATAAATTTGATAACACAACGCTATAGTAAATTTTACTTTTTTATGTGCTAATTGCTGCACTGAAGCTGAAATGAAATACTCATAAAATACAGTGAAAAAATTAAACGCCTACCCGACCCAGCCAGGAATCGAACCTGGCATTCAGTGCAGCAATTAGCACTTAAAATAAAAAAGTAAAATATTTTCTGAATTTGGTGATTGACGCGGTATTTAGCAAAACGACTTATGGGGCTGCACTAGCGAGCGAGCGGCGCGTGGCAGTGGTGTGACAACGGCGCACGACTACGAATACGCACGCACACTAATATCTGTACAGAGTAGGCTGGTGATTTAATTAGAGCAATGTTTACTTTCGTAAAATCATAGGCGTTCGGGTAAAAAATAATAAACGTCATAATATTTTCATATTCGTATTTTTAATTGAAAAATAAGACAACAGTGGCCTGCGGCATATCAATAAGTACAAACATTTTGATGTCGGATCATTGTTTCATTTGTGCTTTATTTACAAAGTTTCTGAAGTAATAAGCTTTTAGATATCATTACTTTTACATATTGTTTATGAAGTTTCTGGGTATGTTTCAAATTCCAAGACAACCATGGCCTTGTGAAAGGATCAAGCTAACCTACACTAGTCCTTTTAATGTATATGACCTATTCAGCGCCTAGCACCAGTGATTTAAAAACACGTAAATTTTCGAAATTCCGGGCGGCACCCCCTTATGCGCTTTTTGTACTATCCGCGACGATAACAGAAATTAACAGAAAACCACAGAACAAATAGCAATTATGTTCTGAGAAGAGGACGAAACAAAAAACTTGTTATTTTGTTTTATAACTGTTACTGTTTTAAAACTTCTGCATCCATGGGACAATACAGGGTGTTTGGTAAATTATGTGTATAGGCCCGAAACATAGCAATGCAACCAAGTATAACCACAGAATACCTAATAGTACAAGTGTATAACTAACACCGTGGTAACATGCAAAATCATAATTATGAAAATTAACTTTTCCATACAAAAATTCGATTTTATTTTAGTTCATGATTTTTGTTTAAAAAAAAATAATTTTCTTCCACAAAACTTATTCTTAATATCTAGTCTTACATTTAGGTGCTTACATATTAAAGTTATGTGGGAGACTGGAGCCTGAAAGTAAGCCTAAAGTTAGGCTTGATATTTTCAGTCACCAGGTCTCCCCCCCAATCTTACATCACTGCGAAAGTAAGCTTTTGCTGCTTTAGCTGATTTTTGTTTAACTCTGACATCTTTAGACTTCTGTTTAGTTTATAGATCATGAGGTTGACAAATAAGAACAATGTATCAGCTGGGCCTAATGTTGTCACTCTACAATTTTACTTAGTAACAAACAACCTTTATATCTCGGCCATATGGTGCTTTTCAGGTATATTTATAATTTTACAGGTTCTACGAGCTGTGCCCTGTCTGCCATATTCGGTATTATACAGGTATTATCAAACACCTCGTATATTAAAGAGTTCCGACATCAAATGATCACAGTAATAAAAACTCTCCGATTTTAACAACAGTTTAATATTCCAAATACATAGTATTATGGCATTCAATTACACGTCACTCTCTACTAAATCTAGGGGTATCGCATTTTCGCCACTGTCGGCACTTTCGTTATTGCGGTCCACGGTGACTTCTCCTATGACCTTCTCGATCCAGACACGACTGTAAGAAACCTGTAGACATCACAAAATACATTAACACATTGTACTTACCGAAGTCTGCACATAAACTTATCCAAAACTGTAATTTTTTTTCAATAACCCTCTTACTACTTACAAAACAGTCATCATCAGCTCATTTTATGTCCCCACTGCTGGGGCACGAGCCTTCCCTATGGATGGATAGGGAGAACGGGCTATAAACCACCACGCGGGCCCAGTGCGGATTGGTGGTTGTTAACGACTGCTGATGCAGCCGGGACCAACGGCTTTACGTGCCTTCCGAAGCACGGAGGAGCTCGAGATGATACATTTTTGGTCACCCATCCGATGCCCGGCCTTTGCGAAAGTTGCTTAACCTCAGCACTCGCAGACCGGGCGCGTTAACCACTGCACCATTGATGTTATGATGCACAAAACAGTGTTTATAGTTAAATAATGGCTAAATACGTGTTTAAAATATTGTGTCCCTGTCTAAAAGTATTTGTGTCTTTATCGTTGCCATGAAATGAAATGATATACAATTTATTCACCTAAAAAGAGACATTAGGATTGATGTGATGGGTACCTATAGGTTCGTGTATCTTGCCAGCGCAGGGCATGTGAGATTTAGGTGAATTAAATTTCGATTTTCAAACATGCATGTGGGTATACAACATAGTAAATGATAAAATATTAACTATCTATATATTAATACGTGAAGCAAAAACTTTGTACCCGTTTTTACAAAAATTGCGCGGACGGAGGAGTATAAACTCACATTCTATCTTTTTTAATTTTTCATTGCTTAGGATACAATCCGTGCAGCCTTAATAAAATTACGGTCGAATTTCGACCACTGGGCGACTACTAGTATTATTAAATTGGCGTTTTGTAGTAAATCAGTAAGGATAATCGGGTAAGGGTAATCGTTTGTGGTAGTCTGGTGTGCAGTCGTATGTACGAACATATAATCTGAATCAGTTAGAATTTGAACACATTGTTACCTCTATATTTTCATTCTTCATAAACTTTTGTGCGAGTTATTGATCACGTTAACGAAAACGAGAATTTATATGGCAAAATGTTAACTCTTCTCGTATGTCGCCAGGAGGCGCTGCTTCAATGCCATACTAATTTTCGTTTTCGTTAACGTATTCGAATGAATACGGATGGTAAACAAAACTCACAATAAGCACCCTGAACATTAACTGCCTTCAGATTCAAAAATATAAGGAGACTGCGGAAGCTTATACAAACACGCTCGAAACTTCAACGCACACAGACAACTGTCTAGAGATGGAAAAAACTGCTTAATTTTTTCACACGTTTAAGCATTGTACGATTTTAAAAAAGCATGCTTAAAAAAGTGCTTTTTTGATTTTTTGCTTTTACGTATACTTACAAAAAGCTGGCTACGTTGTTGTGTTGAAACGAAAAACGTGAACCTGTGTGTCTGCTTACTTGCATAATACGTTTTTCGTTGTTAACGTGTTTTGTTGTCAACATGTTTCATTGTCATTTAAACGAATATTTAAGTATTAAGTTGTACGACGTAAATATTGTGTAGAATTTAATGTTTTTTTTAGTCAATAATTTCATTGTACGTACTTTACAAAAAAATTGTTCTAAACTCAAAATTTATTTACACTTGAAGTTAATTACACAAAATTTTGATACTTTATTATATTAGTACACATTTCCATAAAGCACGTAAATAAGCAGGCAAGCAAGCACACTGTACAAGAACGCGCACTTATCGCTTCACCACAGAATAACTAATAGGGCCTCACACTGAAAAACGTACTACTTTTTACTTTCTATAATAAATGTATACATATAAACGAAAAAAGTGTTAATTAACCAACCAAAATATCAAAATAAGTACGAATGACTTCTCACGGACGCAGAATCTCGCAAGAGCTGGGTTTGAAGGGATAGACCCACATTAATGCGTCTCCCCTGGTGCAGTGATACGCTTAATGCATTTATCTTGATTCAAAAAAGCTACTTAACGATAAAAAGTACCTAAAAACATGAATATTACCTTAGCATAAACACCAGGTTTTGATTTGTAGGCACACTCCTCAGTGCCAGAGAACAAGGCTATACCAAACAGTGTGCCAGCTCTGTCCAGTCCACTGAAATGAACTGCCGGGTCTCCAGTGTCTCCCTGTGATTAAAAAAGATTGGGATTCATATCATTACACCTTCAGTCCTTGCTGCCGGCAAAGCCTTAATGGTACTGGATAGGCTACAATAGCCACTTCACTATCATTATCAGCTTATTTTTATGTCCCCACTGCTGGGGCACGAGCCTTCCCTATGGATGGATAAGGAGAAACACTAATGTATTTGCATGTTGTAGGTAGTATTCATTGCCTGCAACTTACTTACAGGCGCTAATTAATCCTGTACTAACTTTACGCCCTTCACAATGCTTTGTAAGCACTTGTAGTCGTGTTGAAGTTAATTGACATTGCCTGCTACTTACTCTCAGGCACTAACGTATTATGTAATTACACTGCTTACTCTGTGTTTAAAGCTAATCCCTTCACCACAGCGTGTAGGCACAGGCACACTTAATTGTGTTGCAGACGGTAGCAATTGCCTGCAACTTAGTTACAGGCGCTAATGTATCTTGTAATCATAGTAACTGCACATAAGTAGTCATTGCTGCAACTTACACCTAGGCGCTAATATATTATGTGATCATACTAACTGCGCATAGAGCCACGCCCTTCACCACGCTTTGTAAGCACATGTGGTCGTGTTGGAGGTGATAGTCGTTGCCGTATAACCGCCGGCACTCGGACCGCGACACCTCCCGAACTATCATGCGCCTCAGCTCTTGGTTCTCGCCCTCGCGAATTTGACCTGTGACCTGAAAATAACGAAGGATTGAGATTGTAGGTACAAAAAAAGGTATTTTTTAACCCGTCCCGCGCTGTAGGTATAATTAGCGGGCCACCTTGTGTACGACCGTGCGTTCACAGGGCGCGCGAGGACTTAACAGCTATTTTTGTTAACTAACATTTAATTAACCTGATAAGGACCGTATAGTCTGAAATAAAAGTGTTTTATTTTATTTATTTATTTATTTAACCGACTCTTTGGCCCAGTGATTAGACTCTGGGCTCAGATAGACCCAGACATCCCAGGTAAGATTTTCAGAGAGTTTAATAAAAATAACTAGGTACCTACTCATAACCAAACAGCGATTAGAATATAAAACTATCACGTTTTCTAAAATATATTATGATACTTAAATAGAATATATTATAAAAAGCTTGTTTCTAACATATTTAGTTTTTTAAATTGTTTTTGCCGTTTCTAAATTACTGTATTGTCCATCTGTTTTGTTTTCTAATTCGCTTAAGCGACATAAATTAAATATATAGTTTTACAAAGTAGGGATCTGTAATTGGCAGGTGGTTAAGTATACAATGTAATAACTTAGTTTATAAAGTGCTGTAGATTCCATGTTCATAAATTAATTAAAGAAAATAATATTAAATTTATAAGTTTCTCACGCTACTTTGGATGCTGTGTAACGAATGTCTCTATACATAACATTATAAATTCAACTAAAAAAATACCTATTATATCGTCGTTGATTTTCGTAAATGTTACAACGAATACGATTTCGATATATGACGATGCATTCTATAACTATTCGGACCCTATTCTTTGTTTATTTGTAAAGGCAATACAAATTCTCAATGGCAAATAAAACTCGCACACAGTAGCCCAAAATTAGTTTATATAAAAAAACTTAAAAAGGCGTACAAAAAGCATTTTCTTCTAAATATATATTATACTAGTATTTGTTTCGCGGCTTTGCTCACTACGTGGGCTACACGAGTAACATGTCACGTTATTTCAGCATTAAGATTTTAATTTTTTATCAATATTAAGCCCATCCATGTGAGCTAGATTAGTAAAAAGTTTCTAACGCAAAACAACGTACGTAATTTTGGTCCGTTTTAGAACCTCTGTACAAATTATCATGCCCTATTTAAGGGATCATTTTCCAATAATCCTGAAACTCTTCATAATTTCTAACCAGGCCAAATACCGAAATTTAAGGAATGACAGATTTCCATACAAACTTTCCGCCCTTATTTCACCTCTTTAGGGGTGGTTTTTCGAATAATGCAAAAACACGTAATTTTTTAATATTATTGAAATGTTATCTATACAGGTCGACTTTTTTATCACCATTCAAACCTTCTGAGATGACTCCCGTGATACAAACGAACAACTTTTACTATTAGACCAACTTCCTAACTCGAAAAAAGAATTAGCTGTTCCATACAAAACATCAATATTCATTCGACCAAAATGTATGGAACAGCAAATTTTTTTTTCGAGTTAAGAAGTTGGTAATAGAATATATGTATAGAGAAACAATAGAAAGAGTTGTTCGTTTGTATCACGGGAGTCATCTCAGAAGGTTTGGATGGTGATAAAAAAGTCGACCTGTATTTAATACGTGAAGCAAAAACTTTGTACCCCTTTTTACGAAAATTGCGCGGACGGAGGAGTATGAAATTTCGCACACTTATAGTTTATATAGAGAAAGATTGCAGAAAGTTAATAATTATTTTTAATTATGCAAAAAAAAATACATTAAATCATTACACACACTACCATGTATTTGACACACACGCCTATATACTCTTTTCAAAAATTTCAAAAATGGAAGAGGAGCGGCCTAAATCTGTCCATACCAATCCAAACTCACATTCTATTTTTTTAAATTTTTCATTGCTTAGGATACAATCCGTGCAGCCTTAATAAAATTACGGTCCATCATTGGGCGACCATTAGTTACTTTAAAAAAAAAGATTTTACCAAAAAAATCTTCTTCCCTTTTTTACTCCTGTAAGGGAAAATAAACAAAATTCCTGAAACACATCATTCTTTATTTCTTTTCAAAAAGCCACATACCAATTTTCATGTATTTACTTAAAAACTGACGGACTTTCATACAAACAACCTTTCTTGTGGCTGGTTACGTCACTCAATTAACCTACAGTCAAAATTCTATCTTATTAGCTTCAGCGGTTTCGGCTCGGCGATGATGAATCAGTGAGGACAAGTCATCATATGTATATAAATATATGACACTAGTTTACGCTATCAAAATAATTAACTCTTCTATGAAATACAATCAAGATACTCTATTCGTAACTTACACGTTACAGAAAACGTACCACAGACCCGTAGCCCGTGATGACGGTCTCCCCGAAGTTGGGAGGCAGGTCTGCATCAGCCACCGCCAGGTTCACCGGCTGGATACGGCTCGTCTTGCTGATGGGAATGTTCACCTATGAAGGAAGGTTATGGCAATAATAAAAATGGTCTTCAATAATTTGAAAAAAGTAGACAAAGCGTTGAAAAAAGTCCACGAGCGGGTCCGAACCCGCACATCGGGTCAGGTGCACAGGTGGTCTTTAATACGATAATTAATAGCTGTATAAAAACTTAGCCCAGATACAAAAAACTAAAGATAGGTAAGTACGTAGGTAATTCATGTTCGATATCAGTCAAAAACAAAAAGGGTCGGACAAAGCCACGATAGCACATTTTGAATGTGATATTTTATTCAATATAGGCCTTTATTCACAGGCAGCTATGGACGTCGAAACTCTACAAATATTCGAAATAATAATAAACTTAAATTTTGTTTATAACTAAACTACGGAATGTACCACTAGTATAGATTTTGGGAGAGCTTTTGACCGAGAAAAGCCGGCAAGAAACCTAAGAGAATCGTTTTAATCTTTCAATCTTTGCAGCCAGTTACTGAGATCGCTATTTGGAACAGCTCGCGAGCCTTGGTTGACACACTGCCGGGCAGACGAAGACTCCCACCTCAACAGCTTACCACATAGCAAACAAGAGACAAATCCATGTTTGGGGCTGGCCGGAGGTACCCGCGAAGGCAAAACCAGCGGGGGGGCTTAGGACCGAACACCCGTGTACCATTGAGAAAGACAGCCGGACCCGTAGTTCCAACTGCCATACACGAGGATGAGCTGTAGATGGGGACAGTTTTAGTACTACCTACGAATATAATATTCATGTCAGTGCCAGAGACTGCAGAGTAGAATTATTTCCACTCGATTATTTGATGAGTCGTGGCAGCTTTAAGGTGCAAAGTGAGGGTGACACTCCATTGAAGCGGAGGTGTGTTCTGAGGAGCTCGTGCTGTGTGGAAATCAACTAATAGAGTCTCTTTATTTTGACGGCTTTTCTCAGTTCCGCTTGTGGTTAACGGTGGTTAGTGGAGCAGATATTGAGCAGCGTCGTATTTCTAAGGAAAACCGTCACGTCGCACAAGCTGCGTGGATCTGGGCAAGTGGGCACATTCTTGCTTGCCTCCACACAGCCCAGCTCGGCTGCGCTCAGCTCAATTCGGCTCCATAAAGCCCCGCTCGGCTCTTTACAGTCCCGCTTAGCTCCTTACAGCCCTGTTCGGCTCCGCTAAGACTCAATGGATTAAATGCGGATAAAGCCGCTCCACCCAGCTGCACCCAGCTCAGCTCCGCTTCAACAGAGTGTCCCCCTAAAGATTTCCACAATGACCGAGCGTGACCTTATTAGCAAAAAACTTACCTTGACCATAGCCAGATTGTGTTCAGGGTAATACTGGTCCATCCTGTAGTCGGGGTGCCTCTTGATGTCTGTGACTGACAGTAGTTTGCCGCCGAAGTCTCGGAACACGGATCCCATGCGTACAGAGACCTCCTCCTTTGTCACACTGTAGAAATTAATATGGAGTTATGATTTCGGAAATACTTTTACATAGACATAGACAGACTTTTATGTGCCACAGCCTACCGGATCAGCAAGCTGAAGTGGCAATGGGCTGGCCATATTAGTCGCAGAACTGATAACCGTTGGAGTAAACGAGTTCTCGGGTGGAGACCGTGTATCGGCAAACGTAGTGTAGGAAGTACGCCCTCAGCCTAGGTGAAGAGACGATCTTCGCAAAGTGGCTGGCAAGACCTGGAAGAAAGTTGCCGCGGATCGTGCTTGGCATGGCATGATTCTGAGGGTTGGCATAACGCGAGCGATAAGCGTGGTCGGTAAACCAGATGGTTGACTGAAAGCTATGACACCTAAGGATAAACAAAACAAGAAATAGACTTACTAGTCGAAGCATTGCGCTGCCGTTAGAATCCATTGCTTCGCCACAATTGCCCCTCCACACCAATGCTTTCCATGCAACCTAAAGGAAGAAAAGAAAATGAAGGTTTATATTTGATCACAGGGGAATTAACATCCTTCTAATCCTACCAAGGACTAAGCACCAGTTCTCCAACATCAGTTTAGTAAAACAAAATACATCCATTTATCATGGCCAAGATCCACAATGCGGTCGCGGTCCTTCGGTTCGTGGAGATTATACAATGTAACTAGGTAATGGAGAGAAAAATTAAGATTTTATTACTATTAACTTTTTTTAAGTAAGAATAATAGGTAAATAAACATAAATGAGGTATATTTTATGTCACCAACTTGTTATATAGAACTAGTTCCTACTTCCTCAAGCCGTGTGAAACAAAACACAGTTAGTTTTTCTAGTAGGAATGGCATCACGCACGTGCGTGTCCCCGTGCCCTACTAGATTCTCCGAGAGGTTTGAAACGGCTCGGGAGAAAAGGATACGATAAGATTACACATCCCATGTTATTTCAGCACCACCCTATGGTTGACTGGTAGAAAATGCCTGAGGCATTAAAAAATATATAGAAAAATAAGATACCTGATGGAGACTGTATAAGGGTAGTCTTCTAAGCACACCAGCCCGTTCTTGGTGGTCAACCGCTTTCTTCGGACGTGTGTCAAGTCCTCTTCAATTTTCGGTGGAAACTCGCATTCCATCTCCGTTCGTGATGTGGTGAAAGCTGTAACGTTTTTGCTTACAGGGCCCTCAGACCAAATAAAAAGTTAAGACAGAACTCTGCGAACAGCGAAGTGAGGGCGGGTCAAACTACGCCTCGCCGTGTACATACACAATTACACGCACACACGTACAACGAAACTACGCCTTAACTTGTCAGTGTAGGTCCGCGGCTCGTGGGAGCAAGTCGTTTTGAAAAATCATAAATTTATCTGTGAAAATGGCGAATTGTGTTGTGAAAGAGTTTAAAATCAATCTTCAAAAAATAAAAAACGGGATGGAATCATATTTCACACGTAAGTAATTTGGAAACCAATATTTTTCAATAAATCAAAATAAAATTTAGACGTCATTGCTTGAAACACAAGTGTTGCCATTATGAAGTGTTTTTGTTTACCCTATTATTGGGTACTGTGACGTCTGTGACACGCAACATGTGATACTTGTTTCTTGTAATGCTTATCAGTAAATTTTTACCGACTTTAAAAAACGAGGAGGTAGGTACTCAATTCGACTGTATTTTTTAAATGTTTATGAATACGCGACGCGATATCTTCGCTGTTGGTGAACTGATTAAGTATATGTTTTTTTTTCGTTAAATAAAGGCCGGCAACGCGTCTGCGATTCCTCTGGTTTTGCGGGTGTCCATGGGCGGCGGTGATTACTCTCCAATAGGTGACCCGCCTGCTCGTTTGCCTCCTTCTTTTATAAAAAAATAAAAAAATAAATATCTTAAGGGTGGGTCTCATTTCTTAATTATGTAATCAAAATTGGTTCGGTAAAATAGCAAATTGAAAAAATGGACCTGAAATTAAGTCAAAGATGCAAAGCGATTAAAGAAAGTAAAAGGAAGCATACAAGAAATTAATTAAACATAAAGGTTTTTAATTAAATAATTTGAATAAATAATGATAAGTTTTATTCCTGAAACACTTTTCCATTTCTTTTCTCCTACCGCCACCACTTTTTACCAACAGCTTACGTCGGAATGGATCACTTTTATTTATATCATATGATAACGTTATTAACTAATAACGTTAAAATGATGTTGCTAATTTTTAACGTTATTTTTGTACTTTTTGGGTAATTGAATTATCATGGCAACACCCGTTTAAACACACACATTTAAAAAACCGGCTTCACTTTGCTGTTTACAGAGTTCCGTCTTAACTTTTTATTTGGTCTGAGACAGGGCCTTACTAATAAATAGAGTTAAGGACTATTAGAGCTTTGAAGTTTGTATTCTGATACACAGAAATGTGAAACGGCTCTTACTTAACACTAGAACGCACAAGCTTTTGACATTGGTCCGAAGGTGGTCAAAATGACCATTATGTTTAAAATAATAATACATTTATTCATTCAAGTAACAAAGACTCATAATGGTTAGTAACAAAGGAACTTAAAAGCTATTGTTAGCACATATCATTATTGTATATAATTTAATTAATAATTTAAATTTGACAGAATACAACTAATTAATTTTATTAAATTTGATAAAAGTATAAAAATAAAAATAATAATAATAATCACAATAATCACTTTCATAAATATTAGTAAAAATGCCTTATTTCTATGTTAGTACTCTATATTTAGATAGATAAGATAACAAAATATAATATTAATAATAAGAATATAGCATACCACTTTGAACACTTGAAACACTTAAATGAAAGCTTAAAACTAGAAAACAAATTAAAAAATCACTTGTTACCACCATAATTTAATACTAATCTGGAATGGAATGAAGACACATGAAACGGTTAGAAAAACTCGATTTAGAGTTTGATCAGGAAAGGGAAAACAATTTTACGTAACGACTTATTGTTTCTAAGAACAATGGTAACCGTTCAAACAAACAGCCACCTTAATTCAAAACAAGTTATTTAATTTACCTGATTACTCCTAAATTATTTTACTACGCCACAAAATTTTCTTGTAGCTAAATACATTTTGTTAGTAGATACATTTTGTTTCTCTTGTTTGTTGTTTTCTGGTGTCCTTTTTTCTAGGTTTCCATGGAAGATCAGCGTCGGCAGGGCCGTAGCGATAGGGGGCAGGGGGTGGCATTGTGGGGCAATGCCCTACCTTAAAATACCAATGCCTTACCTTAATAAAATACTTTAATAATCAAGCAAAGTACTGTAAAGCAGATTTAAGACGGAAAAAAATACTAGCGTATATTATCTAGTCTTACAGTCATAATATACAGGTCAACCTATTTATCACCATCCAAGCCTTCTGAGATGACTCCCGTGATACAAACGAACAACTCTTTCTAATAGACTAACTCCCTAACTCGAAAAAAAATATCAGATGTTCCATACATTTTGGTCGAATTGATTTGTGTTTTGTATGGAACAGTTAATTTTTTTTTCGATTTAGGAAGTTGGTCCAATAGTAAAAGTTGTTCGTTTGTATCACTGGAGTCATCTCAGAAGTTTTGGATGGTGATAAAAAGAGGGAGGGACGCCTGACACCGTGATTTGCGGGGAGTGTGGGAAGATGGTGTTTCCCACCCCCGCATGCGGCTACGATGGGTGCAACAGCCCATGTAGCCGCCTCCTCCGACCACCCCTCCTGCGCCTTATGGCGCTTGATAAGGGGTCGTCTTCCCTCTCACGCTCGGCTTCTTCTTTGCGACCCATGACGGTGTCGCAGAATGAAGCCACAGCGTCCCACGGCCTCGTGGAAGAGACCATGGCTTTTGCCACGGCCCCGAGGGAGAGGTCGGCGCCAATCGCAGCCCGCAAATCTGCGCGCGGCTGCTCCCACTCCTGGCATACCTCCAAAGTGTGCAGAGCCGTGTCGTTAACGGCCCCGCATTGGTGGCATGCGGTGGTCTCCTCTCGTCCGATCCTCGACAGGTAACTGCCGAAGCAGCCATGCCCTGTCATTATTTGAGTGACTCGGAACGAGAGGGTCCCCTCCTTGCGGAAGACCCATTTCTGCATAATGGGTCTAACCGCTCCAAATTCAAATCTAGCTACGGCCCTGGCGTCGGAACACCTTTGGTGTTCTGACAAATGCTGAGTGGATACAGTTTTTGTGTCACTTTGCATTTTTTTATTCTATTTTTTTTTTTTTTCATGTATTACTGTGTGACACTTAATAAATAATTTTTCATTTCATTTCAACGCCTGATCCAATCAGTGTTACTTACATGTGAAGGCTGATGATATGAATCCCACGCGATTACGTATCAACCCATTCTGGAATCATCATCATTATCATCACAGCTCATTTTATGTCCCCACTGCTGGGGCACGAGCAGATAATAAAACAAAACACAGAAAACAAACAGCATTCAACATTTTGGTTCTTACTTTTGACTACATTGTGTAAACTAAGAAAATACAGCCATCTTATACTTAAAAAGCAGTTAAATTATTTCAAAATGAATTCCTTAGAAGAACGTAGAACAGTTATAGATTTGATGTTCGTCTCCAAACTAATAAACAAAATTGGTTGTCTGTAAAGTCGGTTTACTGACGATAGTTGAACGTGACAACGTCTTAAGAAGGTGTCGGGAGGTGTTGGGGGTGTCGGGGGGTGTTGGGGGTACGTACCGCCGTGGCGATGCCGGCCACGGGCTCGCACAGCAGCAGCAGCCCGTCGAACAGGTAGGCGGGAGGAGTTGGGGGTGTCGGGAGGTGTTGGGGGTGTCGGGGGGTGTTGAGGGTACGTACCGCGGCGGCGATGCCGGCCACGGGCTTGCACAGCAGCCTGCAGCAGCCCGTCGAACAGGTAGGCGGGAGGAGTTGGGGGTGTCGGGAGGTGTTGGGGGTGTCGGGGGGTGTTGGGGGTACGTACCGCGGTGGCGATGCCGGCCATGGGCTTGCACAGCAGCAGCAGCCCGTCGACCAGGTAGGCGGGAGGAGTTCTTGCGGTTTATCAAATCTGATGTAATGGCCCAACCATGCAGGCGTGTACAAACTGGACTGCGACTGTGGGCTCTCTTACATCGGGCAAACAAAGAGAAGTATATATAGGAACCCGCGTTAAAGAACACATAGCCGACGTCAAGCATAGGCGCGAAAATAAGTCTGCAGTATGCGAACATTCCCTAGAGGGGCCCAACCATTACATCAGATTTGATAAACCGCAAGTACTCGCTAGAGAACAACGTTTCATCCCTAGGATGATACGCGAGGCTATTGAAATTAAAAAACATAATAATTTTAATAGAGAAGATGGTTGGAGTCTACCACCAGCCTGGGACCCCATCATACAAAATATTAAATCCCAGCCCCAACACCATACTGCCAGACCAAAAGATACTGTAAGCTCTTTCTGCGTAAAACGGAACGCACCCGATTAAATTTAAATGAGGGTATACAAGCTACTAACTAATTATGAGATGACCAACACCTCAGTCTCCCTGTGATCACGGACCCTGCAAAGGATTCGAAACGTCAGGATAAACATTAAATAATGTGAAAGTAAAATAAACGCGAGTAGATCCGTAAAAGTTGTTTCATTTAAATGTATAGTGTTCGCGTAAACTTTAGAAAACAATATGAACCTGGGCGCTTCTCCCCACCCCCACGGCCCGGTCAACCCGAGCCGAGGTTCGAGCCTTTAGAGGCGCCCTCGGGTTGTTCCGCTCCCGATCATGATGGGATCCCCATGGCACACGCACTAGTGCGTAATGCCATTCCGTCTAGAAAACCTCTGACGGTGTTTCGATCTCACAAAACAGACCTGTGACGCTGATAAATGCCATCTGGGCAATCGGCAAGCTCGCTCAAAAAAAAGAAAATGCGCCAGGTTGATTGATAACATATGACATGCATTAGTATTCCAAACAATAGTATTCGTTCCGATCGAGTTATGTTTAGCGTTGTATGCATTCTTATCGTTCCAATTGTTCTTGGACTTCATGTTTTATTTTCATTACCACGACGATCTTAATTCATTTTTACATTTTTCTCTGCAGTATTTTATCATTTTTCATCTTAGTGCCATAGTATTTAAACATCTGCGCGTTAAAACACAATTGATAATCCAACCAACCATTCAACTAAAAGAATTTCGTTTAGGTAACAATGCTTCACTGATTTTAGAGAATGTCGAAATTTTACGGTTTTCAAATTATTGTGTTTTATTATATTCAACAAGTCTTTAGTGAAGATTTTGATTATTTGAATGAATACGTCAGTTTAGAAAGTAATCAGCAGACTGAAATTAATGAAGTGCTCTCTGGTGTTTCCAATGACAATATGGACAAAATTTACTATGAGGATTTAGACAAGAATAACCCTGAAACTAACATTCAGTATGAATATCCGGTTACTTCAAGCATACCGATGACGACGGTGAAGATCAAAACTCCCTCACAATCACCACCTGTCGGTAAGTGATGATGCGGTCAAGGATGTAGCATCCTTGCCTTGATAAAGTCTGTTCACTCTTGCCTTGAAAATGTCCAGGTTATACGTGTCAGGAAACAGATCCGCAGGAAGAGAATTCCACTCCTTAGCTGTCTGCATCAAAAATTAAGACGCCAAGCGCTGTGGGTTAGGCGGTATGTTGACGGCGTAAAGGTGTAATCTCAGCCCGCGTCTAAGATTACATTTAAAACGTGTTTTTTTTGAGAGAGTTTGCTGATTGCCTTAGTCGGCATTTTCAGTTTCAACGGGCTTTTTTGGGGGCGGCGAGAAACTTAAAGGGTTCCTCAAGCCGTGTGAAACGAATCACCTTCGGAGGTTTTCTAGAGGGAACGCTATCACGTACTAGTGCGTGGCCCCGTGTCCTACTAGATTCTTCGGATCGGATCGGGGAACAAATGTAGTGTAATTTAAAATTAAAGTCAGCTCTCACTAATGGGGAAGAATTTGTTTTGAAATAGGAAAACGTCTACTTTGACTCTCTGACTCTTGCATATTTTATTCATCACATTATGGTCCGTTGGGCCCGGGTGCACACAAACGTTTTAAAGATACGAGTATATCAATTAAATTAAGCCAGCTAATAAGCCGCGCTATCCAACGAGGCAATGCTGCAAGCTTACTAGGTACTCTGCCTGATGTGGATGATCTGGGGATTTTTTTAAATTTACAAATAGTAGTAATTATAATAAACTATAGTATACTAAACTAAAGTTTTAAGTAATAACTAACTTTAGTAAGTTAATTTACCAAAGTAAGTACACACTAACAATGTTAATAAAGTAAGAATAATAATTAATGAAACCTTGTCATTTTTAGTTGCTACAATAGAAACGCACAAAAGTGATAAAAAATATGACCACAGCAGTGACGAGAACGAAGGCATGACCACTCTGGCCTCCTACCCGTTTTCAGTGACGATCCTGAAGAAAGGCGCCCACTACGCATCCGGTGCCTTGGTGACTAACCAGACGGTGCTGACAGCGGCGGGAGGCTTTTATTAGTAAGTTTTCTGGTCAATAAACAACTATTAGGTCCTTACCTATGAAATTGACGTTTTGTATGAAATTTTTTTTAGAAAATTATATTTTTCATACTAACGTTTTTTTTTAATTTTCATGGCATCTATTTATGTTAACACTGTAAAAATTGTAGAGTACTGTGTTTGTTTCACTAGCTACATATAGCAGACATTATAAAAAAAAAATCAAGACCCTTCAAAGCTACAATGAAACAAAAGATCATTTCCGCGAACAAAAAAAAGAAGATTGCGTAATACCCAGGTTCGATTCTGGCTGGGTCGGGAGGGCGTTTAATTTTTTCACTGTATTTTATATAAATATTTAA
This sequence comes from Eudonia mercurella, assembly GCA_963082485.1. NCBI lineage: Eukaryota > Metazoa > Arthropoda > Insecta > Lepidoptera > Crambidae > Eudonia > Eudonia mercurella. Next base: position 1,354,801 of record OY720043.1, read on the forward strand.
TTCAGCTTAAGTGTAGCAATTAACACTAAAAATAAAAAAAAAAAAAAAATGCTTTCAAATGTCAATTTGAAAGGTATTACGATAGGTATTAGAGTTAGACAAGAAGCCCCCAGGTTACCTAATCCATCAACAATCAATTCTTGGATTTGGTACTGAAATCGACAGTTTCCTTCCAGTGTCAGAGAATCGATCAAACTCTACAAAGTGAGACTCGGCTCGGTAGACTACAAGGCTGGTGGCGTACTACTGCCAATCAAGAGCATACATATCCACCCGTCTTTTCTTATGGGGAGTCCAGCGTTTGACCTGGCAGTAATCAAGCTGGCGAAGCCGGTCGAACTGACGGACTTCATCAAGCCGATCCAGTTGACCAAGGTTCAGCAGAAGGTGATCAGCGCCAAATTCATGACAACATATTGGCCGAGATTGATTGTAAGTATAAAAATAATCTAATAAAAGTTACTGAGGTAATAAGTGAGCGTACAGAGCGCCTGATGGAAAACAGCCATTGCTATTGACCATTTACCATTGACGCATGACGCATGACATTACAGGTTCATCATCAGCTCATTTTATGTCCCCAGTGCTGGGGCACGAGCCTTCCCTATGGATGGATAGGGAGAGCGGACCATAAACCACCACGCAGGCCCAGTGCGGATTGGTGGTTGTTAACAACTACTAATGCAGCCGGAACCAACGGCTTTTCGGGCCTTCCGAAGTACGGAGGAGCTTGAGATGATAAACTTTAGTTCACCCATCCGATGACCGGCCTTTACGAAAGTTGCTTAACCTCAGCACTCGCATACCAGACGCGTTAACCACTGCGTCATCGAGCTCCCCATTACATTACAGGTTGCTGACTCTGAATCTTTAGTGGATAGGCCACTCCACGGGGATAAGTAGGATTTTTTGTCAAATGGTATGGCCGACCCAAATCCAAGAGTGTCCTGGGTGTGTGTGATGTGGTCCTGACACTCATTCATGACCCGCCGCGTCGGTCCCTTCGGATCGGACACTGCTAGGCGTCTAATCCCCGTGGTACAGGGCACGTGGTATTGGGCTGCGCCTACTTGGTCTTTTGTCGCTGATTTTGCCAGTAACAAGTAGGGAGATGGTTATCGGTTTCCCTGGAAATATGATGGAATTATTCAACGATCCAACGAAGGCAGATGGTGTATAATCTCTTTGTGATATTCAGCTCCTTGAGTAGAGATGCGCTGTCCAAGGTATCCGCAGCATTTTCCTCCAGCACAACATCCCGAAAGCGTCAAAGTGTAGTAAGCTATTCTCGTATTTATATTGAGAATGTAACTGTTATTGATCAAAATAATAAGTGAGTTTCAGTATCCTATGGAAGAACCTTGGTGTTGGACTGAGAGTCTTCGGAAATTATCTTTGATAATAAGATACCAGATTAGTGAGATGGTAATATTCAGAACATCCAAGTCTTGTTTTATCCATGACCATATCAAACTGGCATTTCACTCCGAAAATCGTCTTTAAAAGATCTAAATGTACAACTTTTAAGGTTCAGGGCATGCTTCTGCCAACGTCAGCTAAGGAGCGCGTGAAGTACCGCAGCATGAGAGTGTCCAATCAGAAGCTGATCCCGTGGAAGTCTTGCTACACCATCATGAAGACCAGAGGCGCGGAGTTGGACCAGACCAGCCTCTGCTTGAAGCCGTTAGCTACACACCATAGCCGATGCACGGTTAGTTCTTTTTGTCTTATTCTGCACGTTTTATTTAAGGCAAAGGGTAAGGCACACTAGCGACACCAATTGATAATTTGACAATTACTAACGGACCGGATCCTTTTTTAAACATCTCGTACCGTCCGATAACAGGAAAGCATCCATAGTATTTATTTAATAATAATAATAATAATAATGCAGCAGTGGTGTGACAACGGCTCACGCCTACGAATACGCACGCACACTAATATCTGTACATAGTAGACTGGTAATTTAATTAGAGCAATGTTTACTTTCGTAAAATCATAGGCGTTTGGGTAAAAAATAATAAAAGTCTTAATATTTTCATATTCATATTTTTTAATTGAAAAATAAGACAACAGTGGCCTGCGGAATATCAATATAAACATTTTGATGTCGGATCATTGTCTCATTTGTGCTATATTTACAAAGTTTCTGAAAAAATAAGTTTTTAGATATCATTACTTTTACGTATTGTTTATGCAGTTTCTGGGTATTTGTTTCAAATTCCAAGACAACCATGGCCTTGTGAAAGGATCAAGCTAACCTACACTAGTCCTTTTAATGTATATGACCTATTCAGCGCCTAGCACCAGTGACTTAAAAACACTAAAATTTTCGAAATTCCACGCGGCACCCCCTTATCTGTATTACTATTATCTGAGGAGATCTTTGACCAGCCATGTGCTTCAGCACTTACCTATGCCTGTGGGATCTCTTGTTAGTCGCAAGCTTCCGTTAGCTCGATTAAGACAGTGCGACGATGTAAGACAGATTTTCATGCAAAAGCCACATAGTGACTTGAACTTCCCCCAATAGGGTCGAAATCATCGGGAAATAATAGAATTTCATTGAAATTTTACTGGATGACAGCTGGAAGCAGGTGATCTGTATTATTGATCGAAGTCTGTGTTCATTTGGTGCTCACACCCCGCAAGAAATTAAAAATGATCCTTCTTCAACAACTTCTTTAACAACGTTAATATTGAGCAGGTAAAGAAAGCTAGAAATCTTGGAGTCTGGATGGATGGCGGTTTAAGGGTTGAAAAGCATGTAGGCCATGTTGTCCAGCAATGCTTTTACAGGTTGAAGGTATTGTATCAGGAGCAGTACTTGAGTGTAGACATGAGAATTTACCTTTGCGAGTCACTTATTCTGTCAAAGCTGAACTATGCTGATTCAGTGATCGGTACGTGTTTACTAGCTCGTACTAAAAGAGTGATACAACGCCTTCAAGATTCTTGGATCAGATTTTGTTTCCCTATACCTCCGAGATCTCATACAACTCCATACTTGGAAAACAATAATCTCATGATTATGGAAACTCGACGCAGATTATATTTTGGAAGTTTGCTCTTTGGTGTTATAAAAAATAAAAATCCACCATATTTGTTTGAAAAATTAAAACTTACTCAACGCTAACGTATAAATGACCGATTAATTTGTCCAACTTACAAAACTACTGCGTTTCTTGGCAGTTTTTAACAGATTCAAAAAAGGAAGAGGAGTATTGAGGAGTATGCGATTTCTCCGTCATTTGAGAACCCGAAAACCCGACTGCTAAAACTACTATATAAAAAACAATTATATCCAATCAATTTATGCTGTAATGTGATATGCAATAAATGATTTGAATTTGAATTAAAAGAACAATGAACCTTAAACTAAATCCTTAAAAAAAAATATAACTAAAATAAATTATTAAAAGGAGGCCTTTAGGCATAAAGCGCCGTTTATAACTTTTTGCAATACATAACTTAATTTTTTGTTTTGTTTATGATCTTTCTACTCGGAAATTGACAATAATAAACTTTTACTTGAGGTGTTTTGCCTTTTATTTGAAAATCTCAGCGTGTCGTTAGCAACGTTTCTACTTGCAAATTCGTTTCAAAAAAAGTTACATAAGCTGTTTTGTACTAATTGTTTTTAATTTTTAATATAGTTTATGCCTTTTTGCTTCGATTTCAAAATTTTAGACTTGGCGCTTGCTTCTTTTCTACCTGCCACCTTGCCATGTTTTTAGAGCATAAGCGCCATTACTTCAGAAACTAAAGGGCCTATTTATATATTTTTTTTTGAATACTTAAAGCATGTTTTTATAAGGTTTCTGCTCTTGGTTTTATCTAAAAAGGTCTATCGAGTAAAAAGTTACGAATTTTTTTCGGAATTATAAAACTTTAAACGGCTCCCCTGTAAAGTAGGTATTTTAGCGCTTGTTACCTTTTGCCTTTCAAGCGTCGATATATAATTATTTAAAAGAACAATGAACCTAAAACTAAAAACCTTAAAAAATATAATAAAATAACTAAAATAAATGATTAAAAGGAGTCCCTTTAGGCAAGGTTCCGAAGATACTTGCAGCGTTCCCCCTTTGAATAGCTAGACTAATTCTTTGTCCAAGGCAGCTGCCAGCTCTTCGGTCTCCTGTGATGTCGACTAACCTTTTTGCTATTTCCTTAAAAGCCTTATAGCGCTAGGACCCCACGGACCAAGGGTCTCGACACCGAATGGGACAAAATCATATTCGGAGCCTAGACCCCTGTATTTGCATGCTTTAGCTTTTTCAGCCGCTTCACAAGCCGCACCAGCTCTGTTGTTGGTTCCATGTAGATGGGAAGGGGCCAGCGTGTCTGAACAGGTTGCATCCCATACCAGCACCCGGCCCAACTTCCATGGAAACAAACTCATACCGTCTGGTCTCTTGCCATCGTCTCTTGCAATACCAGTCGGCTCAAGTAGACTTGGCACGTTGACGGTGGCAAGCGACCGGCGTATGATATCGTTAAAAAAGTGTTATTAACTATAGAAAGCATTTGCTAAACACCCAGAAAGCCGAATAATGTCGTAAAGCGTTACTAATTGTGTTTGTGCATTTTAATTTTAATTTCGAATTTTGATCATTATGTATCCAACTAAATATTATGTTATCTTTTGATGTTATTTTTTGATATGCAGCAAAGAAAGCTGATTATTGATGTTAGTGCATAACCGTACACCACCCATTAGGGTTTCCAGAGGATACCAGAGCGTCGTGGCACTCTGTAGATCTATTTAGTTTTGTTGTTTTTTCTTTTTTTTAAGTTGTTATTGTAGCTTGTATATTTATGCCAAATAAACTTTTATTTATTTATTCATTCATTCATTTCAGCCCGACGTGGGTGCACCAGTTATAGCCAAGGACGGCCTTTGGGGCATCACCTCTGGCTGGACGTCGGAGCACTGCCGGATTCACCCTAGCCCCACCATCTTCACCAGAGTCGCCATGAAGGCGGTGCGGCAGTGGCTGGACAAGTTTATGTAGACCAAACCAGGCTGGGTCATTTGCAATTACTGTCCCTCCACAGTGAGGGTATGAAAGTGATGGTATGAGTCAGTGGTGAGATGGTGAGAGTGAGTGGTAGGTCAGAGGATAAAAAATTCTTCCATCTTCGACCTTATGGCCGTACTGACCATCAGATGTGAAGGTCGAACGCTTTGCTTTTGTTTATAGATAATGGTATGAGTGAAACGAGGTCAGAGGGGGGATTTTATAATCTCACCGGTGACGTGAAATACATTTTAAATTACATAATTTATGTAATCATCATCATCATCGGCCTATCTTAGTCCACTGCTGGACATAGGCCTCCCCTAATGAGCGCCATAGCGCCCTGTCCTCAGCTTGACGCATCCAGCATCTGCCTGCAGTCTTTCGCAGGTCATCATCCCACCTGGCCGCAGGTCGTCCTACACTACGTTTACCGAGTCGTGGTCTCCACTCATGAACACGTTTACCCCAGCGGTTGTCGGTTCTTCGCCAGATATGGCCGGCCCACTGCCACTTCAACTTGCTAATTCTTAGAGCTATGTCGATGACTTTGGTTCTCTGACGGATGTATTCGTTACGAATCCTATCCTTCAGAGAAACTCCGAGCATAGCTCTTTCCATAGCTCGCTGAGCGACTTTAAACTGGTGGACCAGCCCTACCGATAGATAATTTATATAATATTTACTAATATTTGTAATATTTACAATTTGACTATTAAAGACACACACCGTTCGAGAATTTTTGGTGTCACAATATAAGTTACCAGTGACTTTGGATAAGAGAATAAGTAGTACTCGTAATTGACATCATAGCGTGTGAATTAGTCTCTGGTTCAAAAGTCGACCCTCGGTTTATTGTTGCTTGTCCGTCTCATTTAAAGGAATACTGAGTAGCTGTGAGCTGGGTGCCTAGTTTGAGTTTTGTTTACAATCCATATTCATTCGATTACGCTTACGAAAACGAAAATTAGTATGGCATTGAAGCAGCGCCTCTAGGTGATACTGCTTTTTTGCCATACGATGTGACTAGATGTCACTAGACACTGGCACTGACGCCCCTCGCCTTTGGTTGATTTCCACACAGCTCTGATCAGCTTAGCCACAAAATAAGAAGACCAGAAAAAGGAAAGCTTAATAATACCGCGATCTCGGAACAGTCCCAATGCAGCTGTCGCGAGATTCCGTGTCTGTGGCTTATGAATAAACAATAACACAGCAGAACGGAAACTCCCGCTCCGGACTGGCTCAAGGTCGCGATATGAGAGTAACCATTAAACAGAATGCTCACGGGGCGGGGTCACGGGCTGTCACCGCACGCGCGTTTGCCTGTTTGTGCGTTCCGTACTTTACATTATATTTCCGTTTTCCATATTTTACACACCGTGACAGGTTAGACGACGGACGCGTTTAAGGAGGTAAACTAGTAACTTATCTACATCCCTTTTAGTTAAAAAAGGTTATAGCAAAGGAGATGTTCCACAGTGATAAAATTATTTTTATAAAAAAAGCACAAAATAAGGATCCTTTCCATGTATTAATATATTTAAAAAAAAAAACTTATTTTTTAAATTAGTAATGCAATGGTATATCCATTACAGCCAGCAACCGCATGGTTTCATTTTCAGGAAATTGCATTGAAACTAATACCTTTTAGAATGTTTAAATAAGTTCAGCAATATATAATAACATTTAAAACTTTCATTAGAACCTAAAAAAAAAAGAAAAGCTTGATGAAAGATTTTAAATATTTTTTAAATTATGTTGGGGCCTTTTTATATATTTTTTCTTTTTGGAAACATCATCTCAGAAAGCAGATCTATCAAAAAAGCATCACTTCAAAACTGTAATAAAATGAGGGCCCAAAAACGATCATCTCCTTTTAAATAATGCGCGTTTTTTAAAAAGTGAACTTTCGGCATTTCGCATGTACTACACGCACGAGTAAGGTTAACCGCCCGCGCGGACACGGTAATAGTATTACCATAGTATGGTATTACCGTGGCCAGGCCTCCGTCACTCCATGTACTTGTGCGCGTTAGATACCTACCGAGCGGTTGATCGCCGGCGATCTAAAAGTCAGTGGGCTGTGTAACAAGCGCTCGTTATCGCACGCTCGTTCGCTGTGCACGTTGCATCGTAAAATTATTTATCTACACTAATGTTGTAACATTCTACTTATGTTTCCAATACTTGACTTATAATTACTACTGTTATAGCGCAGACAACAAAACACTCAATTTAAGCAATTTCACATGATGGTATAATATCCACATCGATATCGTAAAATCTCATTATAACATCAATAAAACGCGACCAATTAACCTGGCGAGCCTTATGTCAAAATCCTCATACAAGTTGTATAAAATTTTGATATTAGGCTGGCTTTTGAAAACAGTTGGGTTATACGTGAAAACTTCGTTGAAACTACTAAACTTACATACACAAAACTCTTTGGTAAGATCTTGTGCCAATTAAATAAAAAAAGAACAGCGCGCGCTCGCTCCTGATTGGCCCTGCGCGCGCAGCTGCGCTCTCATTGGTTATTGGATGGTGGATGGATTGGTTTGGTTGGTAATTAACATTAACTTTCAAAATTGTACCATCCAAAATTTGAACAATTATTATAAATAAACTATTGTCAGCTTTTACTCTTGTTGTTTGACTAATTGCATTAGTGAAGATAAAGTAGTGTATGCAACTGCATATAACACGGGTATTAAAACACTCGTTACTATTATGAAACTCGCTGCGCTCGTTTCATAAACTCACACTCGTGTTTTAATACCCTTCATTATATGACAGTTGCATAAACTACTATTGTATTCTGTAGTTATTATTAAATACTGTAAATAATAAATCAGTTCAATTAAGACTATAAATATTATATTATAATCTGCTGTGATTATTATTAAATACTGTAAATAGTGAATAAGTTAAATATTAGTATGTTGATTGACATTTGTGTGGTTTAGATTATTGTATAAATAGTAATTGTGTGATTTTAAATCTCGTTTTAATAATATAAAAACAATGCCGCCCGTGCCTCGCAATTTTTGTGAAGTTAATCTATATTCCAGCAGTGGGATATTATGAACTGATGAATGATGATGAAGATTTATAACCTTAAGTAAATTATAATCCGGGTTCCATGTTATCATACTGATCATAAACAATTAAGCTTTTCAATTTATCATTCATTTTAATTTACATTACAAATCTTTAACAAGCCATTTAGGCACAGATTACTTAATAGTTAATTTAGGTATAGGTCGCGCCAAACTTCTAGTCCCCTCTGAAGTTGCTTCGTTGCGCAGCTGTACTGTCAGACGCTACCGCTCCTCCCCGCCTTCGCCCTACTAACGTCTATTTTTTACCACTGCGACGCGAATCGCGCCAACTTCAGAGTAGTCTAGAAGCTTGGCGCGACCTATACAAGTTATTGTGTGTATACAATATTTTTATCGTAGCAGCAGCCCTGGCATTACTACGATGGCACGCGGCTGCGAATCGATAACAACTCTGTGATCGAACTTATTAGGCACAATTTAGGACGCAGCGGTCGCCGACGCGTCGTGACGAAATGAAGTAGGCTATTAATGCGGTAGGTATACAAATTTTTTGTAGGGAGTGATTTATCTGTTTATCTTTTATCTATGTAGGTAGGCACGTAACATAATAATTAATATATCTCATATTTTGTAAAACTAGAATAAAATAATGATTTCAAAGTAAAGAAAAACTTATATTTTAGCGATATTATTTTTAGACGTAAGCAATATTCAACAGTAAGCAACCCTGGCAACGCGCCTGGACGACAGAGGGGCGTAACGACGGACGTGAAGGGGGAGCAGGTATAAATGGCGGCGTTTGGGACTCGGTCAAAGAAGATTCCGTTCTACTGTGTTATTGTTTATTCTTATGTCCGTTTGAGGTGTGCGGTGTGTGAGATGTGCTATGTGTGCGGTGCTCGAGCGTTATTATGAAGCTTACCTTCTGCAGTCGGCTTTAGTGGAGTGCCACCATAAAACTCGCACACAGCACAGATTCCTTCCATAGTGAGAGAGTTTAAAGTGTTATAGGTGATTCGAGGTCAAAGGCTTAAGGCATAGTAGAATGAAACAAGTAGGGCGACTCGGCCCCCGAGCAAGCGATAATCACCTAAACTTGTAGGGCTGTCGCTTTTAATTAGAATGAGGTAGGTATCTACATATAAAATAAGAACATACTTAGAAATATGAATTCATGGATTCCAGAGAACCCCCGATCTACCTCAACGTAGTTTGTTAACTGTACCTACAACACAACAACTTACAATAGGTAAGTAGTAGTATGGTCAACAGCACATCACGGTAAACACTTGCAGTTCGATATTAGTACTTATGCCCACAACGTAAGACCGGTACAAAGTCCAAAGTGTTTCGTCTGACTGTTCCTAATTAGTCCCTTGTTTTCGCGGTAGGGTGTACCGTGTAATCTAATAAATTAAACTTACAAATCCGTAGGTACATCTATTTACCTCTCTAATCCACGAAATCTGGAGCAGAACTTAACTCTTTCGGTAGTAAATAACTGACACAAAATTGTGTAATTAGGTTAGGCAGGAGGTACTCACTCACCGTTCTTGTTCGGTAGGTAAAGTAAAGAAAGAAAATTCTGGATGGACAAGCTGCTATTAAGACATCCATAAACACTGCAATATCTCTTGTTTTTTTTTTGTAACCATCGTTGACCTTGACTTACGTTTAACAAATTATAAGCGAGCGGCAGCGGCGCGCGCCGCCGCAGCGACGAAACACGCAGGCGCGCGCGGCATTACGTACGGCTCAGTCGCGACTAGCGCATCATTAGCATCAATAAACTTTGTCAGTGTGTGCGTGCGACGATGCGTACGGACAGGTTGGCTCGGCTGCGCTCACATACAAGCCGCGCTCGGTGCGTATGTATGAAGATACCCTACTTGTTTCATTCTACTATGCTTAAGGCGATGGGTAAGGCACACTAGCGCCACCAATTGAAATTTGACAATTACTAACGGACCGGATCTTTTTTTAAACATTGCGTACCGTCCGACACTAGGAAAGCATCCATAGTATTTATTTAATAATTGTGCACTACTTTTTGTTGCGTGGTTTATTCACAAAACGGGCTATCGCATTTATTCAAAAACAATGGTCACTTTTGGTGTTAGCGAACGAATATAAAAACAAACCTAAAAGTAGTGCACAATTTTTAAATAATAGATGTTTGCCTAGTGTCGGAAGGTCAGCAATGTTTGAAAAAAAATCCAGTTTAGCAGTTATCAAATTAAATCCATTAGCGGCGCTAGTGTGCCTTATCCTTCGCCTTAAGTAGTTAGGTAAAGTTTTTTTTTTTTTTTTTTTTATATTGGCACGTCATAGTGACCACATCCTGCCTGATGGTAAGCAGCCGATGCAGTCCAAAATAATGAGAGCGCTCCTCACCGTGGAACACGCACGTTAACAAGCGCACCCATTCATGACGGCCTGCATAAATGCCGTTTCACGCCCCGCTTAAAAGACCCGGGACTATAGGAGCTGGGAAACACATGCGCCGGCAAAGAATTCCAAAGCCGAATGGTCTTACAGAGGAATGACTTGCCAAATTTTTTGGTACGAGTACTGATTGTCTGTACAGTATGATGGTGGTTCCTAAGACCAGCACGTGTAGTCCGGGAGAGGAAAGGAGAAGGCGGGATTAGATCAAAAAGTTCTTCAGAACACTCACCGTAGTAATTCCGGTAGAAGACACTAAGAGAAGCAATGTCTCTTCGCAGCTGGAGGTCCTCTAGAGAGGCTGTAACCTCAGCATCTCCAATAATGCGTACCGCTCGCCTTTGCAGTCTGTCAAGTGCATCGAGGAGGTATTTAGCGGAGCCGTCCCATAGATGGGAACAATACTCCATACTCGATCGCACCTGAGTCTTGTACAGCAAACAGCGCTGCTCGGGAGTGAAAAACCGCCTCACCTTATTGAGAATACCCAACTTACGGGAGGCAGTTAAAATAACATTCTCGATGTAGCATTTTGGGTTCAGTTCTTGGCCGATGTCCATGCCAAGAATGCTGAGGTCCATCGAAATGGATAACGGAGAGTTCTGAAGAGAGGGAGGAGTAAGGAAGGGAGCTAGCTTGGACGAAAATGCACAAACCTGAGTTTTGCTGGCATTAAACTCGACCAGGTGTTCAGATCCCCACTTAAAGACACGATCGAGAACCAGGTTCAGTTTGGCAACCAGTTCCTGCCTTTTCACCACGATATCGACTTGCTTTGCCGCAGGATGTCCCAAGTACCGCTCATGCACCGTACTGTCATCCGCATAACAATGAATATTGCCCAAGGACAGCATGTCATTGATATGCAGAAGAAATAGAGTAGGTGAGAGCACAGAACCCTGCGGCACTCCGGCATTGACTTTGAAGAGCGCTGAGGAACTACCCTCACAAAGGACACGAATCCTCCGCTCTTCTAGAAAGTCTGCAACCCAGGCGCACAAACGGGGCGGCACACCGAAGGCCGGCAACTTGGAAAGAAAGGAACGATGCCACACTCTATCGAAAGCTTTGGCTACATCAAGGCTAACTGCCAGAGATTCGCCATGCTTGTCCATCGCTTCACCCCATGCGTGAGTTACGTACGCTAGAAGGTCACCCGTTGATCGCTTGGGTCTGAACCCGTACTGGCGATCATGGAGCAGCGAGTGATCCTCTAGGTAGTGAATGAGCTGAGAGTTAATTATACGCTCAAACACCCTGCACAGCACAGAAGTTACAGCGATGGGTCGATAGTTGGCTGGATCCGAGCGATCCCCTTTTTTGGGGATGGGTTGTATGTTCGCTTCCTTCCAAGACACCGGCACAATACAGGCATCGTAAGACTCCCTAAACAATCGTGTCAACACTGGAGACAACTCAGCCGCGCATCTGAGCAGCACAATTGCCGGAACACCATCCGGCCCGCTAGCCTTCCGCACGTCGAGCGATCGCAGCACGGCACGTATGTACATCACACTGCCTGATACGAATATCAGGCATGGTGGCCCCACAATGTGGTATAATAGGTGGAGCGGCGCCACAATCGTCAACGCGCGAATTAGCCGCGAAAAGTTCTGCCAACAAGTTCGCCTTCTCTAGCGGCTGGTAAGCTAACGAGCCATCTGGATGTTTCAACGGGGGCAGCGAGGGAGAGCAGAAGTTGACCTGCACGGCCTTAGCGAGCCGCCGAGTAAAAAAGTTTTGGTTCATACCCTTCTTAGTTAAAGAGGTGAGTAGCGATGAACACTTAGGTTATCACACTATATCACACTTATATTATAAATGCGAAAGTTTGTGTGTATGTGTGTATATTTGTTGCTTCTTCACGCTGCAACGGATGGATGGATTCGAATGAAATTCGGCATACAGATAGTTTATAACCTGGATTAACACATAGGATACTTTTTATTACAATTTTGTTATATTTTTTATTACATCACCGTTATTGTAGTACAGACGCGTCCACAATTTATCCACAACTGTCAAAAGTCATCAATCGATGTTCAACCATATGCCATAGACTCAAAGTTCAAGTTCAAAATCTATTGAGGAAATTTGACAGTTTGTGATAGTCTGGTCACTGATGTGCGTGTGTACGTACGTTGCTTAATTGTATTGTACCTATCAGGGTGCCAAGTGCGAGTTTCATTCGCCATTCGACCACGTTAACGAAAACGAGAATTTGTATGGCATAATTTTAACTCTTCTCGTGTGTCGCCAGGAGGCGCTGCTTCAATGCCACACTAATTATCGTTTCGTAAACGTAATCGAACGAATGCGGATAGTAAGTAAAACTCACACTAGGCACCCTGATTCAAATTCAAGTTTTTTTATTTGTAAATAATACTACTAATGATACTACTACTAATGATTAATGGAACTAATTTAATTAGCGTGTAAATGATAAGAATCTAGAATTTCGAAAAAATAATCAAGAGCCAAGAGTAAATTGGTTCTCTTCAAGAATTGGCCTTATATGTACATAGGTCGGATCGTAATTTAATAAAATAATAATATCGTATTTGGTGATTGTTATTTAATACATTTATAACTTTTTAATATGTGTTTATTTTTTGATATCTCCTCCCTCCACTCATGCGGTTGGACATGGCATGTAGGGAAGGGGCATTGCTTTTGCCCCTACATGGCATTTTTATAGAGTTATAGTATTATATAAATTTACGCAAATATTGTTTCGAACAAATTACAATTTGAAAAAAGACAAAGTGATGACAAACTGTTGAAAAGATGTTGAAAATATTTCCGCTCGTGGATTTTTTCAACACTTGAAAAAAGACAGTGTTGATAAAGTTTTTTTTATGCCTTATAAGATAGCTCTTGACCTCGATCTCGCCTGATGGTGAGCGTAGATGAGGTCTACGATGGAGCGAGCTGCCCCAGAAGATGCCTATTAACTCTCGCCTTGAAGGAATTCAGGTATGTTTTTGGGAACACAGACGATGGCAGAGAATTCCACTCCCTGCCAGTGCGCAGTAAAAATGATGATATGAAGCGCTTAGTGCGACATAGTGGAATTTCTACAAGGTGGGGATGATATCCTGTAGTACGTCTGGAGGTTCGGTGATAAAAGGGCGATGGTGGTATGAGCTCGAGAAGCTCCCCGGCACAATCTCCGTGGTAAACTCGGTAAAAGACACACAGGCAGGCGACACGACGCCGGTGTGCGAGGCTGGTAAGCTTGGCCTCGACAAGCGCGTCAACACCGATGAGCCTTATAGCTCTGCGTTCTACCGAGTCGAGTGCGGCCAACTGGTATTTGGCAGATCCGTCCCAAAGGTGACTGTAGTATTCTATGCACGATCGGACTTGAGCTTTGTACAGGCTAATTTTTAGATTTAGATTAGATTTGCAGTCAACTCCATGCCTAACAGCTTAAGGGTGCCCTTGATTGGGATGGACGTACCTCGGAAAGTAGGAGTCAGATGAAATGGACTCCTTTTGGCGGAGAACAGACACGCTGGTGTCTTGGAGGCGTTGAAACGGACCAGGTTGTCGTCCTCCCAATTGGAAACGAGGTTTAAGGTCTCGTCTGCTCGCTCAACCATGGCCTCTCTTAGAGAGTGAGTGTTTTCCTCTCTGGTTCCCGCAGCCGGAATGTATCTTTCTGCATTCGTTATTATTGATCATTTATTTATGTTTGATTTGCAGCATGCATTAGCGATGTCAGCTTTTTTTTTAAATTAGAAAGAGGCAAAGAGTAGGCGGGTTGCCTGTTGGAAACTAATCACCGCTGCTCATGGACACCCGCAAAACTAAACTAATCGCAGATGCGTTGCCAGCCTTGAGGAAGGAGTTGGATCTTGAGGGGGGAGTAGGAATTGGGAGAGGGGAGGGGTGAGAGATGGGCCTCCGGTACTTTCACTCACCGGACGAAACACAACAGCAACGAGTGCCATTGTTTCACGCCGATATTCTGTGAGAGGGTGGGTGGTATTACGCTGGGCGAGCCGGCCCATTTCGTGCTGCAGTGCAACGCAGCGTGACTCTACCACTCAGAAAAATCATCAGCTGATCATAAGATCAGAACAATGTTGACTTTAGGATATAATACAACAAAAAAAGTCACCTAAAATATACAAGCTCTGATAAAAAACGTGATTTGTTATTATAATGACGTAAGGTTGTTAGTCTAAAACAAATGTTTAATTAAGAGTAACAAGCGTTATTTGATTATAGCTTTAATAACCGTAGAATAGTAAATGTTCAAGAATGGAAATCAACTAGAGCAATAAATCAAAAGATAGGTATTGTGTTATTCGTAGCAAAACATAGGTCTATAGAACGGCTTATTCCCGCCCGCTCCAAGATTTTGTTCCCAAGCGCTCCAAGAGTAAAATTATATTAATATTACTTATAGGATTGTGGATGATTCAGGGTCTCTGTTGCATTGCATCATCTGTTTTTTAGACGTCTGTGGTCTATGAGACAATTTGGAATATATTTTTTTTTTATACGAGTATACTATAAACTGTTTCTACAGGAGTCAGCACCCACGTAAGAGATTCCCATCATCTTTTCTTCTGTTATGTTTAAGTATGTTTATGTAGTCTATTTTTAATGAAGTTTTTTTTATTTTTTATTTTATAGTATGTATATTATATTATTATCATTTCATTTAATAAACTCAATATGTATATTTCAGTTCTTATAAATGTATGTAGTATATGTTTCATTTACGTTCGTTGTCGCACCGCTTACCAATTTTTCTGTCTAGCCCTTAGGTCGACTGGTAGAGAATACCATTTGGCATTAAGTCCGCCTTTTGTACTTTATTTTATTTTATTGTGCAATGAAAAATAAATAAATAAATAAATATATTGCTCGTTAAGTGCCTCCACTTCACCTGATGTTCAGAAATGGATTCCAGACGCGAAGACGACTGGTGCAGCGTGTAAACAACGCAGCATCAGTCACCCTCACCCTGCAGCCCAGCCCACAAGGTTCCTTCACGCCTCGTTTGATGGACCCCATGGCATAGGAAGGCGGGAAAACATGTGCTGGTTGATTATTGTGGTTTGCCTGCGGACTGTCCAGTCTGGCTCACTGAGTAATCTTTAGAGAACTCTTAAAAGTGATTGTATTTAAATGGCGTTGGTTACATTATGCAAGATTTTGTCAGTTAAATAGAATAACTAGATATGCATCCCTCCAAAGTGGGTAATAATAATATGCTGAAACATCTTATTAAATTAAGTTTAGGCAGGTATCCAACTCGCGATAAGTAACTAGTAATTTTAAAGATATCGCCGAGCTAGGTTAAAGCTACAAACTTGAAGTAAGTACTTATTGAACATAATTTTTCGTTTATTTAGTTGTTTTTGTTATAGTTGTTAAATCTCGGCTTATTTTAATAGGCGTAGGTGTGGCGTAGGTTTAATCTTGTGGTTTAAGCTTTAAGTTAAACTAAATGAAAATTTATGTTCAATACTTCAAGTTTGTACCTTAACCTAGCTTTGCAGGTTCTGTCTGCATTCTACATTTCTTACTGCATTTCTGTAGGTACATTAGTCGGATCCTAGTGGGATTTGCTGAGGTTTCTCACTCCCAGCAACACTTTGAAAGGTATATCAAGCTGTCGAATAAGGAAAATACCACATAAAAAACCCCAACCTTAAAAGTTTATTATAACAATATAATACCTATATATTTTAATTTAAGTTAAACATTTGTATTGTAACAACACTAAACCGGAGAAAGTAATAGCCTTTGCCGATTTTCTTTCTGCTTTTTTTCGGAATAAAGTATCCACTACAACTAAGTTTAGTTTAAACAGTCAATTTTGAATAGTAAGATAAAGATTTTGTTTTTATAA
Source organism: Eudonia mercurella (assembly GCA_963082485.1). Lineage (NCBI taxonomy): Eukaryota > Metazoa > Arthropoda > Insecta > Lepidoptera > Crambidae > Eudonia > Eudonia mercurella. Next base: position 1,371,207 of record OY720043.1, read on the forward strand.
CAAAACTAGCGACCCGCCCCCGGCTTCGCACGGTTGCAATGCTGATATTATCAGTGTTGCTCTACTATATGCATGTATTATACATATAAACCTTCCTCTTGAATCACTCTATCTATTAAAAAAAACCGCATCAAAATCCGTTGCGTAGTTTTAAAGATCTAAGCACACAAAGGGACATAGGGACAGAGAAAGCGACTTTGTTTTATACTATGTAGTGATAGTGATAACTACGTACTGCTATCCACCAATATAGTCAAACAAAACACAAAAGATTCAAAGATAAAATACCCATTAATCGTAAGTACGTTGCGTTAAGGTTCAATAATTTGGATGTTCTTGACACTCGGTCACAACGAAGTCAAATCTCACAATGTGACTGAACCGCGACCTTTGCTTTCCGAAATGTGAACAAACATAATTCATGCGTCTATTTGCACTCCGATGTAATCGTAAATTTTCCAAACACATCAGATCCGTTTCTATCAGTGTAGAATTTGTTCTGCCGTTGCTATTTTTAGGCTTTTCCTTCTCTAGGGCTGTTGATTTTTGATAAATAATTGATAATAGTTAAGTTTTAATGGTACACTAAAAAAATATAGATCGTGTAGTAAGTGAAATGATTGCGAAGGGAGTCTTTGAAGAGATGGCGGCTGATATGTAAGAAATGGAAGAGGTATAGCGTAGAGAAGATGCATTTTGCTAAATAGTATTCTGTACCACAAGTTAATTTTAAGTCATTATGTAAATTTTAATGTGAAATAGAAAGTTGAAGTAGTAATGAGAACGTCACAGTTAATAGAGACAGTTGTTGTCAGTTGATCTATTAATTTTATAGAGACAGAATGACAATAATTTTAAGCCTTGGAAGCCGAACGAATTGATTCTCGGTTTGAATGCAAGAAATCATAGTTCGATCCCATAGTTCTTTTTAGCGTTTTACAATCCTAAATGAGTTGACAGGATTATTTTTATTAAAGACAATTCAAGTAAATAGTATTTTACAGACATTCTAAAGTTTTTCCAATTAGCCTACCCCTAACTGGGTGAGAGCATTTAAATTATGCAAACCGCAACACGTGCATCCATGATTACCTACCTATGTTTACTTGCGATAAATCTATTTGAAAGACAGTTGTTGTTGAAATTAGATGTAGTCGCACAAAAGTAATTCGAGCCTGAATGCTGAACATCTGTGGCTGGCAGTGAACAGTTGTAGTGGTAGTGAGGTGTTAAATCGAGAAATAGAGAAAATTAGGCAACGTAAAGTCAGCAGTCTCATCTAGTGCTGATTCATCAGCATGTAAGAGACATCCCTAAGAGTCGTAATCTTATTATAAATGCTTTGATATCTCCAATTTTTTTATTCAACCATCATCTGGCAGAAAGGCGCACTACTTTGATAAAAAAAGAAAATGAATCAAAAGTTTGTCGCGCTGAAAATATTATTGTAAATAAAATAAAGACACTAAAATTTCTTGGTTTTTTGGACAATCTGAAACTATTTGGTTCAAATTAAATATCTCCAATGACAAACATGACAGTTAAAATAGGAGGTGGCGATTCTTCCGATCAAAAGGAACTTGGTCATACGCGCATCCAATGGTTGGTTGTGATATTAGGTGAGAATTCCTGAATTTTATATAAAAATATACCTTCAATACGTCTGCACATCAGACTAGGTACAACAAACTGTCTGATGTGCAGCGTCTAATCTGTACCAGGCTAGCAGAAAGTGTAAGGAGTTCTTTATTACAGCCTCAACGACGTTGCTATCTTATGGCTTGGAGACGGGCTGGATATCGCCGATGACAAGGGTTCTGCAGTCGGAGCTGTCACCAACCGGGTACCCTCTATCGGATAGCGAGATGTCCTGGATCAGCAGTGTGATGGCGTTGATAGCGGTATGCGGGGTGTCTGTGTACGCGTACATTGCCGACGCGTACGGCAGGAAGGTCGGCGTACTGGCAGTGGCGTTTCCGCAAGTTGTAAGTAACCAAGTCAGAGTTGTTAGATCACTAAGTATTTGTTTTAGTTTTCTACGTTACGATTATCGGCATCCGTACCCCTTCCTCCTCTAAAGTCATTTTTTAAAGAAGTATTGATGTTACAACTAAATCAATGTACAAAACATTTCAAAGGGTAAGTATTCATCTTAGAGGGTATCTCACGACCGACAGTTTGAAAATGCATCCGAGAGTTATTAAGCTTACGTTGACATTAGGTAGAGCTGACAAGAGTTTTAACTAGGTAAAATGTTTAAGCAAACTCTGAAATATTTAACAGATAAATAAATAATACCCACTAAACAGTATTATGCCAAAGCAGCGTGGCGCTAATGCTGGCTAAGAATCAATGCACATTAAATTATTTTTTAAAGAGAAAAACAAGTATTTCGGAGTAAAATAGACAAAACGTCATTCAAAATCGATTAAGGACGTTTAAAAATAGCAGAACTACAATGTTATTGCAGTTGTGAACAATGTGCATACACCGCTACACGCGTCTCGTTTTCACAAACAAGACTGAATAGACATTTCCTGTCTAAGCATGTACTACCTTAGGGAGGCCAAATTCTGTTTACCATCAGGCTGGTTGATGGCCAAATGCTTTGACAGTATGGATAAAAAAAACGCAACAACAATTCTACGAAACTGTTTTAAAAGCTCATGCTTATTGCCCTTCGTCTCACTAAACATGACACACAGAGATAAGCTTCATATAGACCTTCAACAACCCTCAGACCACATAAAACCACCACTCTTTCAATTTCAGCTAAGCTGGGCGATAAAGTTATTCTCGACCAACACCACAATGCTAATCATTGCGAGATTGGTGGCAGGTCTGCCAGCTGGCGGCTGCTTCAACGTCCTCCCATTATACATCCGAGAGATTGGCCAGGCCAACGTCAGAGGTGCTATGGTGTCCTCCTGCCTCCTCATGCAGAACATGGGACTCCTCTCCATGTACATCATCGGGACTTATCTGGACTATTACACTGTTCTGTGGATATCTCTCTGCGTGGCAGCAGTGCCGGCTGTCGCTATGCTGTTCGCTCCTGAGTCTCCTGCGTTCCTGGTGAAGAGAGAGAAGCTGGATGTAAGTTACCTGATATGAATGCCTTGAAATTGTAGTTACTATTTAATGATGATACAAGTTATACGAATTGCATTCTCAAGGATTCTGGGTGTAGTACTTTAGGCCTTATCATCACTTAACATTGGGTACAAACTATGAAGGCTAAGTGCTTGCAATGAAAAATATACCTGACTTTTTAAACCTTTTGCCTGGTCCGTGGACACAAGGGAACAGAACCCGAAATCTCTATGTTTAATACCAGTGGTCTAACCTAGACCACAGAAGCGGTAACTTAATCTGTTTTCATCTGAAAACGGATGAAACTGATTAAGAATAGGGGCCAATTGCATTATATGACATCATACGTAGTGGAATTTTTCAGGAAGCTACGAAAACAATAGCTTTCCTCAGAGGATTGAAGGTAGATGACAAAGCGGTGCAGCTCGAAGTGGAGACGATGAGGGCTGAAGAGCTCCATTACAGTTCCTTGCCCAAACTCACGTTCATCACGATATGTAAGTGTTAACTTTGTTATTCATCTGAGTCGGCAAATAAGCAATGCTTTGCGATTATGAATGTAAAGCAACTTTAGCAATACCCGGTCTCCGAATAGGTAGACAAATTAAAATGTGTCGAGCTTTTTCATGCGATTTCTGGAAAACATGTTAGCCAGTAGTCTCAGTTGATGATAGTCGCGAGTAGCCGCTGGATGCGAGCAGCACAGAACCGGCCGTTGTGGAGATCCTTGTGGGAGGCCTTTGTCCAGCAGTGGACGTCTATCGACTGAGATGATGAGGATGATGACGATGATGGTAGTTGTCAAATCCCATTAACCTGCAGCCAGGGTGGTGGGCTATGTACTGCATGACATTGTAGAAATTGAAATTTGTACCTGATGTTTGCTGCGTTAATATTTTTATTTCTTTAATTTTGTTTTTTACATGTTGTGGTTGTCTTTTATATTTGTGTGTTTATTTTAATGAAAAGAAATGCCCTTGCTAAGTTTCTTGCCGGTTCTTCTCAGTATAAGGTATCCCACCCTGTGTAGACTTACGCACCGATGGCATAGTGACATTCATAAGCTCTTATTTGTAGTCTAAATGGAATAAATTATTTAAAATTTTGAATTTTGAATTGTTATGGCATCACTCTACGTCTTCAAAAGCACTGGGACCAACGCTGATGATGATTTTCTCCTTCGCAGTCAAGAACCGAGCATGGCGCCGCGGCTTCCTCCGCATCATGCTGATCATCTCCGCTCAGGCTAGCAGTGGCAGCTATGCCTTCATGACATATGCGTACGTTATCTTCTCCAGCCTGGGCGTCACCCTCGACGCCAATCTGCAGGCGCTGGTGGTGCCCAGCTTACTCATCTGCGGGTCACTGTTCTCGATTTTCTTCGTCCAGAGGGTTGGGAGAAAGGTGATTTTTATTTTTTATAATTTTACGAGAAAAAAATGGATGAGGATTGCGCAGGACCGTGCTGAAGTGCTTCGCGATTTGCGAGGGAAGAAGCCTATGCCATGCAGTGTGCGTGAATGGGCTGATGATGATGATGAATATTTACGACGATGCGCTTGACCTTCGTCTCAGGATGTGTTATAAGGGGGTAAATAGAAACAGACTGAAAACTGATCCACAGAACCTACAAATGCGTTGTTTCTACGACTGCAATCATCTGACAACAGCCTGAACCAATGACCCAACCTTCCGAAAAACCGAAAAAAGACCGAAAACGTTCACACATCTAGTACTGACCATATTCAACGTAGCCTAATATTCACCATTGTCAACAGATGCTGCTCGTGATGACGTACATGCTGTCCTGCACCGCTATGATCTGCCTGGCGACAGTATTCCTGCTGCAGCACTATGGGTATACCGCCCCCGCCTGGGTGGGGATGGCCGCTGTGGCTACCGCGGTATGGTCGTACTCGGCGGGCGTGACGCCGGCTTTCTATGTCGTCATGTCCGAGATATTCAATTTCCAGGTAAACAGTTTCCTTCTGCTTATACTTAAACGTTTATACGTGTAACGGGAGCTCGAATTGCTAAGGTTACGCAATTTCCGCAATAGCCGCTCTTCGGATGGGAGACTAATACTTTGTCATTCGAACTCTTCCATGCTTTGGAAGGCACGTAAGGCCGTTCGGTTGGTCCCGGCTAGGGTTGCCAAATCGCCAAAAGTAATAGCCGGACAGACCAGCCAGTTTGGCCGGACATTTGGGTAAAAAGGCCTGACACCATACATTATTGAGGATTTTGTGTCTCAGTATTAATAGGTACGACAAAAAATTACCTATGTAAAATCAATCTTTCTTGAATATTACCATAATTCTTGTTAAATTCTAATGAAATGTAAATAAAATCGAATGCCAAATCATTCTATTTTATTTTATTATTAATCAGTCAAATAAAGTCAAGTAAAAATTTTAAAAGCCTAAACAAAGGCCGGACAAGCCGGACACCGTTTATTTTGGCCGGACACGCAATCAAAAAGCCTAACTATTTCCGGATTTATCCGGACGCCTGGCCACGCTAGTCCCGGCTAACGGCTGCTTTAGCGGCCGTTAACAACCACTGCACCGCACTGGGCCCTCGTGATGGTGTATGTCCCGTTCTACCTGTGGTAATTCCAGCCATAGGGAAGGCTTGTGTCCTAACAATGGGGACATAAAATGAATTGGTGATGCTATGATTGTTTGTCGAGACCGAGTTTTATTGCTCACCAGCGGCCGCCCGAAGTTTCACCCGCGTGGTTCCCGTTCCCGTGGGAATGTCGGGATAAAAAGTATTCTATATGTTAATCCATTTTATAAACTATCTGTATTCCGAATTTCATCCAAAGCCATCCATCCGTTGCAGCGTGAAGAAGCAACAAATATACACACATACATACAAACTTTCGCATTTATAATATTAGTGTGATGTGATTAAAGAGTCATTCGATTGAACGTAGACAAGAATCTGTATGGCAAAATTGCAACTCAGCTCGTGTGTCACAAGGATCAGCTGCTCCAATACCATACAAATTCTCGCTTTCGTTCACGTAATCGAATCTGAATCACCGGAATTGGGTTCGATTTTCAGCACAGGGTTGACACTTATGTCTTGCTAAAAAAGAGTGTGCTCAATAGTGAAAAATTAAAACAAAAATTTAAAACTAATTAACATTATAAAAAGTATTTAATTTAGGTCTTTAAAAACCTTTTTTTTTACTCCATTTAAAAAAACAAAAGAAACATCACTTAATTCAAGACAAAATAAAAAACCCATAAATAAAAGATGTCCTCCAGCTGTGGGCTCATGGGAACGGTCCCCAAAAAGCGGGCAAGATTACCTCTTCGGATAGCCAAGCTAATACATTGGCAGAGGTAGCTGCCAGCCTTCTTGTCGCCTGAGGTATAAACAACGAGCACTCAACTCTTTAACAAGCTTGGCCTCCGGCCCCCATGGACGCAATGTCTCCACCGCAAACGGAACAAATAAATAATTGGGACCCAGGTTTGCGTATTTGTGCCGTTTGCGGTTTTCAGCACTTACCGCAGCAGCCGCCACATGAAGTGAGGTGGTGCGTACATGCGAGGTAGCCACCCACGGTGTTAACACAGGTTGCATTCCACACCAAAAGCCTATCGAGCTTCCAGGGCCCAATGGTCATCCCGTCAGGTCTCTTGCCATCGATGCGAGAGAAACCAGCTGGCTCTAAGACAGCTGGTAAACCATTGGTGGCAAAAGCACAACGGATGATGCAGTTTAGTGAGGAGTGACGCAGCGTACGCCAGGCACTGATACGCCGTGGTGGCCAAGCTTTTTAATAGGGTGCGGTAGGCTACCCTGGCGCCTAGACGAAGACAGACGCATTGGCAGATGGTGATGCCTGGAGCCAGTAGTATATCTTATCTTATCCCTTATCTCCTTTGGTGCCTTAGAGCATTTATCTAAGTTTGGTGCTATTGTGCCGCCTTAATAACTTCCACCTTCTTGCTTAAACCTGTAAAAAGTATTGTTGTAATTTGACATTAACTAATACGAAAGCTATTAGGGAATGGAGTCCACCAACTTACTGTCATCATTGGTTCGGGATTTTGGGTGCTTTCACCTTCGGCTTTATCGTCACGTCGTCACTTAGCATACGAGGAGACTAAGCGCTTCTCCGTTATAGATGAAATAAAAAAAACTTTTTATTTTCTTTCTCTTCAGGTCCGTTCGAAACTCATAGGCTGCATAGTTTCCCACGGGTGGTTCACCTCATCCATGCAGCTGGTGCTCTTCATGCCGATCTACGAAGCGTTCGGGATGTACACAGTGTTCTTCATCTACGCGGGTGTTAACTTATTCGGTGGTATTGCGACACTGATACTTCTGCCGGAGACCAAGGGGAAGACCGTGGAGGAAATCGAGGAAATTCTGGGCAGATAACGTTCTATAAACTTATCTGTAACAGCTGTTATACTTACTTATTGTAATAATAATTTATACTGGAGTATTTTTTTTACTTTGTTAATGAACCGACTTGTGATAAATACTTTATTAAACTATTTTCCCACTGCAGGGTAAATGCCTCTCTTTTCTCCTTTCGTAATAAGTATAAGGAACGACATAGATTATGCATGCACACGTACATATTATAGTAAAAATAGAAGTGTGAAATGCTTTGAATCGTCTGAATTATACAGTTTAAAATAAATTACTGACAGCAGCGCCATCTCAATAACTTTAACTGATTTTAAAATTTACTAAAATTAGATTAATAACAAAGCGTCTAGAACATTTTAATTACTATTGATTCATGGGCCAAGACATAATCTTAGAACAGTAACAACAATAGTTATTGTTCTGAAGGTATTTTATTACTGCGTATTATTCGTATTTATTATACTCGTATTTTTTATAAGAAACTAAAAACTAGCTACTTGTGTGTATTATCAAATAAAGCAGTGTAGACGATTAAAAACAAGTGACGAAGATATATTAACAGACATCCATGTGTTTTCTTTGTAATTAAAACGATTTTGTATAATATTATTACTAATTATTTCTTCTTAACTACCTAACTACTAACCTACTAAGTTTATTTGACAAGTTATCGATATAGGGATCACTTTCACGAAGCTAATAAGTTGACCTTTTATAAAATACTGATTTGTCTAAATCAGTGGTGCCCAATTAGTATTTCTCCAAGAGCTATTTTGAAAACCCGATACCTCACACGAGCACCGCCGAATTAATAAAAAAACCTAAGTGAGATAAAGGAAAGTACATTATATAAATACATCATTTCTTATCATAGCTAATATGACGGACTACACTTCAAAATGAATAGACCACAACAGCAAAAAGTGAATGCGAGACTTGGCTGTTCACGTTTAGTAAATGGTATAGGTATTCCTTATTCGATTTTATTCGCGCCGAGCGCCTAGAAAACAGGCCGCGAGCTATCAGGGGCTCGCGAGCTACCAGTTGGGCACTACTGGTCTAAATCACATAAAATATGTACTGAAAACATGGATGTATTAGCTAGATCCTTTTGCTTTGAAAAACTGAAAATAAACAAATAGCTGTCAGTCATCCATCATTATCAAGTTGACAATCTGATAAAAACTACAAACAAGCAGTGTTTTGCTTGCCGATTTCATTCAATTAATTAGAAACTGACCGAAAATACATTTTAATTTTGTATTAAAGTCCACCACTTCGGTGTTCTTATTCATATACCTTACGTTTCATTCAGTATTATATTTTTAAAGTTAAAAATTAGGTTACAATGGGTCTTTTATCAGACCCAGAATACGGATCGGCAAAATGGGTGAGGGTCCTCAAAAGGTTTCAAGGACCCCTGTGCATATTATGCTATGTGGGGGCGTTGGTGTGGTTCGCGATGTTGGGGAACAAAGAGTTCAACAATGAGACCTATTTCTCTGAGAATGCGTTGTTGCCTGGTCTGGTGACAAACGAATTCAATGCAGAGCCAGCAGCCAAGAAATTCTTTGATGAGTTTAAACAGGAGCTTGACGTAAGTAGTAGCATAGAATGAAACAAGTAACGTGACTCGGCCCCCGAGTGAGCGATAATCACCTAAACTTGTAGGGCTGTCGCTTTAATTAGAATGAGGTATCTACATATAAAATAGAACATACTTAGAAATATGAATTCATGGATTCCAGAGAACCCCCGATCTACCTAAATGTAGTTTGTCAACTATGGTAGTTGTCTACTATGGTAGTAGGATCATATTAATTAGTGATTAATTATGGTGTCGGAGTTGGTCTGTGACTACAATACAATACTTTCTACAGTTCAGTTCAGATAGATATTTTGTACTACCTTTTAGCGATGGGCCAAGTTGCAATTTTTTCAACTCGAGTTAACCGAGTTGAAATCAATGCTGACTCGATTTGCAACTCGGTTCAACTCGGTTGAGTTGAATCTACGATGCAATAGATGGCGTTTTGTTTTTGATATATTCAACCAAACCGACTCGGTTGCGGTTGCAACTCTGCGTCTGTAAGTTGCAACGGCAAAGTAAAAGAGTTAAACATTAGCTTCAATTTTATTACTTTCTTGAGTAAGACAAAAATTTACTAGATTTAGGTATTCCAATAGAAATTAATATTTAAACTTTTAAATAAAATAAATAAATAAATAAATGTTTCCCACACTCACACCAATTATCTAGCCCCAAGAAAAACTTCCTTAAGAAACTCGTTATATGGTTAACTAGACAACGGATAAACATACTTAATATACTTAAATACATACTTATTATACATAGGAAACACCCAGACCCGAAACAATTTAGAAAAACAGGTATTTCTAAACTGATCCGACCGGGGATCGAACCCGGGACCTCAAAGATGGCGACACCATGAAAACCGGTGTGCAAGCCACTCGACCAAGGATGTCATCAAAATTAAAGGATCAGAATTTCAATTATAAAACGAGTAGTTACTTCTACTTTACAACAAATTAGTTGTGTTGTATAGTGACTCACGCTCCCTCAGTTTGGTTGGTTTAACTCAGTTTGGCGATCGATCACTGGGCGGTATGGCCGAAGCGAGCCGAGCGATCCACACACCACACCGAGCCGAGCGAGTTCGGTGGTTCGGTTTTTACTTCGGGTTGACTGGTACGATAAACAACTCGAGTTAACCGAGTTATTTGACTCGAGTCGCCCATCGCTACTACCTTTATTCTATTAATTACAGGACAAATACTATGACAGTGACGAAATGCCGGTGTCGTGGCTGGTGGCCAAGATGTCCCAGCTGCACCTGGAGACATACACACACAACTTCACACTCAAATACCCTATGGGGCGAGGACAGGTTATTGTTATTATTATTATATCAGATTCTATACCACATCAAGAAGAATGATAGGATACAGGCAATCATCAGTTATTTCAACTGTTCATCTGAGTGACATGTTATAATAGTATTAATAATAATAATATAGGTACTAATAGGCAACTGATGTGAACCCATACCTAACACAAGTAAATAGCATATACTGTCCCTCTGCTGGGCAAAGGCCTCCATCATTGAAATCAAGTCATCACTAAAATTGATGGGTATTAGTTTAAGCACAATGCTTGCCAAATGTGGGTTGGTGCTCATAAACTGGGGCTATGCATCAAAAATCCGAATGCCTGACCTGGGAAATGAAACCGAGATCTTCAGGTATCAGCAACACCGAATCAACCTAAGAACTAATACAAGCGTGACTTTATAATTAAAGTGCAGATTGGTAAAAATTCAAAATTCAAAATCATTTATTCAGTTTAGGCTACAAATAGCTCTTATGAACGTCACTCAAATTTCATGTAAATTTCGTTTTCACAAAAGATTATTACTTTGCTTTATTAACAAATTTATAATACTCCTTTTTTTTATATTTACGGGTAAGCACAGTGCCTTGATCTCACCTGATGTTAAGTGATGATAAAGCCAATGATGGAAGCGCACTTCACCCGGGACCCTCAACTAGTGAGGTACTAGCTATCTTATCTCTAGCTGCCGGAACACACAATGCTACAAACATTGATGTTATGGCGATGTATTTAGATAAGATGGTGGTAGCTAGCCAGGCGGACAAATAAGTCCTACCACCAACCAAACCGAGTACACAAAGATGTACCCCCCGCTGGGAATCGAACCCGAGACCTCTGGGTCTAAACCGGTGGTCTTAACCACTACACCACAGAGGCGATCCTGTTAGTTAAGAGATTAGTAAACCTTTTTTAAAATTTCTCCCACAGATCTACAAAGGCATAAATGTGTATGGCATCCTAAGAGCACCACGTACTTCCTCATTAGAAGCTCTGGTGGTCACAGCACCGTACCGATACGTATCATCGCACCAGAAGGACACCGCTGCAGGCATTGCTCTGATGCTGGCGTTCGCACAGTTTGCTAGATGTATGTATGTTTGTTTAAACAGCTTATGCCTGTTTTTGGATAACTAGTTCAATGCTTCGACCGCTGAGCTACCTACTTTTTTTCTAGTAAAATTCCAAATAATAGGAAAATATGTATGTAATGTTAGCAATAAACTAGAAATAAAGAAGTGTACAGCTTCTTGACAGAAAAAGAAGCCCGCTAAATATTCTTACCGATTTCAATTCAACCAATAATAATCAATTGTTTGTCAAAAAACAAAAACAACTGCATTAGCAGTCATTTACAGAAAACAAACCGCAATGGGCCCAGGTGGTCTATGGCCCGTTCTCCCTATCCATCCATAGGGAGGGGAGGGCTCGTGCCCCAGCAGTGATGATTATAATGAGATTTCGCCTTTCACATTGTTGCAGCACAAAAATACTGGGCCAAAGACATAATATTTCTGGTAACCGAACACGAGCAACTAGGAATGCAGGCTTGGCTGGAGGCCTACCACGGCTTACGAAGCGACTCGAAGACCTTCTATACCAGCCTGGGCAGCTTCTGGGCGCCTGATACATCCGCGCTCGACTTCAGCAAGATGTTCAGCGATGTACGAGGCAAGCATCAGAAGTGCTTGAACCCGGGCAAGTTAAAGGGCCGGTCGGGGTCTATCCAGGCCGCCATCAATTTGGAGTTTCATACACCGAAAATCAGTGAGTTTTAGCAATAAACGAAATTGAAACGTAAATCAAGGCAATAAGGCTTAAATGAACATAAGACACAAGCCCTTGTGCTACAAAACAGCATTTAAAGTAAAAAAAAAAAATTGTTAAAAAGTGACAGCATCGGTTTTAAGCCTCATTGTTTTGTGTTAAAGCAGTTATTTTCGACTGATTACTGAAAAAAAATGGTTGTCTAAATAAAGATAGCGAAAATCGATTCAGTTCTTAATAACTAATTAAGGGTGTGCATTCATTAAGGCACTTATTTAGATGATTCTATCTATTCTATTTACAAATTCGTGCTTCGTAAAGCAAAAAGATTGGCCGTAAGGCTTATTCTAAATCTTCTGGCTAGCTACCACCATATTATTTTTTTGATCTTATCCTTCTATCATGCCCGGAATGCACGGAAAGCGAGGAGACCAGCCTCCACCTACTAGCTGAGTGCCCTATGTACTCACTGATGAGATGGGAGCTCTGGGGATCGGACACATTAGACATAGAAGACCTGAAGGATCTGAAGGTGGAACAGATAGCAAAATTTACCAAAGAGACCAAAAGGTTCGGAGGGGCGCCGTGAAAACTGGATAAACCCAAGTCCCCTCAAAGGGGAAAAAGATGAAGTGACCCGCAGACAACGCGGGTGGATCGTCCGTTCATCTGGCGACGTCCCCACATGAAATAATAATAAATATCCTTCTATCATGTGATCAATCATAAACATTCTGACTAAAACAACAAAGTTAGTCACTTTTGTTTGGTTCCGACACTACAAGGAAATATATTCAATTTATTTTGAATTCTATTGCAGAGTATGTAGAAGTTAAAGTGGAGGGGCTGAATGGACAGCTGCCAAACTTGGATCTAGTCAACTTAGTTCATAGGTTGTGCATGAAATCTGGGATAAATCGCTCCTTCAAAGACAGGTATGTTTTTCAGTTCATTACTTTTAACTTTTTGACTGGAAGGGTAATTGGCGCCAGTATTCTACACTTTAAGCCCGGTAATCGACAGTTTTTTTTTCCTTTATTTGATGGCTTCGTGCGATTAGCACATTTAGCCAGTGTCAAAGTATTTTTTCTTATAAGTATCAACAATATTTCCTTCCTGTATGATGATGATGAATGATAATAGAAATGAGAAGTGAGAAATGATATACCACCCCAACTTCTCGAGTATCTTAGTAAAGATGTGGGGCTTTACTAAGTCAAAATTCAAAAAAATTCAAAATTCAAAATCATTTATTCAGTTTAGGCTACAAATAGCTCTTATGAACAGCATTATGTCATCGGTTCGTAAGTCTACTCTGGGCGGGAAGACCTTGTACTGAGAAGAACCGGCAAGAAACTCAGCAAGTGTCAAGCTCTTTTCTCCTCATGTTGTGACAACCACAACATGTAAAAATAACAAAAAAATAAAAAAATGGCTATGGACAACACTATTTTTCTAAATTGTATTAGCTGCATCACTAGCGTTGGCTGTCACTTGCCAATACGGCATCGATTGTATTCGTTTAGCTATCTAATATTAATAAATTATTGTAAATAAAATGGTATTTAATAATATATTTACTTATTTAATTTAGGTACACAAACAGAATACCATCAGGTCATAGCATAACATAAAAAGTATTAACATTGTTAAAGCTACGCAGTATTCCACATTTAGTGTATAACTAACTTAACTTTTTTAAACTAAATTCCGTTTTTCTTCATAACATGCATAGGTATAAAATTATGTAAAAATCTTAAATAGTTTCACCACCCTGTACCACACCTGTACCTTGCTATCGCTTTCAATTTCAAAAAGTACTATCTGGAATGCGTTGCCGTTCAAATTTGAGCCTTTTTGTTTAGGTGGTAAAGTTGCTATTAACATAAAATATTTTGTTGTTTATGCGTTTCGTTGTGCACTGCTAATTTGCGGTCGAACTTAACAATAGATAACAATGCCATTCATTGGAAGATAAGCTCTTAAGTGGATTCCGACATTTTAAAAAATTTCTACTATACACAACATGCTTAAGACAACACATCATATAATATTTGTGTATATATTAAGTAATTCTTGTGTGCAGTTACTCTTGGGTCCGTACACGAAACAAGATGGACGAATGGCTGAACGGCGTGTGGACGATGCTCGATATGATGGCCGCGCAAGTCACTGGCGTAAGTGTGTCCTATTTATTCATCATCAATAAGGCCAATTATCATCATCATCCGCTTATAAGTGTGTCAACGTTGAACCTGAATTCGGGCCAGGCCAGGTCTATCTTATCTTATCTTATCTAAATATGTCGCCATAAAATGTTTGTAGCATTGTTTTACTCTGGCAGCTAGAGGTGATAGCCAGTGCCTCAGTAGTTGAGGATTCCGGGTGAAGTGCGCTTCCACTTTCGGCCTTATCATTACTTAACATCAGGTGAGATGAAAGCCAAGTGCTTACCGGTAAAATAAAAAAATAAAAAAACCTTTTTGAAAAAAACATGTTTGAATATTTCATTGGTTTTCAACCTTATCTCAATCATATAAAGTTCAAAATGTGGTGGGAATAACATCCCTCTGACTGTAAAAGGGTTAACTTCAACAATCGCAGACCGAGTGCATCTACCACTGCGCTATGAGCTCCTCATAGTAACATATAAAAATGCTGTAGGTACCGAACGGCAACCACGGCCTCTTTCACCGGTTTGGCATAGAAGCGGTGACCCTCGAAGGACGAGACGCGAACGATCCGGCCGGCGTCCCACCCAAGGTCTGTATACATACATCAATTACTAGTAGGGTTGCCACCCGTACCTTTTTTTATTTTTTTTACTTTATGAAGTAATATAATAAAATATATTAAAATAATATTTATTTATTTATTCATTTCGGGACAACAAACAGTTACAATATATTATAAAAACATAAAATCTTACAAATCTGGTATAATCATACCACATCAACATATACAATATTGTAACCCACAACATTATCCACATATTAACAAAGAAGAAGTGTGCAACTATGGATCTTAGGCCACGAAAGCTAATACAATTTTGCATTACAACAATTCACATATACCTACATTTTTTTGTTTTTTTTTACAAAAAACAGAATATCATGAATATGATGAATAATTAATTTTAGCCTTGTTTATTGAGAGTTACTAGATTATTTTTATTTTTATTTCTTATAATAATATATTATTATAAAGTATTGTACGTTATTTCGGGTAATTGTACTCTATACTTTATGAGAACTATAAAGTACGCGAAAATACTTTATTTTACATATTTTATTTCTCTGGCATTCTTTTTACATATAACACACAAAAAGTTGCTGTGCAGATATTTAGCAGTGATAATCATTTGTTAAAAGTTGCTAAAATAATGAGAAGTAGGTTTTTAAGCGAAATAAATAATCGTACTTTATTTTGGCACAATGTACTTTTTTTCTACCTTGTAATAATCAATGTACTTTATTTGCACAAAAAAAAAGTGGCAGCCCTAATTACAAGATTCATTATCTATACTAATATAATAAAGCTGATGAGTTTGTTTTTTTGTTTGTACGCGCTTATTTCTATACCTACCAGTCGGATTTGGAAAATTCTTGTTTAATTTGAAAGCTCAATTTTTGTCCACAAAATGTAAATAATCATTATTTTTTTAGTTCTTTATTATTATTATTCATTATTATTTTATTATTCATTTAGTCTTCCAAAACTATAGGCTATTAGGCTAAACATCACGCTATGACCCTTAAGAGCGTAGCAAAAGAGTCAGAAAAAACGCCACTCGGCTACGGAGGTCATCAAAATAATGATTATTTACATATAATTTTTATGTTGCGAACAAATAACAGTTTGAAAAAAGACGAAGTGTTGAAAAAATTCCACGAGCGTGATTCGAACCCGCACCCCATGACATGCCGGGTCAGGTGCATTGCCACCTATGCTATCGTGGCTCAATCCAACTCGCCAAAATTAATCAACACTATCTATTTTTACTTTATAAGCCAATGTAATATATAAGCTAATGTTATTTTTTCAACACTTTTTTTTCAAATAATTGTTATTTATTTATGAATACAACTTTTTATAAACTAAATTATTACATTGTATACTTATCCTACTGCCAATTACAGATCCCTACTTTGTAAAACAATATTTTTTAATATGTCGCTTAAACGAATCACAAAACAAAACAGACAACACAATTTAGAAACTGCAAAATACAAATTAAAAATAAATAAAATAAAAACAGGATTCAAAAAGGCAAAAAGAAAGGGGGCATTGCAAGAGCCGTTGTTTTCGTGATGTATTTTTTTTAAACGTATCACTACATAGTATAAAACAAAGTCGCTTTCTCTGTCCCTATGTCCCTTTGTGTGCTTAGATCTTTAAAACTACGCAACGGATTTTGATGCGGTTTTTTTTAATAGATAGAGTGATTCAAGAGGAAGGTTTATATGTATAATACATGCATATAGTAGAGCAACACTGATAATATCAGCATTGCAACCGTGCGAAGCCGGGGGCGGGTCGCTAGTTATGTATTAAATGTGCGCATGATTTGTTGCAAATAAATAATTTATCTACCTACCTATCTATGTATGAAGGTGCACGGTCTGAACAACGCCAACTTCTACCGGCTCGGCATCGCGCTCGAGAGCATCCTCAGGTCGCTGAATAACCTGCTGGAGAGGTTCCATCAGAGCTACTTCTTCTATCTGCTGGCTGCCACGAATCGGTTCATTTCTATTGGTAAGTGACTAATGTCACAATACTCACAACTTCTGCAAACAATTTTTTTTCTTATTTTCTTATTTTAAATTTTGCATTCACAATGCTTATACAATATGTAAAAAAAACCCTGTCCGATCGCCAAGAGGTACATTAGTATACAAATAACAATAACAAAAAAATATATAAACAAATATTATTCATGAAAATAAAAGAGTTATCGTAATTTAAAACGCATGTTGTTTGTACCGAAATTGCTCAAATTACCCCAATATCTAGCTAATATTATAAATGACCACACTTTCCATCAATGGCGGCAGCGCCAAAGGTCCTACCTACCGAAGTACCGACAAAAGTATTGCCTTGTAAGTTTTGTCATTTAACAAAATTTTTATCAAGGTAATTTCTTTTCACTTATTTAAAAAAAATATTACGTAAATAGAACTGAATCTTGATACCTATTAACGCCTTAACGGATCGGACAGGGTTTTTTTTTACATATTGTATATAGTTTTAATATAAAATTTACTAAAAAAAAATCAACCAGCCTCAGTAAGCTTTGGATAACCAGTCAATTAAAAAAAAAATAAATTTTATCTTACAATCTATTAGTAAACTACAAAATAATATATATTTGGGATATTTCATCACCAACATTGTTATGTCCCCACTGCTGAGGCACAAGCCTTTCCTACGGCAGTCACCGATCCAATGACCAGCCTTTGCGAAAGTGGCTTAACCTCAGCAATCGCAGAGCATCTCATATCGAGCATATTACGGTTTTTACTAGCTTGGGAGCCAGGGTTCCATAAATTGTTTAAATAAAATAAGTATAAGTAAGGATATAAATAAATATAAAATATAACTTTAAAAAAAGCCAGTAACCTACTTGATAGGCAACACTAGCTAGGTTCACGGCTAGCTCGGCAAATGACTCCATCCCACCTGATGTTAAGTGGAAATGGAGTCCAAACGCGAAAATAATTGGTGCAGCGTGAAAACAAACGTAGCATCAGTTAACCTCACTCTGCCGGCCCACAAGGTGCTTCTTCACGCCTCGTTTGAAGGACCCCATATCATAGGTAGGAAGGAAAACGTGTGCTGGTAGACTATTCCATCTTTTGGAGGTTCGACAAAGAAACTATACGTTTTGGAATAACGTCTTCTATAATGGTATAAGGTATAAATAAACTATTTTTTTATCTTTCCCAAGTCCATTGTTGCTGCGATCATTATTCGCAGCGAATGCACTCGCAGCGAGTATTCGCTGAGTGTGACCGAGGCTTAATACCCTTTTAAAATAATTGGCTGCAGAAGAACCAGGATATTACAGAAACGTTCTTAGTATAACGGAAGCGAAGTTTGTAGAATTACTTGAAATGATCAGTCCAGCAATAAGGAAACAAGGCACATGCATGAGAACAGCCATTAGCTGTAAAACAACATTTGGTTGACTCATCATTATATACTCGTATCTATGCAGCAACGAAACGACCTAGCACAGACGTGTCTAGTCTAGTCTACAGCGGCGCGCTGAGCGGAATGGCTATTCGCAGCGATTACCCTGTCACACACAGCGAATTCTCGCGGCGAATGCGCATTCGCCGACAGTAAAATTGAACATGCTCAATTCAAATCGCGGCGAGTTCAGCTCGCGGCGAATTCAGCTCGCGGCGAATTCAGCTAGCGCCGACTGAATCTATTCGTAGCGAATAGCCTGTCACATACATACAGCGAATACTCGCGGCTGGTAGACATTCGCAGCGATTAGTCGCTGTGTGTGACCGAAGCTTTAGGGACAAGAGTTCCAAGATACTCGCACATCAGGCGATCGGCTAGCAACCTACCACTGATGTTGGACGTGAGATGTGTATGTATGTATGTATGTTTGTATGTATGTATGTATATGTGTGTGTGTGTGTGTGTGTGTGTGTGTGTGTGTGTGTGTGTGTGTGTGTGTATGTATGTATGTATGTATGTATGTATGTATGTATGTATGTATGTATGTATGTGTGTATGTATGTATGTATGTATTTACTCCATTAAGATCATGCAGTTAGTGTTACCTATCTTATACTTGTGATACCCTTTACTTTTGTATTCTACTTCTTTATCTGATCTTACTTTGATATGTGAGTACCTTTTTTGAATAGATTAAAATTGATATAAACTAATTTTGTAGGTCAATATATGCCGTCTCTATGTCTCCTTTGCGTTGCTATGCTGATTCGAGCGTTAACCCTTTGGGTGTCCATACATCAAGACGGTGACGAAGATACAGACAGAGTGACAAGCGAAAAACGTAAAACATCTGATACCGATATACCAGAGAAACAGAAAACTGAGAAAGAGATAGAAACACCGAAGGAAGAGGCCGGCGACAATAGTGAACTACGTCGTAGGAGAAAGGAGTCTGAGAGTGAAGTACCAGGCGAGCAGCAAAGTGAGAAAGTACAAACGCCTAAGAAAGAGAAGAGCAAGAAGAAAGAGAGACAAGATTCCTCGATGAGAGTTGTGAACATCGCTGCGAACTATTTGCTGGTACATTTGTTGGGGTATGCTGTGATGAATTCTCCTACGCTGCTCACTTATATTGGTGAGAAAGTATTTTTAGCTGCCATATATGGGGGTAATAGCACGAGTGCTCGACACTCTAAGCCATGGATGCACAGACTTATTAAGACTAGGGGCCACTCGGGCAAATTATGAACTGATGGTGGGCCACCAGAAGTATAGGTAATTAAAGACAATGAAAAATTGATAATAATGTATTCAAATTGAAAAAGAATTATAGTATTAGAGTATTATTTTTGCTGTCGGCGGGCCACCAGTATTCGACCGGCGGGCCGCATGCGGCCCGCGGGCCGTAGTCTGTGCATCCCTGCTCTAAGCATATGATTAAACAATAACACAGCAGAACGGAAACTCCCGCTCCGGACGGGCTCAAGGTCGCGATATGAGAGTAACTGTTAAACAGAATGCTCAGTTGGGCGGTCACGGCCGGCGTCACCGCACGCGCGTTTGCCTGTTTGTGCGTTCCGTACTTTATATTAGATTTCTGTTTTCCGTATTTTATATTTGTAGGTAAGTAAGTAATACTTAAACACAAATGTTGAAAAAATTTCCACAAGCAGGATTTGAACCTGCACCCTTCTGACATTCCGGGTCAGGTGCTCTTCCAATTGTTAAAAGTTAAAAGTTGCACAAAAAATAGGAAAAGTTATTAATGTGGATATCGATACATCTGAAGTTTGTAACGTTCGTCGTATAAACACCAAAACGGACAATAAACCTATAATATTACAATTTTCGAGCGTATTAAAGAAGGAAAATATTATTAAGAAATTAAAACAATTCAATAAGGATCACAATGACGCAAAATTGAACACTGGACATCTTGATTTTAAAACTCCACTGAAACCTGTCTATGTATCGGAGTATGTAACAAGTGAAACACGAAAACTTTATCATTCTTGCCGGGAATTCAGTAAGGAAAACAAGTACACCTTCTGTTGGATAGCTGGCGAACGAGTATACTTACGTAAGGCAGAAGGACTTCCAGCCACCAGAATTGACTGCTTATCTGACTTGTCAAAATTATCCAATAAGTGACTAGGCTCATACATTTTTAAATTTCAATCACTTTGCATGCTCTCTTTTTTACTTTACTTTGTTAAAAACTTTTCATTAGAGATATTTAATAATACTTACACAAACACACACACAAAAAAACATTTATTTAGACAAATAACTTACATTATGACAAATTCCACACACAGCATTTACACAATAAAACACAAATCTAATATGTCAATCAACAAAAAAGGTACTAAAACTCAACTAAAACTAAAAGCCCGCATTACTATTAATGGTCATTTTATAGTGGTCGCTAACTGTGGCGACTTATTGCCATATATTTTAATTTTATGCATTTTTTCACTTACATACTGTTTTAAACAAAATCTTTATAAATGGCTACTACAAGAGACTTATTAAGTGACATTGATGAGATGCGGGTTTATCAGAGTGAAATGATAGATTTCAATGAATTATCAAATAAGATACAGCATGGTCAGCATGACAGACGTAGCTTAAAAATTATAGCGCAAAATGTCAGAAGTATATACAAGAATTTTGATTCTTTTCAAGTATTACTGTCTGGACTGAAAGTAAAGTGTGATATACTGATTCTCACTGAAACCTGGACAAACTGCAATAAACCACTTCCTCGTTACGATAACTACAGTCTAGCATACTCAAAATGTATAAATCAAAATGACGGAGTGGTGGTTTATACCAGTGATAGTATTGATTGCACTGTTGAAGAACCACCTTTTAGTGAAGCCAATTGTTTAGTTATTAAGATAAATAATGACACTGTCATAATTGCTATATATAGATCACCTTCATTTCATAATATAGACGTATTTCTAAATTCCCTTAATTCTATTTTACAAGAGTATAAATCGTATAAAAATATTGGTATAATTGGGGACGTCAACATAGACATAAAAGCTTATAGCAATGATCTTAGAAAAGATAATTATCTCAACTTATTGGCAGAGTATGGTGTGATTCCAGCCCACACGTTTCCAACCAGAGAATCAAGTTGCCTCGATCATGTTATGCTTAAAGGTTATGCGTCATCTCAGACTTTTGTTTTTAAATCAGCATTTACTGATCATCAACCAACATTACTAAATTTTCACACAAAACCTGTTGCATTAAATAAAAAATTTACTTTAACAAAGACAGATTATAACAATGCTTTAAAACAATTAGAAAATATTGATTTTTCCTATATTTATTCTATGGAAGACCCGAACGTGGCAACTGATTCACTGGTAAAAACTTTAAAAAAAGTACTGACAGCCAACACAAAGTCGATTTCGGTTTCACGTAGTAAACGTATATTAAAGCCCTGGATTTCTACAGGGATTTTACGGTGTATGCGACACCGTAATGAACTACAAAAATTAGCAAAAACTGATCCAGATAATAAAATATTACAACTCACGTATCGCAGATATCGAAATTATTACTATAATCTTGTCAAAAATTTAAAGCATTCGTATTATAAATCACAGCTAGAAAAGTGTAATAATCCAAAACAAATATGGACAACAATTAAGAGTGTGAGTAACACGAGTGGTACAAAATGTGCATCGACAGAATTGTTACGCATAAATCCTAATGGACCTATAGACTCTTTGAATGACGTGAACTCATACTTTTCAACTATAGGCCAGAAACTTGCTCAAAATGTTTCTCGTAGGTCTTCGGTCCCCTGTTCAATAAAGTCACAAAGTCATTTAAAGTCTCTTGTACTGCTTGATACAGACACTCAAGAGGTCTACGCAACTATACAAAGTCTCAAAAGTGATTCAGCTGTTGGTTGGGATGGCATTCCTTCACGGTTTCTTAAATTGGCATGCAATTGTATTACGCCAGTCCTCACCTACATTTTCAATTTATGTTTAGCAAGTAGTGTCTTTCCAAATTCATTCAAGAAGGCACTCATAACACCTGTATTCAAACAAGGGAGTAGAGACGATGTCAACAATTATAGACCTATATCGGTCTTACCAGCTCTATCTAAAGTTTTTGAAAAGCTTCTTAATAAACGACTAATTAAATATCTTGAAAATGAAAATTTATTAGCAGTCACAATTTGGTTTTAGGGCTGGAAAGTCAACCGAAGATGCAGTCGGGAAATTAACAGAATGCATAGTTAAAAATCTGGACAAAAGAAAAAATTTATTGGTGTATTTTTGGACCTAGCAAAAGCGTTTGACACCGTCTCTATTCCTATTCTTCTGAATAAGATGGATGATGTGGGTATACGTGGAGTGCCATTGAAAATCTTTGAGGACTACCTTACAAATCGTTTTCAATGCGTTAAAATTGGTGAAGAAATTAGTGATGAAATGCCCATCACCTATGGAACGCCACAAGGCAGTGTGCTCGGACCGAGTCTCTTTCTAGTTTACATTAATGAGTTATGTCTTCACACTGCCGTTAATGGTAAAGTTTTTACCTTTGCAGATGACACTGCTCTTGTATATTATGGTGACACTTGGAATGAGGCTCGTAAACATGCTGAGCAAGGTCTAAGGGTAGTGATCGCTTGGCTGAACAGAAACTTGCTGTCACTTAATGTCGGGAAAACTAAGTATATAACCTTTTCCATCAATAGTAGGTCCCAACCTAAAACATCTTTTGGCATTCGGGCACATACATGTGATGGTTCTCCATCTAAATCATGTACATGCACTGATATAGTAGCAGCATCTCATATTCGCTACCTGGGTGTCGAATTAGACAATCACCTTTCTTGGACACGACAGATTGAAAATTTAAACAGCAAAGTAAGAAAAGTAATTTGGTTGATGATGCAATTGCGTCATGTGGCTGATCTGAATTTACTAAAAACTATTTACTACGCACTATGTCAATCCATTCTCTCATACTGTATTACAGTATGGGGTGGAGCGTGTAAGACAAGGTTATTGTCCACAGAAAGAGTACAGAGATCGGTCCTAAAAGTTATGACATTCAAACCATTTAGATTTTGTACTACTGAGTTGTATCAATTATGTGGGTTACTTACTGTTAGACAACTATTTATTTTAAAAACGGTTTTGATCCAGCATTCCAAATTAATTTATGACCCAACAATATTGGAATCTGATAAAAGAAGAGCTATAAAAATATGTAGGATAGAGAAATACAACACTACTTTTTATAAAAGGTTCTCATGCTTTTTGGGGCCACATTTGTACAACAAAATTAACAATCATATAGAAATATACAATTCACAAAAAACTTCATGTAAAATAAAACTACGAGATTGGCTTCAACTGCTAGATTATAACAATACAGAACATCTTTTGACTATATAATAACATATTTTAAAGTTAATAAAAATTAATAATAACTAAGTAAAACAATAATTACCAAACTAGAACTTCTTATTATTAAAAAAAAAAAAGAAACAATCAAAAAAAAAATAAAAATGAATGAAAACAAGTACCTATCTGAACACACATACACATCCACACACAAACACACCCCCTCACACATACACACACCCTCTCACACACACACACGCCCTCTCACACCCTCACACACACAAATACACCCCCACACACACACACGCCCTCATCACACACATAAACATACACATCCATTCACTTTTATGTTTGTGAGATAATATTAGTATTTTAGAAATTAAGAAAAGGAAGGATCTGTCTCCTAGAATACAGGTCTTCCTAACCTAGGAGGCAGAGAGATACTTCAACTTTAAGCTGTTTTTTACCTTTGTAACTTTATACTGTAACTGTTTATGTGATGTTGTTGTTGAACAATAAATTATTATTATTATTATTATTATTATTAAAGAGCACTTGACCCGGAATGTCAGAAGGGTGCAGGTTCAAATCCTGCTCGTGGAAATTTTTTCAACATTTGTGTTTTTGTAATTTGTTCGCAACAAAATTAGCGTTAAAAAATTATTTGATCATTTTATAAGTAATACTTACTTAAATGGCTTCATTTGGTATGGTACTTGCTATAACTTATTATTTATAAGTATCTATGTAGGTAGGTACTTAACATAATAATTGATAAATCAATTATTAGACTATTATCAAGAATTAGACTACTAGATGTAAGCAATATTCAACAGTAAGCAACCCTGGCAACGCGCCTGGACGACAGAGGGGCGTAACGACGTGAAGGGGGAAGCAGGTATATAAATGGCGGCGTTCGGGACCCGGTCAAAGAAGATTCCGTTCTACTGTGTTATTGTTTATTCTTATGCTCTAAGCTCAGTGTTCGACACAGCTGTTTTCGTCGCCAAAAATTAACATATATTTATTGAAATGCGCCTTACCTTTGGTCTTATCATCACAACTTTTTGAGTGATGACAATCGACATTCACAGATTTTTGATAGAATGTTTCAAGTTTCTTTATGATAGCGAGCGAGCGGCGCGTGGCAGTGGTGTGACAACGGCGCACGACTACGAATACGCTCGCACACTAATATCTGTACAGAGTAGGCTGCTGATTTAATTAGAGCAATGTTTACTTTCGTAAAATCATAGGCGTTTGGGTAAAAAATAATAAAAGTTTTAATATTTTCATATTCATGTTTTTAATTAAAAAATAAGACAACAGTGCCCTGCGAAATATCAATACAAACATTTTGATGTCGGATCATTGTTTCATTTGTGCTATATTTACAAAGTTTCTGAAGAAATAAGTTTTTAGATATCATTATTTTACGTATTGTTTATGCAGTTTCTGGGTATTTGTTTCAAATTCCAAGACAACCATGACCTTGTGAAAGGATCAAGCTAACCTACACTAGTCCTTTTAATGTATAAGACCTATTCAGCGCCTAGCACCAGTGACTTAAAAACACATAAATTTTCAAATTCCGCGCTGCACCCCCTTAAGAAAATTCCACTTTGCTTGTACCCTACTAAAATGTATGGAAAAAGTTTTCTTTGATTTGTGGGTATTCTAGTACTCTAACCTCAGTTGGTGTCAAAGATTGTTTTAATCCTTTATAGGAATGGGATCCGTTGGCATTAGAAAAAAAATTACTCAATTCTGACGATTTTCTCGCTGACTGTACATTTTATCAAAAATCTGTGAATGTCGATTGTCGTCACTCAAAAAGTTAGGACAGCTCTCCTAAGATCATTTTCATCACTTCATTCAAATCACGGGATCTGGTAGCTGCCCTTAATGCCCCATCTCAAATACAAATACAAATACTTTATTTGCTATTAAATAGGGTGGTTACAATATGGATGTTATCAAGACATTATGTAAAGTAGCTTAAAACCTATTTAGTCATATATATCATGACATGCAAATCAATGTAACATTTTCATTTTCGTTTATTAATTACGTAAGAAATTTGTGTTTATTAAATTACAATACCTTTTAAATTAATTATAGAAATTAATTAAACTAGACTAAATAAACTTATAAACAAATAATAAATCAATTAATAAAACTAATAAATGCATCGATTTCATTAAAATTAAAATTAAAATTATATTGATATTCCCCTCATTTATAGGTTAAAAATTTATTAATGGAATAGAATGCTTTTTCAAGTAGCCATCTACGCAATGATTTGTAGAATATGTTAACTGGGAGTTCTTTAATGTCATCTGTTATTTTATTATATATTATTTTACACATAGCATAACTATTTTTTAAACTCAACTTTCCACCCTGTATATAAAAAAAATAGAGGCGGTAATAAAGATGATAAAGGTGTGGTTCTTATTTCAGGTGCCAAGTGTTACGACCTACAATCCGAAGCTTCAGTATACTACGGTCTGATCATCATCTCTCTCCTCCTGACCGCTTTCACCCCGCTCATGCCCCAAATCCTACGCAAAGGCCGAATAACCCACGAGGAGTTGACACTAGTCAATATTTTACTGCTAATTGAATTGGTTACCATTTGTCTGTCAGTTGGCATGCATAACTTCTCATTGGGGTTGGCTATTGCAGTTCTGTACACGCCTTTGGCCTTGATAGTTGGAGTTACCACGAAGACTGAAAAGAGAAGGTAAGATTTGTATGAAGGAGAGAGAGAGAGAGAGAGAGAGAGAGATAACAACTAGGGTTGCCACCTTTTTTCAGGACGAATTTAGTATTTTGTTCTTAAAAACGTATTTTTTGTTGCTCTTTGCGACATTTAACAAATATTTTGTGGCTGTGGATACCAGTTTATTTAGTCTCATAAGTACTCATAACCAGTAACGAGCCAGTAACAATCAGTTTTACGTAAAAAGAGTATTTTAGCGTACTTTATTGGTGTCGTAGATTATAAAGTACGCCTACATGAAAAAGAGGACAATACTCTATTTTAGAGTACGGGTGGCAACCCTAATAACAACACACCTTAGATCAATAATGTACTAAATAAAGGATCCGAAACAAAAGTGTATCCCGACAGTGCTCCTGTTTGCTTGTTTGCGAATAACAAAATCTGAAAAACCGGCCAAGTGCGAGTCGGACTCGCGCACGAAGGGTTCCGTGCTTTATGACGTATTAAAAAAAAACTACTTACTAGATCTCGTTCAAACCAATTTTCGGTGGATGTTTGCATGGTAATGTACATCATAATTTTTTTTAGTTTTATCATTCTCTTATTTTAGAAGTTACGGGGGGGGGGGACACATTTTACCATTTCAAACCTCAATATCATTTTTGAAAACATATCCATAAATATCCCACACGTATGGGTTTGATAAAAAAAAAATTTTTGAGATTCAGTTCTATTCTCTTCTCTTCTATTCCCCATACTTATATGGGGAACCCCCAAAATGTATTGTTTTTTTTTTATTTTTGTGTGAAAATCTTAATGCGGTTTACAGAATACTTTTACTTACCAAGTTTCAACATTAGGTATAGTTCTTATAGTTTCGGAAAAAAGTGACTGTGACATACGGACGGACAGACAGGCAGACAGACAGACATGACGAATCCATAAGGGTTCCGTTTTTTGCCATTTGGCTACGAAACCCTAAAAAACATTGGATAGCATCAACAACTTCGGCTTACTGTGAACCTTGAGTCTTAAAAATAAAGATTAAATTAAGGTAGCAAAATAGTTGTACTTAATATTTGCTGTCATCGCCACAAACGTCATTGTGGCTCTGTGGCGCCAAAAACGCGTACCGTTTTTCAAACGCTCATCGGGAATCTAGCGCATAATTGATCGAAAGAACACACACGTAAGCAAGTTTCGCAAATGCCGGTGCCAGCAGCTCCTCCGTGCTTCGGAAGGCTCGTAA